>MU227474.1:882821-915060 GCA_018584345.1 Thuja plicata | reverse complement strand
GATCATTCCAATCTTATGTTCAACCTCAGAGACAGTTTTACAAGAAAACTTATCACTTCAAAGGTGTTATGGAATGTACATGCAACCTAAAACAAATTCAGAGATATTTCAAAAGGATAATACTTCTTAGATGACAAACCAATTGACTAAGGCCTCAATCAACAGAATTTAACCATGCAAAATGAGAAAACCAATCAAAAATATAGACTATGAATCAAAAAAGGAAGCATGCACATCAAAATATCACTTTGAAGAAATTCTATTGGTTTATCTAAGGGACTAATTGTAAAATGATAATGAAACTATTACACATGTGAAAGAAAAAAGACTTATCTTTATTAATTTTGAAAACATAGTACATCCAAGTCCATGTTATACTTGTTGATTGAAAACTATCCAAATATGTGAAGTTGTATTATATTTTTGTCTTGTCTTTTACATTTTACATTATGTATATATATGTGTTTGAGTGGATTTCACACCTCTTTAGGTTGAAAAGACACAACTCTTATTACAAATTATTTTGAAAAAACAATAAACTAACTAAAAAATAACTACCTAACTTTCGGATTTGGCTTTGGTCAAAAATCCAAAACACCTCATGAAAAACTAATATTTCTGTTGGAGATAGGAAATTTGATTTTCCAAATTGGGTAATTTTTAGATTGTTAAAATTTGACCATCTTTATCCTCTGTCTAAATAATCTTTGTAGCAGGTCTAAATTCCAACATTTTTTGACTTCGATTAGTTAGTGCTATTTATTTGTGTCATAAAGCTTCCATCCTTTGATATTTTTTAGTATGGAGAAAAATTATTCTTGATAATGGATTGGGACTTCTAAATTATCAAAATTTAGGGTACCACCAAGAGGTTGCATCAGCCTATACAAAATCTAAAGAACAGTCATGTTGATGCAAACACTGAGATGGACAACAATAGATAAATCTGTACATTGCAAGGTACATATCTGCACCAAAAATTAGAACATTGTATTACTGATGGATATGAGAATTCAAGGAATATACTATGCAAAGGGATGGAACATGATATAGATGATAAAATAAGGTGAAATATTTTTTTGGCATTGTTGTCAAAGGGAGAGAAATACCTCATTATCATACAAAAGGGAGAATTATCATCAGGGAGAGATTTTCTTTATCATACAAAGGGAGAGATGATCTCCATATCACATAAAGGAGAGATATGATAAAAGGATAGATTATATCATTATCCATGAAGAGAAGTTCCTGATAATCATAAAGGAAGAGTTAATCAATATTCTAAGGGAGAGAAATTGATTACATATGAAATATCTATCTAAGGGAGAGATTTCAGACAAAGAGAAAGATTGCTGTCAAAGGAAAAAGAAATTATCAAGAAGAGGAATAGTCAAGGTAGAGCACATATCAGAATAGAGATATTAGATGATACATCTGTCCAAAGAAGGGATTAAAGATTGAAAACAACCACTCTACATGAAACAAATCTAAGCTATTTTTGAGCTTATCAAAAGCTGGACATTTGTAATAGTTACATTAGGAAAGCTTGATGAAACTGTATATTTCATATTGTATTAGTGATAGTATAGTATGATAATGTAGTATGTTTCCATCAATGCCAAAGGGAGATATTGATGACATGTAACTAATTGAATGTTTGAAGATGTTAAGTTGATAACCAAAATGCATAAGGATAATGCAAGATATTAAATCAGTTAATGGATTGTATTGTCATTGATGTCAACTTGATATAATCTAATCGGTTATAATCAAATTGTTAAAGAATTCAGAGGACCAGGGAGATAAAGATTATGCTTTCTGTAATGCATAAAAGATAGGAATTCACATTGTAACTAAAAACAACGATGATCAATGGAACCCAATGGATAGAGATCACTGACAGTCAAGTCACAGTGATTCCCGAGCAAGAAAATTGATGAGCAGAATCACAAGCAAACCCGACAGCCAGAAACATAGTGTAAATCGATGAAGAAGCCTAAGGAGAATTAGAGTGTTGACCAATGCTATCATAGAGTTAAACTGAAATTAACTTGAGTTCATAAATGATAAAATATCTAGCTAGCAGAGCTAAATATAGAGTTAACTGGTAGTTATCATTATTTTCATTGACAAGATAAGCCAGAGATAAGTAATTGATTTAAAGCTGATTTGTCCAGTTGGAAAAAAGATCTCAGTGAGATAAAATAGGAGTTTTTCTTTAAATCTGATTGGTGAGAATTGTGGGTCACTCCAAGATCAAGAAGATCAAGAACCTAACAACGGTGCTATTATTTCTATAAAGAGACAACTCAATTCATTTTGAATTGGTGGGGGTGAAGGAATGAACAAGAGGATGCTGAAGAGAAACTAATGAAGAGAAACTTCATACAATACTAATCAACAAGCTGAGGAAAGAGATAAATAATTATTTAGACACTGAGCAACAAAGCACAACATCACCGAGCAGAATAAAAGTGGAGCAAAGGTATAAACATAGTCATATTGATCATAATAGTTTGTGAGATTATAATAGATCTAAAAATTTACAAGTATAAGTTGTATATGTGAACAAATCATACTATTTTAGTTTAACCATTGATTCAGAAAGTCTCTTAACCAAGTAGGCTTTAAAGATCCTTTCTATATTGAGATACATCCAATGGAGTATCAAATTTTTTTTTTATGAAGATAGCATGATATGCCAAATACCTATTGACATGCCAAGTGAGTGTTTGATCAAGGATGGTAGCATAGAGATTCCCTATATCAAGTGACAGACTAAAATTTTAAATCCTATAAGAAGGTCACACCTAACAATGTGTTTGTAACCTTTAACATGGCTAGCTCTTCATCGAGCTCACTTCAGAAGAGTGAAAATTTTGGGTTATCGATTCCAAGTGGTTTTTCCCTTAACAGGGTTTCCATGTTAAAAATCCATGTGTCAATGTGTTTATGAGTCATTACATTAGTGTTTTTCATTACACTTAACTTAATTGGATTGATCAATATACTCTAGACAATTTACTGTCTTTCAATAAATTAACAGACTGCTATTCGGTAAATCTACAGTAGAAGGTTTTACAAAGAATTCTGAGCAATAGTAAATTGATATAAGTATTTGGAGGCATTCATCTTATAGGACTGAAGATAACTAGAGGTATAATATTGTGTACTAAGTTTTAAGGGTTGATTATTGGAATATTTTGAGGCCACTGATTCACCCCCCTCTCAGTTATTACTAACAATTAGTATCAGATCTTGTGTTCTTAGAAAGGGAGTTTAATAGCTCAAGCAAAAGACCACAAGATGAAAAGACAAGATGTGCCCAAGTTGAATAAAGAAAACTTTGCACGGTAAAAAGAAACATGTGAAACCTCCTTGCCCGCCTGCGATCAGTATCCTTAACCAGGTTGAAATCCTAAAGGGCCGCAACAATAATTATCCTAAACCTCAAGTCACATTAAAGGTTTCCACATGTCAATCCCTTGCCACCCCTCAAGCATAAAATTTTCCATTTCACTAACCGTTGCGAGGATGCGAGAAAACCTTTCACTCATTGTTACAACCTTCATCGCAGCCTCACGATCACTACACCTTCTTTACTTTTGAATACTATGAGGATACGAGCAATACAAAACATAACTATCACAACTCATCCCATGGCATCACGACCTTAAAACTGATAACCTACCAACATCTGCGAGGCTGCAAGGGATATAAAAGATTAACCAGTACAATTCCCACCGCTACCTCGCAACTCAAAACAACTAAGACATCAAATCCTTGTGAGGATATGATGCTACATGTCATCTTCTTGCTGGCCCATAACCCTAAACATAAAGACATACCAAATAGCTCTGAGGGCATGAGAGACATAAAGTATGAAGATTTACACACAACATTCCCATTAATAGACCAATAGGAAGATAACAACTGGCACATCAACTTAGAGCACAAAAAGACTGTCAAAATGAATAAGTCCACGTAAATGAAAAGCATTTGCTGATAGAGATTGACATGTACAAAAAAGATAACACAGAAAATGCAGGAAAAACCCTAAAGGTAAACTAGAAGCATTTAAATTTGAAAATTTTAGCAACCAAGGAAAAGGGAAAACACCAGGAAAAACAAACTTTTAGGCTCTAATAGGTTACTTGTGGGACATTTCTAGACATAGGTATATGATTTTGATAATGTTTTTGAATGGTGTCTTGACATATTTCTAACTCTTCATGAGGTGAATTATTGGTTCATTCTTCAATAGGAATGTTACCTTGATTGATAAGTTCTTTACTGATGTTCTTAATATCACAGTTGGTGTCTAGACCTTAGATAGTGATGGTGTTAACGGTCAAGTTGAGGTCTGCCTCAGTATAGGTGAGGTTAGCCTTATTATCTTTTTTGGGTGTGGAGTCCTTGTTTTTTCCATGATCCATCAATGACTTTAGAAGATCTTATGGTCTTGGTTGGTGGTGCTCAAATTAGTGAGAAATTTGATTTCACCGTGGTCGATGAAATCTTGGAAAATGTTTTTCAGTTGCATACAATTGACTATTTTGTGTCACTTAGTTATATGATAATCATAGAAATTATTGTTGTTCCACCATGCTAGTATATTGAGACCCTCATAATGTCTTATCTTAGGTAGGGTGATTGAATGAGACTATATCATTTTCTTTATAATATTCACAAGAGGTTCTGCAAGAGGTGTAAAGTCTCATCATGGAGTTAGCTTCATTGCAAAACTTTGTTGAAAGGCATGGTTGAATGCCTAGATTTATAGGTTATGTTTGTTGGTACAATGGACATTTTGTGATGATTGGGTTTGTTGGACATTTTTTGGTTCTTTTATGCACATGACTGGTTGGGCTGCCTTAGAGTCAACGATGCCATCGTTTCTACAATTTTTGTTCTTGGACCAATATTTGGATTTTTCACAAGGTGTTGAATTTATAGTATCTTTCTTAATGGCTCCCTTATAGGTGAGGTATCTTTCTACATTTAGCCCTTGCTCGGCTAGCTCTTCTAAGGACTCAATATGTTGGGGGTCTACTTCACACATCATGTCTAGCTAAATATTTTTGATGAACATATGGATCTTTTTTTTCATGGGTATGTGGAGAGATGCCTTAGAGGAAACATAATTCCAAAATTTTAGAAATGAGGTAAAGTAATCCCTTCTTTTCTTCTTGGTAGTGCAAAGATCCATTAATGTTATTTCCATGATGATGTTGTGTGAATAGTGTGATATAAACTTTTCATCTAGTTCATTCCATGATCATTTCTGAGGAGGAAGTTTGGAAAATCACTCCATGGTTGACCCACCAAAACTACATGGAAAAATTCTCATTAGGCAGGTTTCATCATATTCCACTTCTATGCAAGCCGTGAAAAATTTCTGTATGTGGTCTTGGGGATCACCCTTTTCCTTGTACCTATCAAATTTAGGTATCTCAAAGTTGTGTGGAAAAGGTGGTATGTGTAGCTTCTTATCAAATAGATAAGGACTAAGGTAAGATGATGTGTAAGACCTTTTAGGAGTGTCTATTTGTAAATTTATGACCTATTGTTGGAGGGTCAGGAGTTTTTGAGCAAGGGCTTGAGTGGACATCAATGTAGATGCCACTGTTAGGATCAGTAAATGGTATTGTACTGTTATAGGAAAATTGAAAGGAAAAATAACAAGATAAAGGAAATGAAAATAATCCAAGAAAGATAGATGAAGAATAAATTGTTACCATGAGAAAAACATGAACTAGGAGAAAGAACCCAAAAGCCAATACAAGGAGACAAGAATATTTTGAAAGGGGAAAAGAAAAGAAAAACACCTTGTGATATTATGAATATGGTAGAGAGAGAGAGAGAGAGAGAGAGAGAGAGAGAGAGAGAGAGAGAGAGAGAGAGAGAGAGAGAGAGAGAGAGAGTGAGAGAGTAGCTCATTTACAATGACTCCAAAGAGTAGAAATGAGAGAGAGGAGCATCTCTTTTATAGAAATGAGGAGAGAAGTTACCAAGTAACTCACCAATCTAGAATGCCAACATCCATAATAGGTGTGTGAAAAGTGTCAAAATCCTCTTAAGGAGGATAATCTAATTTCCTTATTAAAGGAATTACAAAATATGATGTCCTCCCACTTGGACTAGAGGACAAAATACATGTAGGGATTCTATAGGAATCTCCTAATTAAATACATAGATACAAGTAAAGATTAATCTTCTAACAATAGTGCCTGATTATATGAGGGTCTGTACCCCATGTTTGTGTATGTGTCTTAAGCACATATGGTGGTGGAACATACTGAGGCAGTGGAACATACTGGGGTGGTGCCATAGGATGGGAGGTGTTGGACCCAATTGCTCTACATTATTTTAAAAAGGTAGAAGTAATCCTAGAATAATTGGGGTTGATGGGAGGTTGTTTTTGAGGTTCCCCTTGATTGATTTGGGGGATTCCTAGACTGGAAGGAACATTTGGTTGGAGACTTCTAGGAGGTTATTGTTGAGGTACCCCTTGAATGATTAGGGGTTGTCCTTAGTTGGTTGGGATTTATGTTTGAAGACTATTAGGGTTCTAACCTTGGGGAGCCATATTAGAAGTACCTTCTAGATGGGTTAAGGAAAATATAGAAGGTTTTTTTGTGGTGATATGTACACTAGATGTAGGTGGAAAGCTAGAAAATAGAGGATTATTATATTGAATCCCAAGTGTAGTGGAAGATGTGGTAACTTGAGATACATTTTGAGTGGTTCTTCTAGATAGAAGGGTGGAATTGAGCTGAGGAGGTATGCTTGAAGTAGACCATGATGATGAAATTTATGTGTTGTTTAGCAAGGTGGATGTGTTGAATCCAATGGGTAACTTAGCATCATTCTATGCAAGTAAGTGAACGTAAGGATATGGGTCAGTTTCCAATATGGATCCCACAATAGTCATTACCCCAGAGTCTGTTAAGGCATCACTAGTCACTTCATTGTTCCATCTAGCCCAAATTTTTTCAAGTGAGAACTCATCTCCTGGTGGAGGTATGGGAGGTAATTGTGGAATGTTAACTTTTGTTTTCTCTTGATGTCAGACTATCTCTGGTGCATTGAAGTCAAGTCTTAAGGTCATCTAGACAGGAAAGCCAATATCACTGGTGGGATCATGTATGGGGTCTTTGTTTTGGTCCATTTTTCCTTTCCTCTTTTGGGATATTATGAATGACATATGCAAAGGATAAATTTAATGTAGGAAATATGATAACAACTAGTCTCTAATTTTTTGGATTTTCAGATTTTGAAATGCAATGACAATAAGGGAAACTAATTTTTTAGATTTTCTAGGATTTTGGAATGCTAATGTAAGATAGGAATGAGAGACTAGAATGATACCTAAGGTGAAGGTATTGTACCCCGAGAGAAATTGTAGAAATATCAAAGGTAAATCCTCTAAAGAAAGACCTGAATGATAATGAGGACTATATTGACTTCAAAACATGGAACAAAAATGACAAAATTTGGGAATGATGTCTATGACCAAGACAAATGTTGACTAGAATGATAGGTGCCTAAGCCAAGGAAAGAGACAATAACTCAAATTTCAACAAATTCAAGATAAAACACAAGACCACTATTAGAATGTCCTAAAAGGATGTATCCTCTAATCTACAAAATCACTCTAAAAGGTGGAATACTTAACCCTAGGATATGCGAGCTATGTTTTTAGGATTTTTTTGGGTTTTTTGGACTAAAATGATGACTATGCAGAAAAGGTAAATGACTATACAAGGTTCTAAACTAGGGATGATACTAAAATGCAGGATGTGAATTTATAAAATGAAAGACTAAATATTGGGATGTCAATCATGGAAACTTCATATATATGGAAAGTGGTATGTTTAGGACCCATGTTGATTATGTTTTTCTTCTTTGTGTAGGAAACTACTAAGGAAAATTTATGAATATGTTCAAACACAATAATCAGACACTCAGTATAGCTGCAAGAATAACTAAAAAAGAATTGATATGTGTATGTTCAACAACTTTCTCAAGTTACAAGTTTTCACACTGTCACACACAATGAAAAACATAAATAGTCAGTCTAATCTAAGCTAAAATTGGCTTCAAATGTAATATTATAGGGTCATTACTTGGATGTTTGTCAGCTCACATAGAAAGTGTCACACTACTAGAATATGAAAGCCCACGTTTTAGGTGCCCATGTTTTTGCTTTTGCTAGGTAGTGTTGTCATGCCTATGAAGATCTCTTTCAATGACACAATACCTTGGAACACATATAATGTGGATCTAGTGGGGGGAGATTTTTTCTGACAATGTGGATAGAGAATCAAAATTTTAGACAGGAGAGATCAAATGTCGTTGGTAGTTTCAAAACAATGTCTTTAATAAAATGATTATCACCTGCACATGCACACAAAAAGAAAAAGTTTAGCCCCAAAAATAGAAATGAAAAGAATTAACCCCTATTAAAAATCAGCGAGCTTTCCAAAAATGCAAGAATTTTCAAAAAATTCCTTAATTTGTGCCCTAGGGATCCATTTTATCAAAATAGACTAGTTTTCAAAAATCTATATTTTTTGGCAATTATTGTTCATCAAAATCAAAATCACAAAGAGTAGACCTCTTGTAGAATTTTAAGACATTTTTAAAAATGTAACTTTCAAAAAAAATAATGCTTATTTGTTCCCAGAAATAACTTTTTATGAAATATAATTTTTTTTTATAAAAAAAACCAAAAAATATATGAAAATATTGATTTTTGGATTGTAGACTCCTTATATCAATGCAAACTTGCAAAAAAAATTTCATAGGATAATTCCTTAATTTGTGCCCTAGGGACCCATTTTATCAAAACAAACCAATTTTCAAAGATCTATTTTCTTACAAATATTGTTTGTCAAAATTAAAATCACAAAGAACATATGCCCTGTAGAGTTTCAAGACCTTTCATAAATGTAATTTAAAAAAAAAAATGTTGATTTGTCTCTTGAATTTTTTTTTATAAAACATTAATTTTTTTTTTATAAAAATCCAAAAAATCTAAATTTTGGACTGTAGGCTCCTTATATCAGCGCCAACCTTAAAAAATATTCATGCAAAAATTCAAAGCCGTTTGAAAGATATGACCAAATCTTTGAAAACCCTACAATTTGGTCCCACTGGGGCTGCCAGATGTAGATGAGAAAAAATCTATAATCTAACCCATACATGCATGCAAATACATTTCTAATTCCATTGCCCTCTTATTTATCAAAGTCTTGTGAGTTCATGTCAGGTTCACCATTTGTAATTGGGGTAATTCAGATCTATAAAAGTCTGCAATAACATCAAAATCTCAACCACAAGATCTATTAAGCAGTTAGTACCCTAATACCAACAAAGGAAGTAAAATAAACAAAAAGCATGAACAATCAATAATATGAAATCATTTTTAAACAAATAAACATGCAAACCAATAATCCTCCTTTGTTGTTCTCCTTCTTATTACAATGCACAATCTCATAATGAGTGTTCAAGATGTGCCAACATAAGAATTCAAAGCGCATATAGTTTTGTGGTTATCAAACTAAGAGAATTAGCTCTCTATTTATAAGAATTTTAGGGTTCCAGTTAGGATTCCATGATTGGTGGAATCGATTATTTGTGATTGAAGGGTGAACTCAGTTTGAGTGAGAGTTTAACTCAATTGATTGCTTTGTCAACATGATAGATTAATCTATTAACTAAATAGATTGAAGAGTTGACTAAATTGAATGAGAGAAGACTCATTAGATAGATTAGAAGTCTGGATAGATTAAATAGAAAACTGATTTGATTGATCATTCAGGAGAGAGAATTGTGGAGTCGAAGTGTGATTGAGAAGTTAAATGAAACTTAGTGTTAGTCAGAAGTGAGAGAATAAATACAATTAAATAAATAAAAGAATTTATTTACTTGCTGATGGGGGAATATAAATAAATAATTAAACTTATTTATTTATTAAAGGAATAATTAATTTAATTAAATAAATATCATTTATTTAATTATGATTGGGCATATGATTTATGTAATTATTATATGTGTGTAATAATCACAAAGAGGGAATATTAATTAAATAACATAATTATTTAATTAATTGAAGTGTTATAGAGAATAATTAAATAATTTTAATTACTTTATAGAGTAATAATTACTTTTAATTAAATAAATATTATTTATTTAATTAGGAGCGGAGATATGATTGAATAAATATAATTATTATATGTGTGTAATAATAACAAAAAGGGAAATATTACTTAAATGATTTGTTTATTTAATTAATTAAATGTCATAGAGAATAATTAAATAATGTTCATTATTTAATTACTTTATAGTAGAATATTTGATGAATAATGATTGTATACAACTAAAAATGGTAAAAGAAAACATCAATTAAATGCAAGCCTTTTGGATTAATTAAAATTAAAAAATCAAATAAATAAGTAATTGAATTAATAATTTAATTACATAGTTCATCAATTAATTAAATTAAATTTCTTAAATCATATTTGACTAAAATAATTAATTCTTTTGAATTAATTAAATCCTAATATCTCTCACCTACCACTACATGACAAAAAATCAATCAACCAATGAGAGAATATGAAAGAAAGCACATGGATCATCAAAAGACTTTGCTACCATGACCACTCAATCTTGTCCACTAAAAGGGAGCACATCACTAACCCCTAATCCTAATCATGCCTTGACTATGGTTACCTAAACGCACCCCCTACACCTTGGGAAATCCTATAAATAGTAAGCATTATTAGTGTAAATGATCCAACTTTCATCCACCTTCATGTAGAGTAATTGCATAATGCTCAATTGTGCCTCCACTATCATCAAACCAAAGGCATAACACTGGTTTTCATCTTGTTTATTCATTTAAGCATTGTTAGAATAGATAATTACATCTTAATATAGTTGTTTTCATCATTCATGATAGCAATTTACGTTAATTTTGCATCATAGATTATAGCTTTATATTCTCTTTTTATAGGTTGTCATTTGAGGATCATAATGCAACTGAGAGAATACCACAAATCCTTGTAATTATAGATCCATAGAACATTCTTGAATTCTTTCATTTTAAATTGCTTAACTAGTTAGATCTATTTGATTTGATTTGAAAGTAAGTCAAACTAATGTTTTATGAAAGTTCTTGACACTCAAAACACACACACACACACACACACACACACACACACACAAATGAAACCCACTATGGACCCCGATGCCCTACATTCTAACATCATCTTTAAAGTGTTTTTTGAATAATCGACCTTGCAGATTCACATTTGAGTAGAAGAAGTTCGCATTTGAGTGTAAAAGTTTGCATTTGAGCAGAAGAAGTCCTCATTTAGTCTATGAAAGTTTGCATTTGGTATCTGGAAGTTCGCATTTGGTCTCTGAAGTATCTCATTTTGTCTCTAAAGTATCTCATTTGGTATCTGAAGTATCTCATCTTGTCTCTAAAAGTTTTCATTTGGTCTCTGAAGTATCTCATATGGTCTTTGTTGTATCTTATTTGGTCTATGTTATGGATCCTTAAGATTTGTTATATAATTTGATAATTTGCAGACTAGTGGATGTTTTGAGGACTTGCAAATAGCTAAGGGGATCAAATTGAAGAAAATCATTCATAAAAGGACAAGGTGTTGGCAAGTGATCAAATTTGGTAAATATGATTCACTTTTTGGTTGTCATTTATGGCAACACATATGGGTTTAAGTTCGATTACTTTGAAGATAAGTTTTGATGTTTCAAAATTGACTAAGTATAGTAGCAGAGATACAAAAGTAATTTTAATGTCGAAGATAGAGATCGATGAATTAGGGAAAGCAAGCCTAGAGGAAGACAGTATAGAGTATGTTTTACCTCCACCTAATATCAATTTGGATTTGGTTAAATATACGATGAGTTAGAAGGATTTGAAGACAAACAAATTACAGAGGAACAACGATACATAGAAGTTGGACAACAACAAATATTGAGGGAGTATGACTTGGACTCCGGGAAATCAAAGTTGTATTTTGGTTGTTGATAGCCTACACATTAACCATACAAGAGCCGAATATGCATTTAATGTTTACTATTAAATTTATTTTGTATTGAAGGCTGACTTAGTAATATTTGTAATATTCATACTGAGAGCCGACTTTGTTAAGTTGAGAGATATATATGTAAGATATTTTTGGTGAAGATTGTATGAAGTTATGTAATAGTTATCTGGTAGAGAAGATATGTAAATGGAAGAGCAGAGAAAGACAAAGATGATTGAACAACTATAAAGGAACTATCAAAGCATTAGTGATGCTTGTTTTGTTCATGACTGAGAACTTTTTGTAACTGAATTGTATTGTAAGAGTTGTAAGCTCAGAGGCCCCTAAAAGGGTGTTGTGAACCTTTAACAGGGTTGTTATTCCTCTAAAAAGGAAATTTACTATGTAATATTCAGCTCCTAACAGGGCTAGGTCTCCTTATAGGGACACTATACTTTAGTGCATGCTTGTGGGTATCATCCCCACCGGGGTTTTCCCTTGGCCAGGGTTTCCTCGTAAAAAAATATGGTGTTATGAGTACTATGTAATTTACTTATGTTATTTACTTTACTACAAATGTATTATTAATGTTTAGGTGGAAGAATAATTTACTTAAAGTGCTATTATACTAATTCACCCCCCCTCTCTGTATAATCCAATCCTAACAATTGGTATCAGAGCTTTTGGCCCTTGGAGAGAAAGCATAACAACTTGAGGGAGATCAAAATGGATTTGGACATGCTACACGAAAAATTTGATGCCGCACTTGAAGACCTTGATAAAGCAAAATTAGAGAATGGAGAATTGAGATTCAACATGCAAAGAGCTAAGAAATTTATAAAGAAACTCAAAGAATAGCTTGAGATTTCCAGAAGTCAAAGAGAAGATTTGTGGTCCAGATAAAAGAAGACTCAGATAAGGATGATTTAGATCAGCTGAAACAACTAAAAGAAGAGATTGAAACTCTGAAACTTGAAAATAAGTCTATGGCTATAGAAGTACAGATATAGAAGGATGCTAAGAAGAAAGTTGAATAAACCTTAAATAGTGCATTGAATCAAATGAAGGATGATGATGACAACTACAAGAACAAATACCTGGAATTGGAGAAATAAAATTAGATTGTGAAAGGTGAACTTGTTGAAGCAAAGAATCACATTGAGAAACTTCACACCAGCAGTGATTTGATTGATGAAAAACTAGACAAATAGAAACCTAAAGGTGATATGACTGGTATTGGCTTCAATGAAGCTGAATGTTCAAAGAATCAGAAAGAGAAATCATATGAGAAGATTGATGTTGTGAAACCATCTATTGAAGAACCTAAAGAGAAGATCAGACCTTTCAGAGGTAGATGCTTTGGTTGCAATAGATTTGGACACATGAAGAGAGAGTGTAGAGGTAATGCCCCTTTGAAATTTTTTTCTGGTTATTGTTTTAACTGTAATGGATATGGGCACAAAAAAGTAGAATGCAGAAGATCTAATCAATCATGATACAGAAAAGACAATGGAAGAAAACCTGCAGTGAAACCTACATGCTACAAATGTAATAACATTGGACACATTGTGAAGTAATGTAAGTTACAATTTAATCAAGAAAGAAGACCTCCTATATGTTACAAATGCAATAATCTAGGACATATAACAAATTTTTGCAGGTATAATGGAGTAGATAACATAAGAACACCACCTCCTATGAATTCACAGAAGAATGGAAATAATACTGGAAAGAGTATTGCAGATGTGAAGAATGATTTTGAAAACTGTTTCAAGAAAGAAGAAGAAAACAACAGTGGTAAGATATGGAAGATTAAAGAAACTAGTGAGACATCAGTTCAGGGAGAGTCAGTAGATGCTACTAGATCTTTGTCGGAAGGTAGCAAGATAGAATTGACCTAATTGGCCGATCATGGCCTTAGGGGGAGCATTGGATACAAACATTAGAATTTATCCTACCCCAAAATTTGTAGATTGAGCTCATGCGAGCTTGTGTGTGAGTTAAGCCGACATCTAGGATTATATACCTAAGAGCGCACCATCAGCCGACTTGTATATTGTGTTCACGAGATCTAGGAGCCAACTAGATAGTATAAAATGAAAATGAAAGTTATAACCTAACTTGTATAAAGCACCATTTGATGACCTATCTAATCACCATTTGACAAAGAGTGAGCTAAGGATATCAAAGTGTAGAAGCATTTAGAGTATTCTACATTTTCCGTGCGTGATTGATTGGAGCACAACACTCTGATTTTAGCAAAAGAAAGGCATTTTACATAATCTAGCTATGGATGCACCTATCATTTTTGATGTTGTTGATCATCCTAGATACAAATTTAAGAAACATCCATATAAGTCTTGTGAAGAGGATCTAGAAGGAGTGTTTTCACAAACCCCACATGGTGTATTACATGTAGAAGACATTAGGGCTTACATAAATTGTAAGTATGATACATTGGGAGACAATGAAATACTCACTGAAATGGAAAATATGACTAAAAAAGGAATCATGAAAGATGAATTCAAACACATTAGTCAGTTGAGCATGATGAAGGTTATGGATTTATGCGAATTTGATGAAAATGAATGGTTTAAGATATTGATGAGTAGGGTTCATGATTAGTTCATATGGATTGGTGACCAACCTGTGAAAATTTGTAGTGACCTAATTCATGAGATCACTGTATTAGACAACACTGGAGTTATACCTATTGCGAAGAAGCATGTGAAGAAAGAATTCAAAACTCTAACACATTCTAAATGGGACAGAAGGGCAATGATAGTAAATGATATCTTTCAGCAAGATGTGAGATTGATTTCCATAATACTCGGATATAAATTCTACTACAGTAGTAGACCTAACTCAATATCTACTAGAGTAATCATGATGGCATGGAGAATGGTGAAGGAAAACATAAAATATATCCTATGCAACATTTTGGCTCAACAATTTCTGGAGAATGTGAAGCTAGTAAAGAAGGATAGAACTAAAAATTTTAGATTTGGTTCGTTGTTGATGCATATGTTTATTCATATTGAACATGAGTTTCCTGGTTTACATCCTAGTGGTTGGAAGTCTAGAGTACCCACTGGCATACTAATTTCACAGAGTTACAAAAGGAAGAATACTACTTGGGTAGATGGAGAACTATTTTCTATGATCAAAATTCTATAGAAACAGATGAAGACAAGATACAGGTTACACGAGGACATTGTGGAAAAGTACAAGGATACAATCTATTTCATGGTTGAAACTAATTGTGTATGTTTTGAAGTAGTTACACCTAGAAAGAAATGGTGTTACCCCATGGGCTATGAAGTGAGTTCTGAAGTACTCACCATGCAAGTAGAACATGTTCTTGCATTAGAAGTTGATACAATAGAAGAAAGATGGGGAACCTATGAAGAAAAATTAGCAAAGGTGAAAGAGGAAAAGTCTAAAGGACCAAGGAAAAGGAAAATTGCTAACCTTATTCATGATTGTGGTGTAAAAGCTGGACTAACAGAAGAAGAATTGAAAGAAGTCAAGAAGAAGATGGCAGAGAGATCTCTTGGAGTAGCAAGTGGAAGCACTGATGCCCCTTCCACTCCTGAGGTAGTTATGGTAGAAAGTCCACCTCCTCCACAACAACAAACAGAGAAAGCAAAGGATGTCACTCCTAAAGTTACAAGATCAAGTAAGCCTAAATCACCTGAAGAAAAAACCAAAGCAAGAGAAGAGAAGAAAATAATAAAACACATTTGGAAACTAGACATGAAGATGCTAGAGAAAAGAGCACTAGAGCAAGGTAAATTGGTTACAATTGATAAATACTATAACAGGTATGAGGAATCAGATAAGATGAAGATAGAAGACATTGTGATAGAGAATTTTATTACATTTAAGAAGACTCTTTTAGAAATTGAAGGAATTATACCTATAGATTTGTATGCAAAATTGGAAAACAGAAAACACTTGGCAGAAATTGAGGATGATCAGATCAGAAATAAGGAAATTGATAACATGCTGTCTGTGTTATCAGTACAAGAGAGCGGTAGTATATTCAAAGAATTGAAACCTCTATTAAGAACCAAGGTTATACCATTGAAAATAATGGCGAGGAAGCATGATGAAGTGACCGAGGAAACTCAGAAGGCATTAGAGAAGATTCTGATGAGTTCTACTTCTAGCAGGCCCTCACCTCCTAAAACCACATCACCCACACAATTGGGAATGGGTGATACATCTAAGGTGAAAGAGACATCCACAAAGAAGAGTGAAGCAGACCCTTTGCCAGATTTCTATGTATCTGGTGTGGCAGTGACCCTTGACCCCTAACAAGATGAGAAGGACCCCTTTGCAAGAAATTTGGACACCTCTATTGCAGATGAAGCAAAAGAGAAAGAGGAAGTCAAGAAGAAAAAGGATGATGAACATAAGATGGAACAACAAGGAGATGAAAAGAAAGAGGTAAATTCACCATCTATTTCATTGTTGGCAAGCAGTGACATAAATGTGGATAGCATGGATGAAGTTGAATTGGTAAAACTGGCATTTTCTACATTAAACAAAGCAAAGGAAAGATCTGAACAGAAAGGAGACAAGAAGGCAAAAGTAATTACTAGAGCTATTGATACTATGAATAAATTGCTTCTAGTACCCATATTTTTCCAGCAAAAAGATGAAATTGAGAACTTGAAAATTACACTTGATGAATTTGATGGGCATTATGAAAATTTGCTGAAAATTGCAGAGGAGAAGGCAGAGAAGACATATTCAGAGAAGAAGTCAAAAAAAGTCTACAATTCCATCACATGGGACTTAGGCATTATAAAAACTTGTTTGAAAAATGCAAAGAGTTGCATTAGGCATGGGAGAAAACTATTTAGCTATCGCATGAATCTGATTAGACATGTTTAGAATGTTGAGGACATTATTGCCAAGGAAAGGGCAACTTTGAAAAGTTTGATGGATGGTTGTGGAACATCTTCTCAGTCCACAACAGAACTAGACACAACATTTACAAGGATATTGGTGAAACTTAGTGTATTGGAAAATGAAAAAGAGAGAGTATTGAAAATATTTTATTTGCTGAGGAGCTTTGTCACTCCAAAGTTATCCATACTTGAAGCTCATCTCTCAAATTTGGAGAAAGTTGTAGATTCATTGACTAAAGGTTTACCCAAAGAATTGAAAGAGGCTAAAACTGCATCATTTGCAATGAATATTTTGATTCACATCAATCAGATATTGTTCAAGACATGGAGCACAGAAGTGAAGCTTTTGGAAGACTCTTTTCAGGATATTCTGAAACTGGCAAGCAAGAACTGAAGCTTATTGCTTTTCTGCACCTTTGTCATTGTTTTAAAAGAGGATAAGAGAAGAAAAAATAGAGAAGAGAAGAAAAATAAAAATATATAATATAATAAAAGAAAGAGAGAAAAATATGGAGAAGAGATAAGAAGAAGAAGAGACAGTTTTGATTGGTTGGAACACTTAATCATTTTTTTTGTTAAGTGTTGCCATCAATGCCAAAGGGAGAGATTGTTGGCAAGTGATCAAATTTGGTAAATATGATTCAATTTTTGGTTGTTATTTATGGCAACACATATGGGTTTAAGTTCGGTTAATTTGAAGATAAGTTTTGATGTTTCAAAATTGACTAAGTATAATAGCAGAGATACATAAGTACTTTTGATGTCGAAGACAAAGATCGATGAATTAGGGAAAGTGATCTTAGAGGAAGATAGTATGGAGTATGTTTAACCTCCACCTAAGATTGATTTGGATTTGGTTAAGTATACGATGAGCTATAAGGACTTGAAGACAAATAGAGTGCAGAGGAACAATGATACATGGCAGTTGGACAACAATGAAGATTGAGGGAGTATGACTTGGACTCCAGGAAATCGAAGTTGTATTTTGGTTGTTGATAGCCTATACATTGACCATACAAGAGCAATGACTATGCATTTAATGTTTACTATATTAAATGTATTTTGTATTGAAGGCTGACTTAGTAATATTTGTAATATTCATACTAAGAGCCGACTTTGTTAAGTTGAGATATATATATATATATATATATATATGTAAGATATTTTTGGTAAAGATTGTATGAAGTTATGTAATATTTATCTGGTAGAGAAGATATGTGAATGGAAGAGCAGAGAAAGACAAAGATTATTGAATAACTATAAAGTAACTATCAAAGCATTAGTGATGCTTGTTTTGTTCATGACTGAGAATTTTTTGTAACTGAATTGTATTGTAAGAGCTGTAAGCTTAGAGGCCCCTAGCAGGGTGTTGTGAACCTTTAATAGGGTTGTTATTCCTCTAACAAGGAAATTTACTATGTAATATTAAGCTCCTAACAGGGCTAGGTCTCCTTACAAGGACACTATAATTTAGTGCATGCTTGTGGGTATCATCCCTACCAGGGTTTTCCCTTGGCTAGGGTTTCCTCATAAACAAATATGGTGTTATGAGTACTGTATCATTTACTTATGTTCTTTACTTTACTAAAAATGTATGATTAATGTTTAAGTGGAAGAAGAATTTAATTAAAGTGCTATTATACTGATTCAACCCCCTCTTAGTATAATCCAATCCTAACACAAGGTTCTTGCATTCTCACATCATTTCTTTGAGTATTTATAGAATTGACATTATAGATTCTCAAAAACTGAAAGAAGTGTGAATCCAAAATGGATAAAATTGCATTTGACTCAAAGAATTTTGCCTATGGTCAAAATATTCTCGTATTTTGACTCTGTTTTATCTCATTTGAAGTTGTATTTATCTCATACGGTTCTTGATTCATCTCATTCGGTCTCTATGCTATAGCATACAGTCTATGTTTTGTAGTATGCAGTTCATGTTTCAACTCATAAAATCTTTGTTTCATCTCATAAGGTTCTTGTTTCATCTCATACAATATTTGTTTCATCTCATAAGACTCTTGTTTCATCTTGTACAGTCTCTATTTAATCTCATTTAGTTCCTGTTTCATTTCATACAGTCTCTCTTTCGTCTCATACGGTTCCTGTTTCATCTCATATAGTCTCTATTTTGTAGCATACGCTTCCTGTTTCATCTTATTCGATATCTATTTCTTAGCATTTGGTCACTGTTATAGCGCATTTAGAACTTTTTACATAATTTGATAATTTTAAGTCTAATTGATATTTTAATGACTTGCAGATGACTAAGGGGATCAAATCAAGGAAAATTCAGAAAGCCACATTCAAATTATCTAACCATTTTCAAGAAAAGGAGGCTAAGAGATTAAAAACGTGGGGTAAGAGGACATATTGGATGAATGCAGATGAAAATATTGGTGAGGAAGGTAAAGAATATAGTATATATTTTATGATTATCAAATTATATCAAGCTTTCTATCAAATACCAATGCTTAATTTGCGCTTAATCTTTCTAACATTTCTACCAATTTCTCAATTGTTTTGAATTTCTTCACTTTGATTGTTTGGTGTTGAACTAATAGTTGTGAAAGGGGATGCTTAAGATCTGGAATGATTATTGAGGTAATGTGTATAAGAGTGAAACTCTCTCAAAAATATGCATAACATTGTGAAAGGTGCACAATCCAAACTCTAAATCTTTTGGTATACCTTTCTGTTACTTTTGGTGAATTCATTTAAAAAAAAAACATAACCTAATTAGGATACATAATTGAATTTTATTAGATAGAAAATTTCTAAGAAATAATCACGTGTTTGTGGTGATTGGAGAATCAAGATAATAGGGATATGCTCTCACCTTGTTTTTTAGGTGATCAAAATACCAAACTTATCTTGACCTCAATTTTGTTTCAAGTAGTGCATTTACTTTAAGTCATAGTAGGTGCACCTCTTGAGATTTTCCTTAATGAGTATGGTGAGAGGGATGAACCAAAGTGGGATACAATAATTTTTCCCATGATAATCCAACAGACTATAAAATAAAATGCATTAATCCTTAATGGGGTGATTGCCAAAATTTTTTGAACAATAGCTCTCCTCTAGTAATCCCATCAGATTGTGCAAAACATTAATTTTATGATGGTGGGAGGCTCTCATAAAGAGATGTAAAAATCAAATATTTTTTGAACAAAATACTCAATTTATCCCAGTTAAGTAGCAAGCTTACCTTATTATACATGGAAATTCAAACTGTCCTTAGGTAGCTTGTTTGAATTTTTCTCTATGTACAAATCTTGTGAATATGGTACGAGAACATACACTTGATATTATAGATGTTTTCTTTCACAAAAATAAGTGCTTGAGTGTGTTTTTATGTTATCTTTTGGATACCTTTTTGAGTTAAAAGTTTTTCTCAATAGAAACATGTTTTTTTTAGAAAATTCACCATTGTTATAACTTCAAACAAGTTGATAATCTATATTGTTCCAATTAAATAACATCAAATTGTGAGTGTCATCAAAACATACCATTTTTCTATTTTTGAAAAATTCATCATTAAGAATTCCAAGTCCTTTTCTTATAACCAACAAAATCAATATATATCATAAGTCTTAATCATAGAGATAGATCTTTCTCTATTAGACTTCATCCTTGGTGTAAATAAGAAAATATGGATAGGGTTTAGAACAATGGAGATTTTCTCATAGAAGTATCCCTATGCACATATTATCCACTTAAATTTAATTTTAATTGATAAGGGGTGTAAATCTGAAAATGTTTGTAAAGGAAAATGGAATAAAATACATACCTCTGAAAAGAACCTGCTGAAAACCCTACCAGATGGTTTCAGAAACTGTTGATTTTCAAGATCTTGGACTGAAACTGTGAGATCTACAAAACCCAAATTTTTTTTTTCTGTTCTGACAAAATTATGATTTGTACCCTCAAGTCAGTGTCACCATTGACCCAAAATTTCTGATTCTGACCTAGGACAGAATCAACCTAAAAAGTCTCAGATTGAAAATCTATTTCTGGATCCTGAAAGTTTGCCAAAAAGGGTATCCAAATCTGCACTCTGATCCACTATTCCAAACCTTTATCTACAATAAAAATGGTTTTTTTTTATGGGGAAAGGGGTTTGCCTTGGTCAAACCCCAGTTTTGGAATTAACCTTATAATTGAATTGAAATTGCATAAGTAACAAAGTAAATAAACAAATTCACCTTGCTTGTATACAAACCCTTGTGGAGGATTCAAATCCTTGAACCCACAAGTATGGATGCTCCAAATGAATGTAGAATGTAGAATGTAGGATGTATGATGTCTCAAGTCAATTTCATGTAGATCTTCAACACTAATCTTGAATGGATCTTGGAAGAGGAAGAGGCTTGGAGGAATGTGGATGAAGAAATCTTCAACAAGAGGGTTCCATGGAGCTTGAATCCTTCAATGGTAACCAATGGATCTCCTTGATGAATTGGATGCTTGAGAAGTGCTTGAATGCTTGAGAATAGATGAATGCTTCAATGTTTACTCGGATTGCTTCAAATATCTCCTTAGCTTTCACTTAGTTGATGGTTTTTCTTGATGATGGTTAGAGAAAATGAGAGGAGAAAGCTTCCTTATATATGAATCTAGGGCACAATCTTCTAGAGAGGCCTACATAGGAGAATTAAATTCCCATTAGACCTATACCCCTAGAATTGGACCTCTATTAAATATAATTTAAGAATAATTGCTTCAAAGACCAAAACAGCCAACCTGGAAGCGGGATTTAAACTTTTCTGAAGCCCGAGATCCAAAAATCCTTGAAATTTGAAATTTGGACCCTAGGTCAGAAAAAGGTTGATTTTGACCTAGGTCAAGGTCAAGGTTGACCTTGAAATAGGTAAAGGGTGAGTTAGACCTTGACCTAGGTCAAGGGTGAGGTCGAACTTGACCCAGAAAGGTTGATTTTGATCCTGAGGTCAAAAATCTTAGTTTCTAGTCTAGGGTGTCAGAAACAGGCTAGAAAAAGTGGGAAATGGGGGCAGAATAGGGGGAAAATCTAGATCCAAGTTAGATACCCATTCAAGGTGCTTGACATGACCCCAAACCACTTACTCGTAAGGCTAAACCAGTCTATAATTGAAGTGCTTCCATTTTTTGACTATACATTTAGCCCCCACTTTAGCAAGAGTATGGACTCGATGCAAACTGATGGTAAAGGAGATCATGAAGAAAATATAATATTATCAAAATCAAAAGGGACAAAGGAATCCTCAATCCCCCAGGAACTTAATTCTTTATCAACCCTAAAATCATGATAAGAGAGACATCACCGGTCAAGGAGAAAAAGAGAGAGAGGAGTGGTTAGCTCACCCAGTAAGATGTGTGTATCTCACTATGAACCACACAAAGGATAGGATGGCCCACCAAGAAAGCACTTGATAGTCACCCCATAAAGTTTTGTGCCTTCTATCAGCTTTGTGCATGTATGTAGTGTGTCTTCTGATGAATTTTATGAAGTACCCATGGATCCATATCCTCATATCACCATGGAATACATTTGTAAAATGCGTATCTCTTCAGGATTTAGCAACTTATGTGTGTTACCTTCTAAGGAATTAGCATATTGAATTGTAATTCAATGTGTATCTCTTCAAGATTTAGCAACTTATGTGCATTACCTTTAGAGGATTTAGCATGCCGCAAAACAAAAGGTTAGAACAAAAATGCAATAATATAAAATGAGGGAGGCCATATGTATGCCCCCTCCTTAATATCAAAAATTACATACTATTTTGACATGTTAAGGAAAGAAAAGAACAAGGATAAATCCTTCTTCAACAATAAGAAAATATCCATAGACAAAACCCAGTCCAAGCCAAGAAGGTTACAACTCCTATCAGGCCATGGAAGGGATGAATGCAAAGAGATATCATGCAAGAAGTGAAAAAGTAACCCTTGTGAGGGATAACATAGTATTCAGTTTCCAAGGTGAGAGATTTATCAACCATGGAAACCCAATGTTAAAAAATGAAATAGGTTATGATCAAGGACATAGATCCTCAATGTAAACCAAAATTTTCATGTATGATTGGATATCACATAATAGATAGATGCTGCTTAACCAAGGGAAAAGTGGATCCCAGAAAGACAAAAAAGAAGGAGATGGAATCCTTGCCCCGCAAACGTAGGAAAAAGGATGAAAGGGGACCTTTTATATCACTCATAATACTATGCAAGGCAATGAGCCCCCAAATATTAGGCTAACATTGTTTACATAATGTGGAGTTCCATAATAGGAACATAAATGTTATTTAGAGAAAATAGGATTGAAATACAACTTATTGCCACATGATATAGAAATAACTTTACTATCAATGAGCTACCTAATCTTATAATGTAAATCTTGACATTCATTAGTAGAGTGATCATAAAATCTATGATATAAACAAAAAGGAAAAGTATTTAAGTGTGGTCTGTGTTTCTTTTTGCATTTAAGTCTAGTAATCATCTTAGCATGAAGGAGTTTAGGCAAAATAACTTCTTGGTAAAATTCCTTCATAGGGTCATCATGTTTTGAAGTGTTATTTGATATTTTGTTATTGATGTGTTGTTGAGGATTGAATCCCAATCCATAAGAATGATCATGCCCCCCATTCTGTAAGGGCATTTGAATTCCCTGTTTATTCTTACCACATTCTTGACCATTGAATCCTTGTTTAACTAGTAAATGATAACCAAGACCATAATGAGAAGCCATATCCAAAGGATTCAATGGAGCTTTAGTAGTCAGTATGTCATCACTAGTAGGTTTTATAGATTCATAATGGGTAGAAGCAGTGATGAAGTTATTATGAAGGGAATGAGAAGTAGAAGCAAAGACTCATTGTTCAAACTCTCTTTGTTGCTTCATAAAATCAAGATCAGAAATCTTATACTCTCCAATAAAGGTAGGACTAATATCCAAGGTTCCCCAATCATCTCCATGAAGAGCATTAGAGGAAGAAGGATTATTATTAGTAATAGGAATCTTGTGGGTTTGAATATTCAAACAAGGATTTGGTGCATCATCCGCATGAAGTGTATACACCATGTTGTTATGAATAAACTTGACTTTATGATGAAGGGTGGAAGGAACACCATGCATCTCATGCAATCAAGGTCTACCCAAAAGGAGGTTATAATTAAGAGGTCCAAGAATAACATGAAAAGGAGTATTTAGGATGACCAAACCTACTTTGATAGGTAAGGTAATGATTCCCAAAGTGTTCTTATCAATGTTATCAAAGCCACGTATAGGAACATTATCAGGTTGAATAGTTGAAACATTGGCTTTAATTACTTTAAGCATGTCCATGCTAAAAATATTAAGCCCAGATCCATTATCAATGAAGGTCCTACAAATGATACTCTTATTGATAGTAACAACAACCATAAGAGCATAATATTGATTCTGAACTTCTTTAGAAGGAAAATCCTTTTGAGTAAATACAATGTCAGGAGGACCCAGGGTAGCATGCATGCACTGTAATAAGGTAATGATATTCTCTTTATTAGGAGGTGGATTGGAAAGAGTTTCTAGAGATTTTTGCAAGGCTTCATGGTAGGTAGGTGAAGTTTGAAGAAGCTCCCATAAGGAAATCTTGGCAGCGGTATTGCGTAATTGGTTTATCAAATCATACTCCATGCTAGGAAGATGGGGTTGAGGAGGAAGAATGGGTTGAGAAGGTGGTAAAGAACTAGGAACTACCAGATTAGGTTGAGGGTTATTCCTTGTACAATAGGCATGAGCTATCAAATATTGATCATTGAAAGACTCTAAAGACTCTATAGGTTTACCTTTGATATTAATGTGAGGACAACCTTTGATAGTCAGCAAGGGTTTTGAATAAACCATGTTAGTTGTCTCAATACTACAAATAGATTCACAAGAAGGAATCAAAGAAGACATCTTAGGAGGAGATGAGGTAGGATCTTGATCCTCCATAAGATCATCACTAAGAAGGAGAGAATTAAGGGAATTCATATCATTCTTCGCTAATGCCTCATCACTAGAAGGAATCCCATAAGGAGGTAAAGCATATATAATGTATCCTTGTTTCTCTAAAATGTCTTCACAAGTGGAGTGTGTTTTAGAAAAAGAGTCACCATCATGTATGAATATGTCATCCATTAATAAATCACCTTCTAGTATCAAGGCTTCTTCCCAAGGAGGGGATAAATCAATGTCTTTATCCAAGGGTTCATCCCAAATAGGAGGATCATCCACAATGGCTTCATGCAGAAGAGAGTAATCAACATCCAAACCCAAAATTTCATCCCAAATAGGAGGATTATCATCCCTATCAATAAAGCACATTGTAGGAGTTCCATAAATCACTAAAGCTTGATGACTAAAGGGGGAAGAAGGTAAATTATATTATAAAGTAGGCCCATAGAAAAGACATATATTAGGAGAAGAATTAACATCAATCTTCAACTCATCTCCATAAAGAGAAATATGATGGAGAGAAAGATTAAATTCATCTTCTTGCTCTAATATATCCTCACAAGGTAATACAAGAGAGGACAAAGCAACATAACACGCACTAAATAAAGTCTTTCTAGGTGTAACATAATGAAATGGTAAGGTAAGAGTAGGATGTTGTTTAATCCCAAAAGTTATAGAAGGATGTTTGAAAAACACTTGAAACAACTTGTGCAACATGATAATGAATAAAGAAATGCATAGAAAATGAATTTAAATATATCCAAATGCATTCAAATGAAAAAATGTAAATGTTTTTATATTTTTAAAGAAATGGTGTGATTTTTTATTTTTGAAATATAAATGAAAGAGCATAAAAGAAATCTAATTTTAAATACATTTAATATCTAACACAAGATGCAAATCTAACACCAAAAAGAAAGAGTTGTCTATCGTGGGTTCACCAAAATGTAAAGAAGAAAATATGGATAGGGTTTAGAACAATGGATATTTTCTCATAGAAGTGTCCCTATGCACATATTATCCACTTAAATTTAATTGTAATTGATAAGGGGTGTACATTTGGAAATTTTTTTAAAGGAAAATGGAATAAAATACATACCTCCAAAAATAACCTGCTGAAAACCCTGTCAGATGGTCTTAGAAACTGTTGATTTTTGGGATCTTGGACTGAAACTGTGAGATCTAAAAAACCCAAAAATAATTTTCCATTTTGACATAGTTTCAATTTGTACCCTCAATTCAAAGTCACCATTGACTCAGAATTTTTGATTCCAACCTAGGGCAGAATTGATCTAAAAAGTCTCAGACTAAAAATCTGTTTCCGGATCCCAAAAGTTTGCCAAAAAGGTTATTTGAATCTGCACTTGGATCCGCTGTTATGAACCTGTATCTACAATAAAAATGTTTATTTTTTAGGGGGAAGCGATTTTCCTTGGTCAAACCTCAGTTTTGGAATTAACCTTATAATTGAATTGAAATTGCATAAGTAATAAAGTAAATAAACAAATTCACATTGCTTATATAGAAACCCTTGTGGAGGATTTGAATCCTTGAAACCACAAGTATTGATGCTCCAAATGAATGTATAATGTATAATGTAGGATTTATGATGTCTCAAATCAATTTCATGTAGATCTTCAACACCAATCTTGAATGGATATTGGAAGAGGAAGAGGCTTGGAGGAATGTGGATGAAGAAATCTTCAACAAGAGGGTTCCATGGAGCTTGAATCCTTCAATGAAAACCAATGGATCTCCTTGATGATTTGGATTCTTGAGAAGTTATTGAATGCTTCAATGGCTACTTGGATTGCTTCAAATGTTTCTCCTTATCTTTCACTTAGTTGATAGTTTTGCTTGATGATGGTTAGAGAAAATGAGAGGAGAAAGCTTCCTTATATATGAATATAGGGCACAATCTTCTAGAGAGGCCTACATAGGAGAATTAAATTACCATTAGACCTATACCCCTAGAAGTGGACCTATATTAAATATAATTCAACAATCGTTTCTTCAAAGAATGAAACAGTCGACTCGGAAGCGGGAACTAAACTTTTACGAAGCCCGAGATATGAAAATCCTGGAAATTTGAAATTTGGACCCTAGGTCAGAAAAAAGGTCGATTCTGACCTAGGTCAAGGTTGAGGTCAACCTTGACCTAGGTCAAGGGTGAGGTTTACCTTGACCTAGGTCAAGGGTGAGGTCGACCTTGACCCAGAAAGGTCAATTTTAACCCTTAGGTCAAAAATCTTAGTTTCTAGTTTAGGGTGTCAGAAACAGGTTGGAAAAAGTGGAAAATGAGGCATAATAGGGGAAAAATCTAGATCCAAGTCAGAGACCCATTCAAGGTGCTTGACATGACCCCAAACCACTTACTCGAAAGGCTAAACTAGTCTATAATGGAAGTGCTTCCATTTTCTGACTATACACTAGGAAACACTTTATTTTTGATCAAAACATCATTGTAATTTTACCATATCACTTTATTTTATAAACTGAACCAAGATTTTTGAAAAGAAAACCTTAACCATTGAGGAAACCTTAACTCAATAATTAATCCAAGAGTTACTTTCATTCTATCAACAAGGAAAATATCTTACCATTTCAAAACAACTAATAGAAAGGTCACATTGGAAGGATTTCAAGAAGAAATACCACCTCAACACAAGAATAAACATAAATCACCCTTGAATCAAATACATCAAGTTAATCCAAGCCCAAAATTAGACCAAGTTCAAGAAAATAAATCCAAAATGGAAAATATTTGAGCTAATATTTATGACATCTATGAAAACAATATCGACAATAATAACACCACCAATCAAGAACATGAAGAAATAATCGAAGAAAAGGTGAGGGAAGCACAACAAAACCCTTCATTTTTTAAAATGATGGAGAAGGTGTTATAAAAAGATAAAGATAGGTCCTTCGTGACATTATCTAAACTAGGGGTTAAACTACCTCATGATTAAAGTGTATCCAAATCAAACAAGATGAGGATGAGGTTAACCCTCTAGGAGTTCTAACTAAACATATCCAATCTCTTCAAACATAATTGGATAATATTCAAAAGGGAAATGCTCCAGATAAATATATGATAGAGGGAATTTTTCATTTTCCCTTTGACAAGAGTTTGGTCATGATACCTTTCTCACCTAATGTGGTATTTACGAAATATGATAAATACATGGGAAAAACTGCCACATTAGAGAATTTTGCACGTTGAGCATGGAATTCCTCCATGAACAAACACATCACATGAGATTATCTCCTAGGACCTTAGGTGGGCAAGCGATGGAGTATTATTTTAAATTACCACCTGGAATTAAAACATTCGAAGAATTGGTCTCTAAGTTTGTGACTCAATACTCCTATAACATTGAGCACGATGTAACCATGTTAGATTTGTGCAATACCAAAAAAAATAATGGGGAATCATTTTTTACTTTCCAACAACATTGGAGAAAAATATTTTCAAAATACCCAAGAAGTGTACCATAAAAGGAGCAGATGGACATTTTTATTAATAATTTGATTTAGTTAAATGAACTATTGGCTACAACTCCAATGTCCCCCATCCTTTGACAAAATGATTAAAAATAGTATCAAAATAGAAGATTCTTTGGTAAATAAGGGTGAACTCAAGTTATACAAAGACAACAAAGGATTTTTGAACAACACTAACACTTACAACAATAATCCCTCAACCAATAACAACAATGACAAACCTAAGTTTTGGTTGAAAAACAATAACAAGAACCTAGCAACTTATGAAGTGGTAGAAGAAAACAATGTTAAACCTAAACAATTGTATCTTTATATTAGTTCTGACACTCAAGAAAACAACATCAATCCACCAAAAAATACCTCTTTTAGTAGCAATAATGACCAAGAAAATAAAGACTAAAACCACAATTCATGTCCTAATTTCCCCAAGAAGAAAATTTACTCCATTGGGAGAACCTCTTGAGGTGGATCTAAAAACACTCCTTGCAAATAAGATGGTAACTCTACCTGAGTTAAGAGATTATGAGAATCAAATTAAACCCTCATGGTGGAATGACTCACGTCGTTGTGAGTATCATCAAAATAAAGGAAATAAGACTAATGATTGTATGAGGTTAAAGCATATTGTCCAAGATAGCATTAATAATAGAACCATTAAATTAGAAGGACCTAAGAAAAAAAATGATCACACAAACTTCAAAACTCCTTTCTTGAATCACGAGAAAGGTGAATCCTCAAATATGAACAAAAATAATAACAAGATAAACAAAGCCAATTTTTCTCACCACTATGGCAATACCATCAATGCTTTATCTGGTTTTGACAATACCATCAATGTAATAATAGTCAAAGATAAACAAGACAAAGAGTCCACCAATGTGATTACTAGGGGAAAGCATCCAAAATTACCCTACCAGGAGCATTTAAGAAAACAACCACAAATAATTTTTCATCATCTACCTTAAAAAAATACAATTTGGTGGATCAACTCTTAAAAACTGCTGCTCAAATCTCTATCTTGGAGTTGTAGAAAATATAACCTTTTATAAGGAAATCTTAGAAAAAGCCTTGGTTGATATGACAGTCCCTAATGACTTGGATGTAGATAAATTTCAAATGGTCACCTTATTGCACCTCATTTCCTATCTTTTTCTGAACAAGATGATACGTCTTTAAATCACCCACAAAAATTACCCTTGCATATTTAAGTCCTCATCCAAAAGCATAGGGTAAAAATAGTCTTGATAGATTAAGGTGTTGGTTTGAATATATGTACTTTCAATATTATCAAAGCTTTGGGGTATTCTAGAAAAATTCCGTGGATCCAAAAATAAAAGTAATAATCAAAGCTTATGATAATGAAGAAAGATCTTCAAAGGGTATAATTACTCTACCAATTCGAGTGGGGCCAATTCAAAAGGAGATAGTTTGTCAAGTGTTGGATTTAAATTTGACCTATAATATATTGTTGGGTAGACCTTGGATCCATGAAATGAAAGCAGTCCCTTCTACCTATCACCAATGCTTAAAGTTTCCCTATCTTGGGCTAGAGACAACAATTAGTGGTGACCTAAATCCATTTCAATATTGTAACCATGTGAAATTAGTCACAGATCTCATTGTGACACATAATAGAGAGGTCTCCATGTCTAATTCAGCAAACAAATTAAACCGAGAAGATGCTAACTCTAGTTTCAAATAGGTCCCGAACTTGAGTTCTAAAGACATTATTAACTCCAGTTCCAAGGAAGTTCCTAACTCAAGTTTTGAAGAGGATCCTAGTACAAATTCAACATTCAAAGATAAAGAAGAAGGAAAAAACTAACCCTTTCAAAACTAGAAAAGGGGAAGGAAAAAAAAACACATTATCAAAATATGGATACCTTAATGAATTTTTTTGAGAAGGAAATGAAGATTCAGAGTAAAGGGGTGGGAGAGTATTCTTTCTCCATGGTCAATTCACCACTCTCTCCAAAGTATCATGGATAACCTTTTACTTCAAAAGAAAAAAATGTCTCCTCAAAGATATAATGATAACTTTGTAAGGGCTAATACATCAGCTGAGGTAGAAGAAGACAATAACATTCTAAAATGGCTATCCAAATATGAGGAAGAAACAAATGAAAGGGTACAACACATTATAATTCACACACATCGATATGGTAAAGGATTTGAAATAATAAAAATAATGGGTTACCAAGGATCAGGTTCCCTTGGTAGGAGAAATGAAGGATTACTAGTGGTGGAACACTAATTTCCAGATTAGTTTTCATATCCAAATAGCTCAGGGAAGTATCCTTTTACTTTTATAAGTAAATTATTATGTTTTATATGATGTTTTACCTTAGCTTTATTCATATTTGAATTTGAAATCTAGCCATTATATGTGTTTTTGCAGTTTAATTGATTATTTTATACCTTTTCACAGATCCTTCCTCTGATTAAACTTCAACAGTAATCAACGGCTAGTGATTTCCCTTAAACAATAGATAAATGTCCTTTAACCATTAAGGCATCACACTATATTGACACGTGTCCCAGACCCACAAGTGCTCTAGGTAAATGAACGCAGATCAATGATTAAACCTCGGTGAAGATCAACGACAGGTGTGATGCCTCAAAGGAAAGATGCCTGTATTTTATTTATCAAGGGAACATGCCTAATCGACACATGTCCTAGGCCTGCATATGTTGTTAGGATGATAAAATAGGGATACAGATGGAAACACATGATTCGTTGAGAAAGATGATAAGGACAAAATTCATTTATAAAGCATGTTAAAGTAAGAGTTACTATAACTCCAATCTTTTAGCACATGGGTCTAATTGACGGTGCTATTTTAATCAAGATCAAAAGGTGAGAAAATGTTAGAAACAATTTGAAGATTAATTGATGATTAATTTTAATGAGAATCGACAATTGACATAATGCCTCAAAGATGAGATGCACATTGTTTACTCTTCAAGGCATTACACGATCTTGACATGTGTCTTGGACCTATAGACTATAAGAAACATAATCATCTATTAAAACAAAGAAAGAATCAATGGTGGGCATGCTCGCTTGCAAGAATTTTATCTATTAAGGCATTACACGATGATCCCACATGTCTTTGATAGTAAAAAAGGAAGAATTCTTGGGTGGTGACATCGACAGGGATTTCTTCTATCATTTTTTAATACTTTAATCATATTTTTATATCTGTTAGGGTTTTTATGTATCTATTCATACGTCACTATCCTCTCATGTAGGGTTTCAAAGGTGGCGGATACCATGGATATATCTGGTGATGAGATAGTGCAATCTTCACAACTGAGAGAGATGATCACATACATATATTTGTTGAAGAATGTTTATAAAGATATTGTGATAGCTAAATGTGGGCCTCTAATTTAGCCATACACTACAACATAGTCATTGTTCTTCAGTTGCATACAGAAATGAATATTGATTAATTCATCTTGCATGTCTGAAAGAGTCGACCTGTTGCCTTCTAGAAGGTTGGAGTATGAGCTTTCTCTCAGGTCATTGCAAGCTTAGTGACTACACACTAACCTAAATGAAGGATTTTAAGCTATGATAAATGATCAGAGATGATATGCATATAAAATTTGTTGTTCATCCAAGCTACTTAAGATTGATTTTAGAAGCACCAAATCCAAAAGTGAAAGATTCTTTTTAAAACCCAAATTGAATGTGCTCTAATGATTAGATTTGCATGCTTGAAATTAAACAACAATGCTAAATGATAAATGCTAAGAAAAGAGAAGAAAATGCAGTATAGTAA
>MU227474.1:849120-862254 GCA_018584345.1 Thuja plicata | reverse complement strand
TTAATTGATTTTGAATGCACATTTATGTTTTTATAATTAATTTAATTCCTTTTTGATTTAATTGACAATTTTGTAATTTTTATTTAATTAATATATCAGAATATCAATTAAATAATAGTATAAAGTTCATTTGCCAATGTAATGTGATTTTAAGAATTAATTAATTAATCAAGTACGATGAATAATTAGGACCTAGGGTTTAGGTCAGATTAGTTTGACTGTGATGAATTGCCTGTTTGATTTAGGACTTAGACTAATCAAGATTAGGGTTTCTTGATCAATTATTGAGATTGGGGGTCTAGGGTTTAGGTGACCATTTTTAGGTGATTACAAATATATGATGCCAGAAGGTGGTTGACAACATTAATAATCTGATTCTTGTCAATGAAGCTATTTAATATACCAGGAATAATATTTGATATCATGCAGATTTTGTACTGATGCTTATAGATAAGTATATGGTCAAAGTATCATGATGACCATATTACAAAATCATTATTATATCGAACATGATATTGAAGATTTGATAGTTATCATTATTTTGAATTTTCTCTAACAAATCACAAGTGATTTGTTAGTGACCATTATTCTAACTCCTTTTTGTCGAAAACCATTTCTAACAAGGATGTTAATACTCCTAATTGTAACTAATGTTTAGTTGTTGATCTTAGGATTAGGTTTTAGTTATCAAAAGGCACATCAGCCTGAAGCTTGTATGCATCCCTTGGATTTTATATAAATAGGGACACCAAGACCATGTGGAAAAAAGAGAGGATGAATTATTATTTTTTGTTCTAGTTTTGATCACAACTGCAACATGGACTCAAATGTACTATTTATCAAAATTGATTAAAGATAATTGTTTCTGTCTCACTTGTGGTAAAAAGGTTCAATTCATTTCAGTTAGCCCTTTACAATTATTGGAGGAATTGTAATTGATATTCTAGCTTGTGCAGAGATATTATATGTTTATATCATTGTTTGATTATCAAGGAGTTTGTGAAAAGTCAGTGTTTTTGACTTCTTATTCAGATGGTCTCCCAATCGTAGGAGTTAAATTAATTTGAACTATCAAAGATATAAATAGACTTAGTTTCTCTACATCCATAGCATTCGAATAGTTGATGGTATTGGAACATATACTATCTTGCAAAGTTGTACATAGTATTGAAATTTGATTGACTCTATTGCCCAAGTTAATATAGGCACTGATCTAATTCATTGTTGGATATAGTCATTAAGTTCATTATTTCATGTTGTTGAGAAATTCTAGCTTTCATTTATATATACACTCTTATAAAGTATTCTTATAAATCTCACAAAGCATTCAGTTTTGTCAATTTTATGTTGTATTGATTACAATTTGAATTCTTTCAAGCACCTTTCCATACTTGAGAGAGAGAAGTTTGAAGTGTGTCTCATGTGCTATAAAAAGCCTTGAAGGAGAAGTCAAGGGATAGGTCTACCAGCCTTGGTTTTGCAGAGCCAAAATTGTAGAAGGTTCAACCTTGCCTTGGTTGAAGCTTTTTAGTTGGCCAAGTCACTTGGGTTTCCCACCATTGGATGGGCAAGTCCGTAGGAAATCAAATCTTTTGATTTGAGCATCAATAGATTGGCGACTCTGCTGGGGAGTTTCTCACAATAAGTTTTATGGAGTTACCTTGAGTTTTAGATTTTACGGATCAAAGAGTAGTAGTACCAGTTTGTTTAAAAGTGCACTCTATTTGAAGGAAGAATCCAAAAGACGAGGAAACAATAGTTTCCTTCTAACAAGAAGGTGGTGACTCTACAATTTTGATGAAGTTATATCTTGGTAAATTAATTTTTTTATGCTAAGTATTCATGTGGGGTAGAAGATCCTTGTGTGAGACCTACATTAGACTGTCATAGTTTTATTAATTTAATCTTCATGCTTTTAGTAGTTTTATGCTTAGTTATACTTTGACTATTGGAGAATTTTATGTATTTGAGGATCTTTTGAACCCTATGATATATATTTAGTACATGATTATGTAACCAGGGTAAACTTGAGATGCTTTATCTTTTGATGCAGTTTCTGTTTATGATGATGTTATATATGGGATTAAATGTATGAATGGATTGTGATGAATTTGGTTTAGGAAACCAATGCTATTCTTATTTAGGTATTGAATTAAGATATAGTTATATTCAATAAATTATTGATGTCATATTATGCTCTCAATATCATGTTGTTTTATATCTACTGATGTGTGCAATGAGTGTGCAGGGATAGTTGACTATGGATCTAAATCGGGGACTCAGTATTGAAACCTATGTGATATTTCATGCATTCCAAGGTCTTTTTTATATAAAAAAATATGGACCTTTTTGTATATGTGGTTTATTCATAAATTTGGTTTGCATGTGTGTATTTAAATTAATAAATGTTAATGTGAAAAAGTCATGTCATTTGTTTTAATTCATTGTGCCAAATTTGACAATTGTTATAATTTAATGTTGACATGGCTAGTAAAGGGAACCATGGTTAGGTTTAGGGTTAACTAAGGTTACCTATGTGTAGTACCCAAGCTCACCCCAAGGTTAGAAGTTTGTAGATGGTCAACTTGACTTGGAAATATGTGGGTTAACTTTAGGTATAGTTTAGGAGGGTCTTTTGGGCTCCCAAAAGGTAACCGGGGTCAGTTTTAGCTACCCAACTTGGTACCCTAGGGTTAAGGGTCATTTTTAGTCATAAATGAGCCTCTAAAATCATTTATTTCTCCCCTAAAGTCTTATTTTCAAACTTGAGTGAATTTGAGGAGTTGTGTAACTTTGGTTAACCTCTCTCTTCTTCCCAAGTTGCATTTAACTCCACTCATAGAGAATTAAGGAAAGTGGGAAGAAAGGGATGGTTAGGGTCTTGACTCCTTTGGTTAGTCTTGAAGGTTTGCCTATTTAGGGAAGGTTTTAGGAATATTTGAGTGTTCACCCACTCTCTACCCTTAGAGACAAATTTCAAAATTGAAGGAGCTTTTGGAGAAGAAGGATAGGAAGGATATCTCCTCACCAAATTTCAACCCACCTTAGTTTTGGAATAAGGTTGAATCTTTTAGAAGTAAAATTATTTTTATTCATGTGTGTTCTTGAGCTTGAAACTTCATTAATGGAGTCCAATGTATTTTTTAAAGTTATTTTCAAGTTGAAATTTTGGTGCTTTATATTGTGGTGATTTATTTTTTGTTATATTTTGAATGGGTTTCTTCAAGGCACACTCACCCTTGGGAGGACAGAGTAACCTTGAAGGAAGTGGTAAGGTAAAGACTCTAGTTTAGTTTAGAGTCTCTCATATGAGGAGGGAAATACATGGGGTTTCATGATACACATGATTCCAAGTATGGCCTGAGGGCTTCTGGGGTAATAAGGAGGTTATCATGACTGCATCTTGTGTAGATGGTCATTCAAAGTCCATGTGTGGCTTGTGTTTTCATTTTTGATACTTGGCTTCTCATATTGTTAGTCTACCACTACCCCTATTTTAGGAAGGCCTCTTGGAGACCTTCTGACTGTTCTACCTTGTGATGGGAAGTTTTTCTTGTGTTATGTTTTGTTGTGTTTTATGTGAGTGGAGTAATGTTTTTTTGTCTCCCATTCCAATTTGGGTCCCCAAGCTCGGGAGTGACCTTGTAAAGGTCTAGGTTGGGAGGTGAGCCTACATGGTCAACCTCATCGATAAAAGACTTCAAGTGGGCCTAGGAGCTTGGAAACATCACCATTCTATGTTTTGGAATTGAAAGGAGAACCTTCATTGTAACCTTCTTATGGAAATTTCTTTATTGCAAAGTTGTATTAAGGCCATTAAGGAGAATTTGTAACCTTTCATTATTTTGTAACCTATTTTGTAAAATGGGAGTTTATGTGGTTTATGAAATCATACCTTGTTAAAAATTGAATAAGTTTGTTAAAAAAAATTAATTTCATGTATGTTTTGTATTCCTTGGGTAAAACCTTGGTTGGTTATAAGAAAGCATATTTTGTCCAAAAACTTAGATCTATCAAGAGTTCAAGACCATTGATGTTAATAAATTTGCTTAAAGAAGGAATGATTAAAATTTTACTCTTATATAGCTAGATGCAAAATATGCATATACATATTTTCCTTACTTTAGAATGATTAATTTTCAACATTGTCTTATAGCACTAGACTGCTTTAATAGAATAGTTTATTATCCTTGAGATTAATTTTTTTTTTCTTGACACTTAGTAGATTTTAGAAAATTTTCAAAAAAAAAAATGCATGAATTTAAAAATTCTTTCCACCAAGTTGTGGAGATTAAAATATAGATTCTATTGGGAAAATAAAATTTTAAAAAAGTTTATGGGACATGCCCACTGTTTAGGTACAATCATTTTAATTTCACCAATCATTTAAATTTATTAAATTTAACTTTGTTTGTTTATATATATATATAATTTGTTTAAAATTTTTTGCACGAACGGTTTAACAAAATGGGGAACATTTTATATTAAAAAAATTGGATTTTTCATTTTTTTTATCGGGCTGAATAGGAGGGCCGAAGCCCTCCCCAACCTACGTTTTCTTTTAAGGATAGGGCGGGGGCACGTCATGTGGGCCACCCACTGTGCTAAGCACAGTGGGGAGGCTCCACCGACACCACCCAACCTCCCTTCCTCCCCCCTTACCCGCTCCCCTGCGTGATGTGATGGCCTTTCCTCTGCCCTCTGCAACAAGGTTCTGCCGCCGCCCAACGACTTGCAAATCCACCGCCGCCTCATTGCCAAAATCCTTAATGATTTAGGGCCTTGGGTTAGTTAATAAATATAGTTTGTTAAATGTTCCTCTCCTTAATAATAAGATATTTTCATTTTCATATGGTATAATTTTTTTAGTTTTAGGTTTTCTTTTAATTATTTAATTAGTATTATTTTATATTAGACTTAATTTGTCATATATTGAAATTTAAATAGAATTTTTTTTGATGATAATTAGATCTAATTTGAAATAAAGGTTTGATTTTAGATTAGATTTAGTTTTCAGATTATGATTTTAATATTGTTTTTAATTATAGTGTTAAGATTTGATTCACTATAGATTTAATGGCTAATTATCATTTTAGTCTTAAAGGTTAATTTCTTTTTTGTTGTTGGACATTAATGTATTAGATATTATAGATTTTTTTCAAAAGAGGGGAAATTTACCAAATAGACTTTAAATGTAATTCTTAAATGTTATTTAACTTTAAAAACTAATCTTATTATGTTTATAACCTTTGGACGTCATTTTCTGTTTGGGGGAAAACTTAGTAACACCTTAGCATCACAATCCACCCTTAGGGGTAATATTATACCCTTTGACCAATTTCTTGCATGGTTGACTTCTGGTCAACCATGGTCAAAATTTCCCCGATCATCTCAAATTTCACACCAAGTGTTCCCTGTACCCTCTAGACCTTAGGATTCTAGTTTCATGCCTTTTGTAGACAGTTGGCTTTTGGATCAACTGTCTCAATTTTTGTACATAAGTCTTCCTAAGGGGTTAGTGGACCCTATTAACTTCCTTTCATGCATTTCAAAGTATAGTTTACTTTTGGTCAAACTTGGTTGAATTTTGGTCAATTATCTTAGTTTGCATGCGGATCGAAGCTTGTAGCTTAGGAATCCCTGAAGGATAGCTCTGAAAGTTGTTCCTTCTAGTTTGACCCATCTAGGTTACTGTTTATCCACTACACCATTTTGAGTGCACTTGTTACCTTTGAGGTAGATTGGATAACCACTTTAGTGTGTTATTTAAAATTTTTGATTGTGTATTTTTGCCCAACTTTTGGGCATGACATTTTGGTATCAGAGCGGGGTTTAGCAACATTGGGAACCTAAACCACTGCGTTGTCACTAAATTTTCATTGTATGTGTAGGATGCCACCTATTACTTGGATAGCCCATAAGTAAGGGCATGGTCATAGGCATGCCCCTGCAACTCGCGAGGAGGTGCAACCTGAGATTGAGGATCATGGAGGAAATCAGAGTCTACCTCCTGAACCACCTCCCGATCCAAATGCAACATTGTTGTAGGCTTTCCAGAACTTGGTAGGACTTATTCTAGACCGTATTCCTCCTATGATGCAACATAATGAACATTAAAATGCAAAAGGATGTGGGTTCTCTGCTAGTGAGCGAAGTAGGATCCCACCTCCTACAATTGGAGAGAATCAACTTGGGCAAGAGGTAGGGTCCATTAGAGGGTCAAAAGTTATTCCGAGATGGAGGTTCAGAGGTATGACATATAACCTGAAATTGGGAGTCAAATCACATAGTTGATGAGAATCATGCCACCTTTATTAATAGGAGAGGCAGATGGGGCCATTGTAGAGGCTTGTCTTTTAAGCCTTGAGAGGTGTTTTGGGTTGCAAAACTATGGTAGCAACCTCAGAGCATGTTTTGCGATACTCCTTTTTAGAGACTAGGCATCAACTTGGTGGAGGCATGAGGAGACCAAGGGACATGTAGAAATTAATACCTTTTCTTGGGAAGCCTTCCTCTAGCTTTTTAAAGGGCGATATGTCTCCGGGCAGTACAAGAAGCACCATATAGATGAGTTCCATGAACTCTGGTAGTGGGGTCTTACAGTAGCCCAATATGAGGGCAGGTTTCTTGATCTCCTACCTTATGTGGAATACATGGGGGATGAGAAGCTTTAGGTGAACAGGTTTATCAAGGGATTAAATCCTATGATTTTAGATAGGGTACGCATGCTACCTTCAAGGAACTTAAGGTTCATAGTGGACAGGGACTTAGTGGCTGAAGAGATAGTCAGAGGACCACAAGATTATAGGGATAGGTCACAAAACTATAATTACTCACCCCATGCCTCTACATATCAGAAAACCCCATGGAAAGGGAATCAAAGGAATTCTACAAGGTCATTCAAGACCCCACAGTAGCAACAACCACAATAGTCTCAGCAGAGCCAATGATAGAGGCCACCTCAAATATAACAGGGCTCTAAGCCGAAGCAGTGGTAGTCACAGAGTCGTAAGAAGGAGCAGAGAACCTAGGCACCATACACTCCTCTAGCACGGACTCAACAGTCAGCTATGGGTGGTTATAGTGGTTCTTTTAGGACCACAAGGTCTTAGTACTCTAGACCTCTTGGTATTTAGGTTCAGTCATGTGGGCCATGTTACACTTGTGGTGCCATGTGGCACATATCTAGAGAGTGTCCACAGGGTGGTAGTGAGCGTGCAGTGGTTTCAAAACTGACAGTTGGGGACAGGGGAAAGTCCCACATGGATTTCAAAGTGATGGAAAACCGCTAGGCAAAGCACCAGGCTACCATTATTGAGGCCTCAGGTAAGATAAAAGGTAGTGATGTTACTATTCTTTTTGATATAGGAGCCACTGAATCCTTTGTTTCTCCATCAGTTGTGGAGCATTGCGGGCTAGTGATAGCTAGATAAGAGGTTAGATGGGTAGTAGAGTTAGCTTCAGGAGCTAGAGTTTCTGTGACCTTGATGGTTAAGGATTGTCCAATCCATATTGGTGGTATGACTACAATAGAAGATATTAGAGTTACTTCCCTTGGATATTACAGTCTAGTTCTTGGCATGGATTGGCTAAGTGCTCACAGAGCCAAGATAGATTGTCATAAGAAGAAGATTGAGTGTTTGGATGATGATGGTACAAATATAGTGATTTATGGATTCCATAGACTTGTATCCCTCCATGTGATTTCCTCTATGTAGCTTAAGTGATGCATGTAGAAGGGATGCCAACTGTATGCCATCACCATCTACGATAGGGAAGAAGAGGCATAGAAGGAAAATTCTCTTGATGACTTCCCCATTCTTCATGAGTTTACAGATGTGTTTTTGTCAGAGCTACCTGGTATTCCCCCTCGTAGAGTGGTTGAATTTCACATAGATCTTGTACCAAGAGCTAAGCCAGTTTCTAGAGTACCTTATAAGATGACCACTAATCATCTTAATGAGTTCAAGATACAGCTTAAGGAACTGCTAGAGAAAGGAAACATTCATCCTAGTGTTTCTTCTTGGGGTGCACCAATTATCTTCATGAAGAAAAAGGATGGATCACTTAGGTTATGCATGGATTATTGACAGTTGAACAAAGTAACCATCAAGAATTGGTATCCACTTCGTAGGATCGATGACTTGTTTGTTCAGTTGCAGGGTGCCCAAGTATTCTCAAAGATAGACCTCAAATTGGGTTACCATTAGTTGAGGATCATGGATAGTGATATTAACATGACCACATTCCACACTAGATATGGACACTATGAATTCACTATGGTTCCATTTGGTCTTACGAATGCTCCAGCTGTGTTCACGAGTCTTATGAATGAAGTATTTTGTACCTTCCTTGACAAGTTTGCAGTGGTGTTTCTTGATGACATCTTGCTCTATTCCAAGGATGAGAAAGAGCATGAAGAACACTTAAGGAAATTCTTGCAGTGTCTTAGGGAGAATCAATTGTGTGGAAGCTTGTCAAAATATGCTTTCTTCAGAGCAGAGGTCAAGTATTTAGGCCATGTTATTTCAGGTTATGGGATCTCAGTAGACCCATCAAAGATTGATGCCATTATAGATTGGCCAGTGCCTACCATTGTGACTGAGGTTAGGAGTTTCATGGGATTAACCAGTTACTTTAGATGGTTTATTAAGGGTTTCTCTCAGGTAGCACACCCCATTAATTCTCTTTTGCAAAAGGGAAATAGGTTTGAGTAGACTAAGAAGTGTGATAGGGCATTTCGGGAGCTCAAGAGAGAACTTACCAATGCACCCATTCTAGCTATGCCAGAGCCTTTAGCAGTCTTTTTGGTTTGCACAGATGCTTCCTTGGATGGTTTAGGAGTAGTTCTTATGCAAGTTGGGTGAGCTATAGCCTACGAGTCTAGGAAACTAAAGACTCATGAGCTCAACTACCCTACCAATGACCTTGAGCTTGCAGTAGTGGCGCATGATTTAGTTAGATGGCAACATTTTCTCTTAGGACATCGGTTTGAAATTCATTCACACCATTAGAGTCTTCAGTACATCTTCACTCAGCCAAACCTTAATGCTAGGCAAAGGATATGGATTGAGTTCTTATTTGAATATGATTTTGATGTCCATTACATCAAAGGAAAAGAGAACGTATTCGTAGATGCCTTGAGGAGGAGACGACACAAGATTTCTTCTATGTCTACTGGCACAAATTTGAGAGGTCCCTTTCTCCATCACCTACATGAGGATGAGATGCATGTAGAATTTTGTGAGTTGATCCGATCTCGGAGACCCTTTAAGGGGAAGTTTTCAGAGTATACCTTAGAGTCTGATGGACTATTGCATCATAGAGGACATATCTATATAAATTATTCCAATGGATTATGTGAGTTTGTGATGCTAGAGGATCATAGGGCCCCTTATGCAGTGCATCCTAGACTTAAGAAGATGCATGCCAACTTGAGGAAGTTATATTATTGTCCCAGTATGAGATTGTAGATTGTAGAGGTGGTAGCTAGATGCCTAGAGTGCCAGAGGGTGAAGGCAGAACACCGTCATCCTAGTGGTCTCCTTCATCCTCATGAGATACCATTGTGGAAATGGGACACCATATCTATGGATTTCATTGTAGGTCTTCCTATGTCTTCTCATCATCATGATTCCATCATGGTGATAGTTGACAAGTTGACCAAGGTGGATCATTTTTCACCCGTGCATACTACCTTTACCACACCAGCAGTGGCACAAGTGTTTTTGTGAGATATAGTCAGACTTCATGGCATACCTCCTAAGATCATCTCAGATGGGGATTCTATCTTCACTTCATCCTTTTGGAGAGAACTTCAGACAAATATGGGCACGAGGCTCAACTTTAGTATAAATTATCATCCTGAGACCGATGGACAGTCCAAAAGGGTCAATCAGGTGCTAGAGGACATGCTTCACATGTACGTTATGGACCATCAGACCTAGTGGGAGGAATACCTACACTTAGTAGAGTTTTCCTATAACAATGGGCACCAGACATCCTTGGGTATGCCTCCCTACTAGGCCCTTTATGGTAGGCCATGCAGGACCCCACTCAGTTGGGATTTCATCGAGGATAGAGTTTTGATTGGTCCTGAGCTAGTCAGAGATATGGAGCGATAGGTTACCTTGATTATAAAACATCTAGTGGAAGATCAGGATAGGAAAAAAAAGTATGCAGATGCAAAGAGGATTGTTCGAGCCTATTTAGTTGGAGACAGGGTATTTTTGAGAGTGAAACCGCATAAGAGTCCAATCCATTTTGGAAAGGGCTCTAAGCTAGTACCTCATTTTGTTCGACCCTTTGAGATCCTTGAGAGGATAGGACTAGTTTCTTACTATTTAGCATTGCCTCCTAGCCTTTCACGCATCCATGATGTGTTTCATGTTTCATTTTAGAGGAAGTATATTTATGATGAGTCTCATGTGATAGATTGGGATGCCTTACAGGTGGATTCAGACGGGCAACTAGCATTGGAGCCAATTCGTATATTGGCTAGGCAAAATTTGGGTCTTTGAGGCCAAGAGCTAGACTAGGTTAGGGTCCATTGGGATTTTTATGATGAGGTTATAGACTCTTGGGAGGACACAATAAAAATGAGATCACAATATCCTCACCTCTATGATGAGCTCCATGAGGAAGTTAATGCCTAGAGGGGGTGGATGTGAGACCTATATTAGACTATCATAGTTTTACTATTTTACTCTTCATGCTTTCAATAGTTTTATGCTTAGTTATACTTTGACTATTGGATACTTTATGCATTTGAGGATCCATTGAATCCCATGTTATATATTCAGTACTTGATTATGTAATTAGGGTACACTTGAGATGCTTTATGTTTTGATGCAGTTTCAGTTTATGATGATGTTATATATGGGATTAAATATATGAATGGATTGTGATGAATTTGGTTTAGGAAACCAAGCTTATGAATATTTAGGTATTGATTTAAGATATATTTATATTCAATAAACTATTAATCTTGTATTATGCTTTTATATCATGTTTTTTTGGACCTACTGATGTGTGCAATGAGTGTGCAGGGATAGTTGACCATGGATCTAAATCGGGGACTCACTATTGGAGCCTATGTGATATTCTGTGGATTCTAAGGTCTTGTTTATATAAAGAAATATGGACCTTGTTGTATATGTTGTTTATTCATAAATGTCATTTGCATGTGTGTATTTCAATTAGTAAATGTTAATGTGAAAAAGTCATATCATTTGTTCTAATTCATTGTGCCAAATTTGGTAATTTTTTCAATTTAATGTTGACATGGCTAGTAAATGGAACTATGATTAGGTTTAGAGTTAACTAAGGTTACCTATGTGTAGTACCCAAGCTTACCCCAAGGTTAGAAGTTTCTAGATGGTCAACTTGACATAGAAATATGTGGGTTAACTTTAGGTGTAGTTTAGGAGGGTCTTTTGGGCTCCCAGAAGGTTACCGGGGTTAGTTTTAGCTACTCAACTTGGTACCCTAGGGGTTAGGGGTCATTTTCAGTCATAAATGAGCCTTTAAACTCATTTATTGCTCCCCTAAAGTCTCATTCTCAAACTTGAGAATTTGAGGACTTGTGTAACTTTGGTTAACCTCTCTCTTCTTCCCAAGTTGCATTTAACTCCACTCATGGAGAATTAAGGAAAGTGGGAAGAAAGGGATGGTTAGGGTCTTGAAACCTTTTGTTAGTATTGGAGGTTTTCTTATTTAGGGAAGGTTTTAGAAAGAGTTGAGTGTTCACCAACTCTCTACCCTTAGAGATAGATTTCAGAATTGAAGGAGCTTTTGGAGAAGAAGGATAGGAAGGATATCTCCTCACCAAATTTCAACCCACCTTAGCTTTGGAGTAAGGTTGTATCTTTTAGAAGTAAAATTATTTTTGTTCATGTGTTTTCTTGAGCTTGAAACTCCATTAATGGAGTCCAATGTATTTTTAAGCTATTTTCAAGTTGAAATTTTGGTGATTTATTTTTTGTTATATTTTGAATGGGTTTCTTCAAGGCACACTCACCCTTGGGAGGGCAGAGTAACCTTGAAGGGGGTGGTAGGGTAAAGAATCCAATTTAGTGTAGAGTCTCCCATATGAGGAGGGAAAAACATTGGGTTTCATGATACCCATGATACCAAGTATGGCCTGAGGGCTTCTGGGGGACATAAGGAGGTTTATATCATGACTAAATATTGTGTAGATGGTCATTCCAAGTCCATGTGTGTCTTGTGTTTTTATTTCTGATACGTTGGATTCTCCTACTTTTAGTCTACCACTACCCCTATTTTAGGAAGGCCTCTTGGAGACCTTCTAACTGTTCTACCTTGTGATGGGAATTTTTTCTTGTGTTATGTTTTGTTGTATTTTATGTAAGCGGAATAATGTTTTTTTGTCTCCCATTCCAATTTGGGTCCCCAAGCTCGGGGGTGACCTTGTAAGGTCTAGGTTGGGAGGTGAGCCTCCATAGTCAACCTCATCAATACAGGACTTTAGCTGGGCCTAGGAGCTTGGAAAACATCATCATTCTAAGTTTTGGAATTGAAAGGAGAACCTTCATTGTAACCTTCTTATGGAAATTTCTTTATTGCAAAGTTGTATTAAGGCCATTAAGGAGAATTTGTAACCTTTCAGTATTTTGTAACCTATTTTCTAAAATGGGAATTTATGTGGTTTACGAAATCATACCTTGTTGAAAATTGAATAAGTTTGTTAAAAAAAAACAATTTTGTGTATGTTTTGTATTCCTTTGGTAAAACCTTGGTTGGTTATAAGAAAGCACATTTTGTCCAAAAACTTAGATCTATCAAGAGCTCAAGACCATTGATGTTAATAAATTTGCTTAAGAAGGAATGATTAAAATTTTACTCTTATATAGCTAAATGAAAAATATGCATATACATATTTTCCTTATTTTAGAATGATTAAATTTCAACATTATCTTATAGCACTAGACTGCTTTAATAGAATAGTTTATTATCCTTGAGATTAAATTTTTTTTTCTTGAGACTTAGTAGATTTTAGAAAATTTTCAAAAAAATAAAAATGCATGAATTTAAAAATTCTTTCCACCAAGTTGTGGAGATTAAAATATAGATTCTATTGGGAAAATAAAATTAAAAAAAAATTTATGGGACATG
>MU227474.1:828411-848835 GCA_018584345.1 Thuja plicata | reverse complement strand
TAAGCACAGTGGGGAGGCTCCAACAACACCACCCCATCTCCTTTCCACCCCCCTTACCCGCTCCCCTGCGTGGCGTGATGGTCTTTCCTCCGCCCTTTGCAACAAGGTTCTGCCGCTGTCTAGTGGCTCACAAATTTGCCGCCGCCTCATTGCCAAAATCCGTAAGGAATTAGGGCTTGGGGTTAGTTAATAAATATATTTTGTTAAATGTTTCTCTCCTTAATAATAAGATATTTTCATTTTCGTATGGTATAATTTTTTTAGTTTTAGGTTTTCTTTTAATTATTTAATTAGTATTATTTTATATTATACTTAATTTGTCATATATTGCAATTTAAATAGAAATTTTTTTTATGATAATTAGATCTTATTTAAAATAAAGGTTTGATTTTAGATTAGATTTAATTTTCAAATTATGATTTTGATATTCTTTTTAATTATAGTATTATGGTTTGATTTATTATAGATTTAATGGCTAATTATCATTTTAGTCTTAAAGGTTAATTACTTTTTTGTTGTTGGACATTAATGTATTAGATATTATAGATTTTTTAAAGAAGAGGGGAAATTTACTAAATAGACTTTAAATGTAACATTGCTTAAACATTATTTAACTTAATAAACTAATCTTCTTATGTTTATAACCTTTGGACGTCATTTTCTGTTTGGGGGAAAACTTAGTAACCTCTTAGCATCGCGATCCACCCTTAGGGGTAATATTGTACCCTTTGACCAATTTCATGCACGGTTGAATTTTAGTCAACTATGGTCAAACTTTCGCTAATCATCCCAAATTTTGCCAGGTGTTCACTGTACCCTCTTGACCTTAGGATTCCATTTTCATGCCTTTCGGAGATGGTTGACTTTTTGGTAAAATTTTGGTTGAACTGTCTCAATTTTTGTGTGTAAGTCTTCCTAAGGGTTTAGCAGACCCTAGTAACTTCCTTTCACTCATTTTAGAGTATAGCTGACTTTTGGTCAAACATGGTTGACTTTTGGTCATCTATTTCAGTTTGCGTACAGATCGAAGCATGTAGCTTAGGAATCCCTGAAGGATAGCTATGAAAGCTATTCCTTCTAGTTTGAACTATCTAGGTTATTGTTTATCTACTGCACCATTTCGTGTGCTCTTGTTACCTTTGAGGTAGATTAGATAACTTCTTTAGTGTGTTATTTAAAATTTTTGATTGTGTGTTTTTGCCCAACTTTTGGGCATGACACCTTGCATCAAGATCAGTTTGAATTAGATTTACATAAAAGTCTAAGAAGAAGTAAGAAACAAGCTCCATATATGTTGTACACTAGACATAAGAGATTTCCTGATAGGGAGAACATTGGTTTCAATGAAGAAAGCCATTGTGAGAATCCAAGGAATTTAAAAGATAATAGAAACCCATTTGGCTTCAAAGATGATCAAAATCCAGTGCATGAAATAGAATAAGAAATAGAAGAATATGACGATGAAGATTAGTTTTTATATTCTACATTAAGTAAGTTGACCGAGTATGGAAAACAAAATCCAAAAGTGGTTAAAGCTTTAAGAAGGTTACCTAGTGAGGCCTTAGATTGGTTAGAAATAAAGAGAAGTGAGTTGGTTTCAGTGCCTGATGATGAAGAAGGAACAAGAGAAAAGGTGACACCAAAAAAGGATGGATTACCAAAATACAATCCTCATAGAAAAAATGTTGATCCAATTTTCAACAGTGATCATACAAACCCATTGTTTGAACTAGACAATAGAGGAATGTGTGAGAAGAACAGTAATGGAAATGGAAGGAATGGTCATTGGAGACAACCAAATAATGTGGAAAACTATGACAGAGGTAATCTAAGACAAAAAAACATGGGAAATAATTATAACAATGGTCAAAATCACCAAGGCATGAATCATCAAAATCTCAGAGGTCAGAATGGGAATTGCCATAATATGGTCCATAGAAGAAGAGCTCATATGGTGATGGAAATATATAGAAAACATGATTTCAATGGGATAGTTGGATACCCAAATACTATATCAAATGAATTAAGAAATTCCATTCCAAAATTTTCAGAGAATAGAGTGGAATCTTCTAAACAACATACCATAAATTTTAAAAACATCATTGAAGAACTAGAGGGAAACCATGAAGATGTCTTCATGAAGTTGTTTGTCTAGTCATTAACTAAAGATGCTACTAAATGGTATAGGGGGTTGCCTGATGGATCCATCTCAATATGGTGTGATCTTGTAAATCAAATTATTGAGAAGTTTGGTGATCCTAATGATACATCTTTTGCATCTCATGAATTATCTAGCACTAAAAAGAACTTTAATGAATTAGTTGGAGAATTCAATAAAAGGTTTAATAAAGTCTTGGATAGAATAGAAAGAGATATAAGACCTTTTGATTCCTTTTTGATTGATTTCTTTCCGAGTGAATTTGATAGGAAAACACATTATGAGATTAGATCACAAGGACCTGCAACCTTGCAGAAAGCTTTCAAAGTTGCCACCACTATTGAAAATAACAGAAAAGTTGTTGGAAGGAAAGATAAAAGGGATGATACTAAATTATGAAATCCAAAGGCCCCTAAAAAGGATGATCTCAAATAAATTATGGATATGCTAAAAAATCTAAATGCAAAAAAAGGTAGGAGTGATAGGCCATCATTCCCTAAAAATGACAGATTTAGATTACAAGATATGTCATATAATACTAATTGACAGGATGGTAAATCTGAAAATAAAAGCTATACTAAAGAAACTCCTGATCCACTAAAAAGAAACAACCATTTGGTTGAGAGATATCCTTTATGTGAGGCTTTTACATTACCACATCTTCCTAATAATTGTGTTGTGGCACAAATATTGCAAGAGGAGGAAGACCAGAGTGATGATCAACAACCCACAATGAATAATGTCTCATCTAAACCCATGTAGGAAAGAGATGATTACAGTTCTTCTTCTGAGGATTATCTGTACCATGATGATCTCAATAGAATATATCAATGTGATAAGAAACAAGGAGATATTCCTATCATCAGTAGTTTAAAAAATGAGGAGAAAGAAGCATATACCACTGCAACACTTGAGGAAGCAAGGAATAATTAAAAATTAAGGAATAAAACAACAAATGTTGATCAAGGAAAGACTGCTGGAATACTTGTCAAGGCACCAAAGAAGAAGGTAAACCAACCTAACACACAAAGGATCAAAGATGATACTACAAGGATAAGTCAACATGTAGATCATAATGAAGTCCCTAAACTGACAAAGCCAAAGGAGAAACCAATGGTCAATAAGTTTATTCCCAATAGTAGTTCTTTTATATCTAATGCTTTGTCTTAGGGGAAGATTTCTATTCCTTTATTTGCAATGATGAAAATATATGAATACAAAGATGAAACTATAAAAGTGTTGTCTAATATAGGTAATGTTTTTAAGGAAGAATCTAATCAAAGACCAATAAAAGAAGAACCACTAGTAGTTTATTTAGGAACTAATATTTCTCAAAAAGGAACACAAGTTGATCCTTTTTATCTTACTTTGATGATTAACAATAAACTTCTTAAGAATTGTATGATAGACATAGGAGAAACAGTTAACATCATGCCCTCAAAAGTTATTAAGGAGCTTGGAATGAAGGTTAACACAACTTATGGAATATGTTATGCTATGGACAAAAGATCTATACCTGTTGTTGGTATTATGAAAAATGTGGAGTTTAAATTTATTGCTTGTTCTGAAATGTCATATAAAATTGATATTACTATTGTAGAAGTGCCTGCTAATTATTAAATATTTTTATCTAGTCAATGGTTTAATTTAGTAGGTGGTCATATCCAATTAGATCTGTCTTATGATACTATTCCAGTGGATGACAGGGAAGTAAGAATTAATAGGGAGCAAATATATCCATATATCATTGATGAAGACATTGGGATAGAGAAATAAACTTTAAAGCAATATAGAAACTTGGTATTGGATTTAATTCAATGTTTTGATGAATTTTCAATCAAATGGATAGAAAGATCAGAAAATTCCCTTGTAGAATTGTTGGCTAATATATCCATTTAGCAGATTGATGCTCCTTTTGATGAGATTGTGTAGATTGAGATGAAAAATAGACCATCGATTCCTGACAATGTGCAGAAATGGAAAGTATTTAAAGATGACAAAGATATTCTCAAATTTTTGGTGAATGAAGATAGATATAAGGATCAACACATAGATTGGAATGGCTATGTAAAGGATTAGGATGGAAAAGATAATTTGTTTTGAAAGGAAGTTGTACAGTTAAAGACACACAAGATTACTAGAGGCTTGGTAGCACTAGAAGGATTTTTTGATGAGAAATAAAGTTTCAAGATGGGTAAGACAAGTAATAAGTATGAAGAAGTTGAAAAGATTAAATTAGGAAATGATCACACTCCTAAGGAAGTATACATAGGTAAAAATCTCACTCCTAAGATCAAAGCTGATTTGATAACTTTGTTAAGAAAATATAGGCACATTTTTGCATGGTCATATGATGACCTTAAGGCTTACTGATAAGATTTATTTTAGCATGAAATCCCTCTAAATCTAGATGCAAAGTCTTTTTGACAAAGAAAACGTCCTATAAACCCAATGCTAGCTCCTAAAATGAGGGAAGTTCTTGTCATATTAAGGGATGCAGGAATAATAGTTCCTATAAGACATTCTACATGGGTATCAAACTTGGTCCCAGTTAGAAAGAAGAATGGAAATATAAGGTTGTGTGTTGATTTTAGAAACTTAAATGTATCATCTTGAAAAGATAACTATGCATTGCCTAATATGGAGTCCCTTTTATAGAAGGTTACTAGGAATGAATTATTATCTATCATGGATGGATTCTTAGGATACAACCAAGTGAATTTCAAAGAGTTAGACCAATACAAAACAACCTTTACCACTCCTTGGGGAACCTATGTTTATGCAAGGATGCCCTTTGGGTCAACTAATGTAGGAGAAACATTCCAAAGAGTAATGGATTTGGCCTTTGATGGCCTGATTGATCTCATCATGGTTGTATATAAGGATGACCTAAAAACATATTCAAAAAGGGCATAAGAGCATTGTGATCATTTGGAGAATTTTTTTAGAAGAGCTTTGGAATATGGGATATCTCTAAACCCAAAGAAATGAAATTTTGGAGTAACTGAAGGGAAGTTAATTGGGCACATTGCATCAAAGGATGGTGTAAGAATAGACCTGGAGAGGATTGCAACTATAGATAAAATCTAGATCCCCAATAATGTTATAGGAATCCAGTCCTTTTTCAGACAAATAAACTTTGTAAGAATATTTGTCCTAAACTTCTCAGAGATAATTAAGCCTATCGCTAAGATGCTAAAGAAGGGTGTAGAGATTAAATGGGTGGATGAGGAATTAAAAACATTTTCTACTATTAATAAATCCATCAAAGAAGCTCTAGTCCTTAAAAAACCTGATTTTCCCAAACCTTTTTTGTTATTTTCTTTTGCTTCATATCATCCTATTGCTAAAGTTATGTTACAAAAAAATGATGAGGGCTATGAGCAGCCAATAGCATTTTTTTAGTAAGAATCTTCAAGCAACATAACTAAATTATGGTATAAATTAAAAATAAGATTATGCCCTTGTCAAAGCAGTAAAATCTTTTAGACCATATTTGGCAGCGGCTAAAGTGATAGCTTATGTGCCAAATGTAGCATTTAAAGACATATTTATGTCGTCAAAGGTTACAGGTAGGAGATGTAGATGAGTGAATCAGATCCAAGAGTTTGATATGGAGATCCAAATAACAAAGTTGGTTAGAGGAAAAGGTCTTGCTAGACTTATGGCTGAATCAAATCTTGAGGCAGTTCATGTAAATCAGGTGAGCTTTGATAAATCAATAACAAGTATTGAAAATTTCCCTTGGTATATTGATATAGTATATTTCTTGAAGCAAAATAAATTTCAAGAAGGTTTGAATGATAATAAAAAAAGAACAATAAAATTACAAGCATCTAGCTTTGTTTTGATACAAGGTGACTTATATTGGAAAAATAGAGAAGGTGTGCTCTTATTCTGTCTAGATATGTATCAAGAAAATTCATTATTGAAGGAGTTACATGATGGAGTATGTGGTGGTCACTTCTCAGCAAGAATTACTGCCCATAAGATATTATATGCTGGGTATTATTGGCCACATGTTTTTAAGGATAGTTATACATATGTTAGAAAGTGTGAGGCTTGTCAAATGTTTTCAGGGAAATTAAAGTATGATGGTGCATTACCCCTAAGAACTTTGTCCTCTGAAGAGCCATTTAGAATGTGGGAGATAGATTTCATTGGTAAAATTGTTGATGTCTCTAGTGGACAACACAAATGGATTCTAGTTGAAAAATATTACTTTACTAAATGGGTTGAGGCCATACCCTCTAGAAAAGCTATAAGCAAGGTGGTAATACAATTCTTAACAAAGAACATACTAATAAGGTTTGGTGTTCCTTGCAAGATTGTTTGTGATAATTTCATGTGTTTTAGATCCAAGGAGTTCTCTGATTTTTGTAGTACTTATTATATTAATGTGTCATACTCTTCCCCTTACCATCCACAAGGGAATGATCAGGAAGAATCAAGTAACAAGAATATAATGATCATAAAGAGAATGTTGAGCAATAAAAAAAGGGCATGGGATTCCAAATTACCTCTGGCACTTTGGGCAGATATAATAATAGTTAAAAAGTCTACAAGGTTTTCTCCTTATGAATTAGTCTATGGGAAACAGGCTAGGTTACCTTTGAATAATCTACTCCATGTATATAAATTTTTCAGAGAGGAACAATTAAAAGACATGAATTTCATGGAAAATAGGATGGATCAACTTACAAAACTGGATGAAATCAGAAGAAGTGCACAAATTCATAATGTTAAGAAGCAGATACAAGTGAAATATTTTCATGATAAGAGGACCAAGGAAAGCAATTTTTAGAAGGGAGATTGGGTGTTGAAGTAGAATGCCAAAGATCAAGATAAAGGAAAGCATAGAAAGTTTGAAGCTTTGTGGCTAGGACCTTATATAATTTTTGAAAGTGTAGGAGAGAAAATTTATTTGCTACAAGACATAGAAGGCCACATTCAATAATTTTTGACTCATGCTCAGTATCTGAAGCCATTTTTCTCTTGAAACAAGAAGTATTTCTAAATTTACATTTTCATTAGGTTTTGTTATGTTTTATTTTCTTTGATGTTTTTCTTTCACTTCTATTTTGGTCTTTTTCTATAGAGATAGCTGAGATCTTTCTATGTCCAAGTATGGACACACATCCCTGGAAATATCCACTGGTGGAACCCTAATTTGCAGATTAATTTACATATCCAAATAGATTAGGGAAGTATCCTTTTACTTTTATAAGTAAATTCTTATGTTTCATATGGTGTTTTACCTTAGATTTATTCATATTGAATTCAAAATCTAGCCATTATATGTTTTTTTGCGGTTTAATTGATTATTCTATACCTTTTCACAGATCCTTCCTACGATTAAACTTCAATGGTAATCGACGGCTGGTGCTTTCCTTAATTGTAACTAATGTTCAATTGTTATCTTAGGATTAGGTTTTAGCTATCAAAAGGCACATCAGTTTGAAGCTTGTATGAATCCTTTGGATTTTATATAAATAGGGATACCAAGACCATGTGGAAAAAAGAGAGAACGAATTATTATTTTTTGTTCTAGCTTTGATCACAATCGCAACATGGACTCAAAAGTACTATTTCTCAAAATCAATAAAAGATAAGTATTTCTGTCTCACTTGTGGTAAAAAGGTTCAATTCATTTCAGTTAGCCCTTTGTAATTATTGAAGGAATTTCAATTTCTATTCTAGAAATTCTTGTATAGAGATATTATAGGTCTTATATAATTGTTTGATTATCAAGGAGTTTGTGAAAAGTGAGTGTTTTTGGCTTCTTGTTCAAATGGTCTCCCAACCATAGGATTTAAATTAATTTTAACTAACAAAGATATAAATAGACTTAGTTTCTCTACATCCATAACATTCAAATAGTTGATGGTATTGGAACATATACTATCTTGCAAAGTTGTACATAGGATTGAAATTGGATTGACTCTATTTCCCAATTTGATGTAGACACTGATCTAATTCATTTCTAGATATATTCATTAATTTCTTTATGTTATGTTGTTGAGATATTCTAGCTTTCATTTATATATACACTCTTATAAAGCATTCTTACGAATCTCACAAAGAGTTCAGTTTTTGCAGTTTTATGTTGTATTGATTACAATTTGAATTCTTTCAAGTACCTTACCATACATGAGAGAGAGAAATTTTAAGTGTGGCTCATCTACTATAAAAATCCTTAAAGGAGAAGTATAGGTATAGGCCTACCAACCTTGGTTTTTTAGAGCCATAATTCCAGAAGGTTTAACCTTGCCTTGGTTGAAGCTTGTTAGTTGACCAAGTCACTTGGGTTTCCCACCATTGGATGGGAAAGTTTGTAGGAAATCCAATTTGTTTATTTGAGCACTAACATTTAGAACCTATAGAAGCTAATTTATGGTCTAACAATGAGAAAAATGGGGCAGGTTATTTTGAGACTAGATATAACAAAAAGAATATTCCTTACATCCATGAGCAAATTGCCAAATTGGAATCATGTAGTGATGATGATTCAACAAACTGGGAATGAGATTCCTTATCCTAAGAGTCTTGTGATGATAAAGAATTTGATGTTATTCTTGTCTACCCTCCTACACCTATAGAAGTACAAATCTCAAAGTATGAATGGGTAGGAGAGCCATATGTAATAAACTAGAAGAGGCACCTATACCAAGTAATAAACTAATGCACATAGAATTTCCAAATATAACCATTCTCATAGTTGTGCCTCAAACATGGAAACTCTATTTTGATGGGTCATATACTCAAGATGGCTTGGGGGAGAGGTAGGGATTCTCTTCATCACACCTCAAGGTTATAACATACCAAAGTCCTACAAACTTTTGTTCACATGCACCAATAACATAATCTAATATGAAGCGTTAGTGATTAGGATAAAGATGGCTTTAGAGTGAAGAATTATAGAGTTGCAGATCTATGGAGATTCAAAATTGGCCATTAATCAAATAAATGATGCGTATCAAACCAAAGATGAAAAATTAATTCCTTATAATAGAATGTTGGATGATTTTAAGAAATATTTTGTGATGATCACCTTTCAAAAAATCCCAAGAGTAGAGAAAAAATCATAAAATGCAAAGGCAAAATTGGCTTCACCTCTAAAAGTACATGATTAGAATACAAGATATATGTTCTTGTTGGAAGAATTGGTGAAACCTGCCGATGAACATATGGAGTCCCAACTTATATGTCTACTTAAATGTCCTGAGTCCCCATGGTATGGTCCTATCTACACTTACCTAAAATACAACACCTTGCCTTTGAACCAATCCCGTAATGAAAAGATAAATTTCATACATCAAGTCTCACATTATGTCCTGATATCTGACACATTGTATTGTAAGGGTCTTGATGGGACATTGCGTAGATGTTTAGAGGGTGTGGAATCTTAAAAAACCTTACAAGATGTTCACGAGGGTATTTGCAGGTCACACTCAAGTGGGTTTACCTTAGCTAAGAAAATCATTAGGATGGGGTACTATTGGCTAGCGATGGAAAAATATTCATGCCATTTTGTGAAGATTTGTCAAAAGTGTCAATTTCATGGGAACCTGATACGTGTGCATGTACAAGAATTACACCCATTGACTACACCTTGGACATGTTATCATTTTGGTTTTGATTAGATTGGAATGATATATCCTCCTTCCTTAAATGATCAAAAATACATCATTACAACAACTAAATATTTCACCAAATGGGTTGAGGTTGTACCTTTATCAATTGCTAATGGAAAATAAATCTCAATATTTATCTTGAATCACATAATTTGCATATATCGTATCCCACATTCCATTATAACAGATAATGAGAGATAATTCAATAACAAGGATGTCAACAAGTTATGTGAGAAATTTCATATCATTCAACATTTCTCTTCAATTTATTACCCACAAGGAAATGGAAAAGCAGGGGCTTCCAATAAAAATATCCTTAAAATCCTTAAAAAGATAGTTGATGACTCAGGTAGAGATTGGCACATCCAGTTAAATCCATCATTATGGGCTTATAAGACTAGCATCAAAATACCTAAAGGAGCTACACCTTTCTCTGTAGTCTATGGAGATGAAGCAATTTTACCTTTGGAGGTAGAGATTCAATCACTTAGAGTTTCCTCAGAGGCCATATTGATAGACGAGGACTATAGAGTTTCTAGGTTGCAAGAACTAGAATTTCTTTAGGAACGTAAAAAAAAATCATATGATCACCTAAAATTATATAAAAAGAGGATTTCAAGGATCTATTATAAAAAAATTAAGCCTACAAAGTTTCAAGTTGGTGACCTAGTTTTAAGAGAAAAATCGAACAATCAAAAGGATAGGGAAAAGAAAGGAAAATTTGAAGTAAATTGGCTAGGACCATGACATAATCCTATGGAATGAGAACTTAAAAATTAGCCACATGTGATGGAGAAGAATATCAAGAACCTATAAATATCATTCATCTTAAGAGGTTCTATATCTGATTGGTTGAAAGAGTATCAGATAAGAGAGTATCAATTTGTATAATAAACAATGAACCTAAAAATAAATAAAAAATAGTAAATATGGATCCTAAAGAAAGATAAAAGAATAAAAAATACAAAAAATATGAAAATTACCTTGGTGAAAACTGGGTAGGCAAGCGCCTTGGTAGAAAAAATAAAAATAAAAAAATGCAATAAATCCACGTAGAGAAAACCTGGTAAACATGAGCTATTTGCTCTAATTCAAGATCCTTTATCTATCAAGCATTGCATTTGCATTTTTTCCAACCTTGTATATAGCCAGTTGTATTTCATCATTCATATACATATTCATAATAAACCTTTAAAGTTTCATAGCTTAGTCATCCAAGTAAGCTTTTATCATGGTTTAGAAATGGTCTTAGTCTATTATCATTGTCAAAATCCAAACTAGGGGAAAAATCCAAACTTTGGGAGATCATCATTGAAACATACACAAGAAGAAAATAAACACGCTTAACCGCGGTCAAGAATCATGACATTTGAACTTTTCAATCAATCCAAATCATCAATTTTGAAACATCCAAAATTTTAACCACAATCAAAACTGACACATCAAAAACAAATTGAAACATTGAATCAAATAGCTTGAACAAAATCAAAATGGAGAAAATAAATTAAATTATTTTGAAACTATAGATCAAATAAAAAAGGAAAATAAATTCAAATGTGTGTTTCTTGATTTTTGATATCAGGTCTTTTTATCACCTCAAGGATGTCTTTTGACAAGAGGAGCAATGATGAAGCATGATATTTTATTAGTTTTATGCTTGTAAGATTGATTCAAAGAAGTACAAAAATCATTCTAAAGACATAATCATCAAAGAAACATCAAGGAAATTGGTATATGAAGGGGATTAAGTACTTGTCTGTCTGATGAAAGTGATATTCATATCATCATGGTTGAGAATCTAATGAATGAGGGTTATACCACTTTTAAATGATCCACTAAAAATCTCAATGATGATCATAGTGAAATAAATTGAGCCTATGAAAACAAAATGATAACCTAGTAGAATTTTACATATTTCATTCATTTTAGATTAAATCTTTCATTAAAATAATCGTTATGAGATTTCTCAAGGAAATGGGGGGTCAATCATCGTATTCAAATCATAAAAATTCTTCTTTAGTGGAATATGTTAGACTTTAACAAAAATAATGCATATATTTTACATCTAGATTCATTTAATTCAATTGCATATCATTCTTCATTAAGTAGATTCCATTAGGTACATTTAACATACATTTAGGTACATTTGAATATTAAGAGCATTTCATTAATCATTAAATCATTAAATCGTGTAGGTTAATCACATCATTATTTAGTTTCATTTCACAACACATTAAAATCATTAGGTTCATTAACATTATCCATTGCATCACCTCATTATTGAATAAAAAATTACATATATATATGCATTACATCATCATACATCAAAATCATAGAAACATTATACCCATAGATTGCATCCATAAAGAGAGAATCATATAAAAATTTTTCCACGCCTTATCCATTTAATTAAGGCATCCATATAAGAATCTATATGTACATCTATCCATAAGCATTAATACATAAGCATCAAAGTAAAATCAAATGCATCCATACATACTCCATAACAAAAAAAAAAAAAAACTTGCATATAGATAGAACCATATAAAAATGCATCCATCAACTATCTCATGGCATCATCATATATCACCAAAATCATAAAGTCCAATGCATAATGACATCAAAGGAAAATAATTCATATATATCAAAGGGAGGGGGGTTAAGGTATATCAAATTTCCACATCAAGATACATCAAAAGTCCATAAGTAACATAAAAAAGAGATACATATGTCCACTATAAAAACATGACATCATCAAAATGGTCCAGACATGACTGCTTCTTGACTCTATAGGTCTTTTCATCAATGTACCACCTAAACGTGTACCTATATAATTATCTCAGGCATTTATCAATGGTCCAACACCACCATTTATACCTGCTCTTGCATTTGGTCCCCTCAGAGGCCTAGGAGATGGACCTGTAATCCCTCGGCTAGAATGACCGCTCTGGTCACTTTGACCACTCTACCCCTATCTAAACATCTGGGATTAAGATGGAATCCATCTATTTGTAGGTACTACAACATAGTAAGAAATATAATAATAAGTAGAAAAGGTAGTAGCCTCCCTCAACTATCTGATATGCTCACGAGTCACACCCTATGCTACTGTCTGCTCGATACTATGAGCTAGGTCCTCAACAACACCACAATGCTCTCTCTCATGATATCTCTCTCATTGAGAAGCTGCTAAATCTGACCTTGTAGTTGTAATCAGGGATATGTAGGTACCTGTAGAAGCCTACAATAACATCAAATATGACAACCACAAAGAGATATGTTAGGTAATTAGGATTCCCAATATCGAAAGAGGAAGTGAATGACAGTATGTGTAATCATCAAATAATAGTGAAATAAATCAAAACACATGAAAATGCAAACCAAAAGTCCTCGTTCAGTGTTCTCCTTCTCTATAAAATGTGGGCTATCATAAATTTAGTACTCTATGTGTCATCATGAGAATTCAAAGCTACTGTGGTTAACAAATATGAGAAACAAGCTCTCATTATATAGATTTTCAGGATTCCAATCAAGATTCCATGATTGGTGGGTTGATTGGATATGATTGAAGAGTTGAACTCAGAGTGAGTGTGAGTTGAACTCATCTAATTGCATGTTGATAAAATGGATGGATCTTTTAAGAGGATAGATTCAAGAGTTGATCTCAGAGTTAGTGGGAGTTAAACTCAACTAATTGCATGTGTTTCAATAGATGGAAGAGTTAATTGATTTGATTTGGGGAGGTGGAGTAGAAGAATAGATAAATCTATTTAATTGATCAGTTAGGAGAGAGAATGGTGGAGTTAACTAAAAATTATAATTGATAAGATAATTATGATTAAATAAATAAAAGATTTTATTTATTTGCACATGTGAATAATATAAATAAATAATTAATCTTTATTTATTTATAAGAAGAATAATGAGTTAATTAAATAAATATTATTTATTTAATTATGAGAGGGAAATTGAACTAATTATTACATAAATATAATAATAATAAGAAAGAAACACAATTAAATAATATAATTATTTAATTACATTCTAGATGAATAACTATTTTTAATGAAAATTGAAGATGGAGAGCGGGCGTCTGCAACGGTCGACTGGTTCAAACCCTAAGTTTCGATGAAATGATGGGTTTGTTTACCAGGGAAATAATGGTATTCCAATAATAGACAGAGGCATGGTAATTTTGGTCCTCAGAGAAATATTGGCGCATGGTAGGATCTGGTTGGGAGATATGGTTTTGGCTGATTTGCATTCACAGTTGGGCGGGGAAAATATTTTCACAACTCGGCTGCCCGTAACTTTGAAGAGATCTAACACAAGTTCTAGAGGGCCAAACCAATTGAAAAAAAACATGGTCGGCTAGAGGTAGGTTCCAATATTCACCCCTCTTCTATTTCTGCCATTCATATCAACCATTTAGAATGGAGTGAGAACATATATTTTTTTAGACATAAGGCATTTATTCTGAAATGGACTGGGGAATGGCCTGCATATGAGAAAATAAAATCTTGGGTCTTCCATCAGGGTAGCTTGAATTTCACCTTAGAATCTCCCACAAATGGTTTTTACATGGTAATGTGTCCCACAAAAGAAATAAAAGAGCATGTTTTACAATCAGGTCCATATTTTATTGAGGGTCAAGGAGTTTTTGTTATGGACTGGAAACCTAATTTTGATCCCATTGCAAAAAACATTTCTAACATTCTGATGTAGATTAATAGCTGCAATCTCCTCCATGAATACTAGAACATTTTGACTCTTAGGCTCATTGGTGATTCGTTGGGGAAATTTGTGGATTGGGGTGAAGAGATTGATTTGAATGATTATTCAACCTACATTAAAATTTGATCCTATGGAATGAAAAAAATCCCCTTCCTGATTTTGTTGAACTAAGATATGATGTTGGAATGTGGAAACAAAAGATTGTAAGAGTGAAAATGAAGGAGTTTCTATCTAGTAGGAAAGAAGTAGGTTGTGAGTCCCAAATCATGGGAAAAGGTAAGGTTTGCAACTCTGAATGGGATGGGATTTTGTTGAAGGCCAACCTGTAGCCAGCTCCCGTTGAGCACAATGCTGGTCTTGCTTAGTTGAGAAATATGACTCACTTTGTACTCGATGTAGAATTTGCATAAGTCTCATTTCCTTATGACTAAAATACTCCTAGATGAGGCACATGAGGTTATGGCGAGTGGGAAATCTTTGGAAGACAGAGTTGATCAAAATCCTTGTGACTGCACTCACACAAATTCACAAAACCTTAGGGTTCTGGATCACATTATGGGCCTGATTCCGATGGAAGAGCCATCCAATCCTCCCCAATCAATAGTAGACTTAGAGAATGATAAGGGCATGATGATTTCCAAGGTTACTTTCAAGGACACAACTGATGGATCTCCCCTACCATTGCCTACTCGGGATGACAATAGGAGAAGTGATAATAAGTCTGGGAATGATCTGCATGCTGTTCAGATAGCATCCATTATGAAAAAGAATAATAGGGATTCCCCTTCTAATTTGGTGGCTTGTGAATAATATGGGGAAGATAGGGTGGAATATGATCCTACATTCTGGCTGGATACCATGGGAACACTCATAAAGGATATGCCCATCTCTCCAATTAGAAATCTAGGAGACTCTTTTGAGGCAAAAAAATATAGTGGGGGGAATAGTATTGGGAATAAATTTGATGAGGAATCAGAGGATAAAAAGGATATAAATGTAGAATACTTCCTAGGACTATCAGATTAGTTGGGGATTATTTCTACAAGGGGAATTGAACAATCTGACTCTTCAATTGATAAAGCTCAAGTGGGGAAAAGAAAAAAGGGAGCAAGCACCCTGAAAATGCTTTTGGCCAAAGCTGCCTGCGCAAGTGGTCAGAGAAAATTGAGATCGGAAAAAGGTCAAGCCTTTTCACAAGAGTAATAAAAATCCTATCATGGAATGTCAGGAGCTGAAATTTTCCTAACAAATTTTTCTTGATCAAGAGATTCCTTGATCAGACGAAACCAAAAATAGTTTTTCTTCAAGAAACCAAGCTTAAAGATGAGGAGTGTTCTAGATTTGCACAAAAGTTTTCCAAGTGGAAGTGTAATTTTGTGGAGGATATGGGGGCCTTTTGTGGACTCAATATTCTATGGAATCTAGCCACAATCTCTATTAATGTTCTGCAGAAGAGCAAATATTGGATCTGGGCTAAGCTGGACTCAAAACAACTTTTATCTAGATTCAACATTACTAACATTTATGGACCAAATGATCCAAGCCTCAAAACTATCATTTGGGAGGGGATATCTAATATTTTTCATGGATTTCATAGGGATTTATTCATTTTGTGGGGAGATTTCAATGCCATTGTGTGTGCTGATGAAAAAAGGGGTCGCATTGGTTGGGTTGGTAAAAGTCAGCGAGATTTCAATAACTTCACTTTGGATAATGGGTTGATTGAATTGGAGTTAAGGGGAGGTAATTTTACATGGAAAAATATGAGGCTAAATTTTCATAACATCAATGAAAAACTTGACATATTTTTGATCTATGGTGATTGGGTTGCAACTAAGTGGATCTGCTCTGCTGAAATTCTACCTATTACTGGCTCAGATCACTTTCCCATTTGTTTCACATTACAAGATGATGCCACAGTGGAAAGATGTACTTTCAGATTTGAGGCAATGTGGCACCGAGCATATGGATTTGATGCTCTTATGTCTGACTAGTGGAATCATGCACCTATTAGGAAAGGTGACAAGGATTTCATTTTTTGTAAGAAATTACAAGATATTAAGGATAAATTGAAAATATAAAACCGTGAGAGCTTTAAAAACATTTTTGCTGAAAAAGATAGGATTGAAGGGGAATTAAAACTTCTTAATGAGCTTGTCATTACCCATGGCATGAATAACATGGAATATTTGGAGGAAGAATGCCTCACTAAGGAATATTCATAAATTGTAGCAAGAGAGGAAATGTTTTGGAGGCAGAAGTCTAGAGATTTGTGGTTAAAGGATGGGGACTAGAATACTAAATTTTTCCATAACTCTGCTAAGGTGAAAATGGAATCTGACATAATTTTATCAATTAAAAAATGATGCAGGAGCATCTTGGGATCTTTGTAAATCCTGATCAACCAAAAATATGTTTTCTTTTTAGCTTGTTTGGAGGCTGCTCGGTGAAGTGCTCGGTAACTACTGTTGTGAATATGCACTGATTCAAGAGCAATCAACCAGATCATAGTTAAGTATAGGTTTCCTATATCGAGGATAGATGATATAATGGATTGTTTGAGTGGAGCAAGATATTTTACCAATTTTGATTTGAAGAGTGGATATCATCATATCAGAATTAGAGAAGGTGATGAGTGGAAAACTACATTCAAGACAAAAGAAGGTTTGTATGAGTGGTTTTTTATGCCTTTTGGTTTAAATAATGCACCAAGTACATTTATGAGGTTAATGAATGAAGTTTTGAATAAATGTTTGATTGTGTACTTGGATGATATTATGATATTCAATAAGACTAGAGAAGAACATTTGATGCATATAAGACAAGTATTGCAGAAATTGAAAGAGGAAAAGTTGATGATAAATCTAAAAAAGTGTTCCTTCATGAAAGAAGAACTTGTGTACTTAGGTTTTATGATTTAAAATAATGGGTTGAAAATGGATCCTGAGAAGGTTGAAGCTATACTTAGTTGGCCTACACCTAAGAATTTCAGTGAGGTAAGATCATTTCATGGATTGACAAGTTTTTATAGGAACTTTATCAGAAATTTTAGTTATATTTGTAATGCTATGACTGAGACAATGAGAGGAGATCAAAGAGAATTCAAATGGACACATGGAGCTGATAATATTTTTGAGACTTTGAAGATGAAGGTTTCTGAATTACCTGTGTTATCCTTACCTGATTTCAATAATGTATTTCAATTTGAATGTGATGCAAGTGGAAGTACAATAGGAGCTGTGTTGACTCAAGAAGGTGAACCTGTTGCTTTGTTTAGTGTTTGAATGATGCTAAAGGGAAATATTATGTCCATGATAAAAAATTCTATGCTATTGTTCAAGCTATGGAGAAATGGAGATATTATTTGATCCTGAGTAAATTTGCGTTGTATATTGATCATAAGGATTTACAATATTTGGGTAGTCAAAATAGTTGAATCAGAGACATATGAAATGGGTAGAGTATTTGCAGAGTTTCACATTTGTGATTAAGCATAAGAGTGGAGTTTCTAACCGAGTTGCTGATGCATTGAGTAGAAGAAGATCTTTGTTGAATGAAATGAGAATTGAAGTTTTTGGTTTAGATGATATGAAGAATTTGTATAAAAATGATCTTGATTTTTTTGAGCAGTGGAGAGTGTGCAAAGCACCTATTCCAAAGCAATCAAGTAAGTATGAAGACTATTTCATTCAGGAAGATATGTTGTTCAAAGGTGTGAATACCAAGAGGATCAATAAGAACTAATTTGATAAAGGAAAAACATAGTAGTGGTTTGGCTGGACATTTTGGTATTGATAAAACATTGAGTTTTCTTAAGGAAAGGTATTTTTAGCCTCAGTTATATAAGGATGTTAAAAAATTTGTGAAAAGTTGTGGAGTTTTTCAAGTTCAAAAAGGAGTAAGTCAGAATACTGGTTTATATACACCGATTACTATTCCTGAGAAACCTTGGAGTGATATCAACATGGATTTTATTCTTGGCTTACCGAGGATAGAAAGAGGTAATGATTCCATATTTTTTATTGTGGATAGATTTTCTAAGATGAAACATTTCATACCATGTAAGAAAACATCAGATGTAGTACATATATTAGATCTTTTCTTTAAGGAGATTGTCAAATTGCATGGATTACCAAAGAATATTATCTCTAATCGAGACAATAAATTTGTTAGCTATTTTTGGAAAATACTTTGGAAGAAGTTGGAAAATGAGTTAAAGTATAGTTATACATTTCATCCATAGACTGATGGACACACAAAGGTTGTAAACCAAAGTTTGGGTAACTTGTTGAGATTTTTAGTTGGAGACACACCGAGTAATTGGGATTTGATGTTGGCACAAGTAGAGTTTGCCTACAATAGTTGAGTGAATAGAAGTACTGAAAATACACCATTTGAGATTGATCATGGAACACAACCAAGAGGTATATCAGACTTGAGAGACATTGCTGGAGAGGAGAAAAGGAGTGTTGAAGCAGAAAATTTTGCTGAGTTTATGAAGACATTGCATGCAGCTTTAAAAAAGAAGCTGGAGAAAAGTAATAAAAAATACAAGGATAGTGCAGATAGATCAAGGAGACATATTTTTTGAAGTTGGTGATGTAGTAATGACTCATTTGAAGAAAGGAAGATTTCCTATTGGAACATATGGTAAATTGAAAATGAAAAAATTTGGTCCTTGCAAAATATTGAGAAGATATGACAATGGAAATTCTTATAAAGTAGAATTACCCGATGACATGGATATATCACCCATATTCAATATTTCAGACTTGTATGAATATCATGAATCTGATAAAGAAGTGACAGTACCAAGTGATTATCCTAAGAAACAGATAGATAAAATTGAACATATTGTGAAACAGAGAGTTGGCAGAAGTACAAGAGGAAAGGAATACATGGAGTATCTAATAAAATGGAAGAACAAACCGATGGAGGACTCATCTTGGATTTCTCAATCTAATTTGGATTCATTTCAGGTTGGACCTGATACAAGATTTGGGGAATCATTTCTTTTAACCCCAGGTGTCTGATGCAGGAGCATCTTGGGCTCTTTGAAAATCCTGATCTGTAATACCTACCCCTTTGTCTGTCTTCCTGTGTCAGTTTTTGATCTCTTTTAGACCATAGTATGTATGTGTTAGCTCTTTTAGGTGAATTTAAGGATATTCATGCGTTACTTTTCAATTTTTTATTGATCCATTATTATCATGTTGTATCTTTTGTGTATATGTGATTTAAGGTTATTTAATGATGCTTATGTATATGTTAGGATTTCATTTCGATTATGGTTTTCTGACAATAGTGACCTTAGATTTATATGCACATGGATCATTGTATATTTTCATTACTATTTGATGTGCTTGGTATGGTATGGGACAGAATCATAGTTACTTTCTTTGGTGAGATCCACACGATAACCTAGTCTCAACCATTATTTTCCATATGATATATATATGTATGTTCATCTTGGTGATGACAAGTTTGCAGGTACTGGGCTACGTCTTCCCTAAATTGGTAGGAGTGAGCGTGCCCTATCACATTAATCTCAATGGTAAGATAGGGGAGATAGTTTTCAGGTCCATATCCTATCCTAAACCTAATTGTCCTAGTTTGTGGACAAGTATCTGTTCTGACTACCCTGACTGAATTTGTATAGTTGATAGGAATTTGTGTATTACCTTCCTTGATCATGTTTGATCTTGCTTGTTTTCGGTTTCAGGTGCTTGATGTGATTATGTGGGTGTTAAATCATGTTATTTATTTAATTAAATATTGTTGCAATTAATTATTAAATATAGGGTATTTAATTAATTGAAAATTAAATTAAATACCCATGTTTAATTGAAAGTTTAATTAAAGTGCAATTATTGAACATTAATATTTAATTGGAAATTA
>MU227474.1:796330-821988 GCA_018584345.1 Thuja plicata | reverse complement strand
TGATTAGGGGAAATGGATCCTCATTAGGGGGATTCTTCTCTCATTTGATCATAACAGGGTTTTGGGAGCATTTTTGGAAGCTTTGGTGTGTGCTTGGTTTTGGAGCATAATTGTGGGAATTCTCCTTTCTTAGAATTTGCATTGTGTGTTCTTCAACAAATTTTGAGGTGGGGTCTTGTTCATGTCAAATTTTGGTTTTTTGGATCCCTGTCTTTTGTGCATCCGAAGAACTAAGAATCCTTTGTTTGATCATTCCTTGCTTGTTTATTTTGTGTTTGAGGGTTTCAATTGGTAAAATATGTTTTAGATCAATTTCATGTTTTAAATCAGGCTTGCATGTCAGATCTGTGTTTGTGGGCACAAAGGGTTTCATTTTATAGTATTAAATGCAAATGGGTATTAGTGTTTCTAAATTGACTTTAATGTTGAATTGGGTGTCTCTAGAAACCTAGATCCTTAATGTTTGTAGGAAAATTTATATTACCTTAGTTCGGAAGTGCTGTCAAAATTTCGTTGATTAAATCCTTATGGATCTCCTAGAAATCAATAAATTAAATTGTCTATAGTTAGTACTATAGAGGGAGGAAAAATAATTTCCCTTGCAAATCAATTTGTCTTGGAAAAAGATTAAATGTGGAAAAATATTAACTTTCTAGAAAATACAGAGAAATAAAAAAAAATACAGAATCAAGAAAAATGACACCAGATATTAAACACTATACCGTACTGCATTAGTGAGGAAAAAAAATCATTTTTACTTTCCCCAACTATTTTGGGTGAAGCTAAGGCTTCTTTATTTGGGACAGGCGGGGATAAATCCTCAGGACCAGATGGCTTTACTACATTATTCATTCAACATTTTTGGAGTCTTGTAGGGGTGGAAATTTGGGCGGTGGTTGAGGAAGCCCGAATTGGTGGTTTTATCTTGAAGGATTTTAACAACACACTTATTTCCCTCATCCCTAAAAAACAAGCTATTGCAAGTATGGATATTTTTCACCCTATCACTTTGTGCAACACCATATACAAAATCATATCTAAAGTCATTGCTAACAGACTTAAAGTGGTATTGGATAGTGTCATATTAGAAGAACAAAGTGGTTTTTCTCTTTAGAGATCTATTTTACAAGGAATTATTGTGGCACATGAGGCAATTAATTCAGTTAGAACAAAAAAAATTGATCAGATGATGGTTAAGTTGGATATTAGAAAAGCTTATGATGAAGTGGACAAAGGTTTTCTACTTAAAGTGCTTAAGAAATTTGGTTTTGACAATAATTAGATTTCATGGATTGATGGATGTCTGTCTGGTGTGTGTCTTTCCATTCTAGTCAATGGTAGTCCAGAAGGGTTCTTGGAAGCATGGAAGGGAATTCAACATGGTGGACCTATTTCACCCTTTCTTTTTATTATTATTGCAGAGGTTTTGGGTAGATTAATCAAAGATAAAAGGAGGTTGGGACAATGGAAGGGTATTAAAGTGGCATCTCAAGAACCTCCTATTTCCCATTTGCAATTTGCAGATGATACTTTCTTAGCAGGTGAAGCCTCAACTTGAGAAGTAAGGTTGATGCGATCCATGATTGATATGTATAGTCAGGCCTCGGGGCAATGTGTCAACTGATGGAAATCATAATTTTTTTTAATACACCTCCTCAACGTTAGAGGGATATTTGCAATGTGATTGGAATGAGAAAAGGATCTCTTTTAGAAAATTATTTGTGTATTCCACTCTTTGGGGGTGCTTGTAAGGTGGACCTTTAGAATGACCTTATATCTTCATGCTCAAACAAAATGGCAGGGTGGCGTGGATAGTGGTTATCCTCTACTGGCACAATTCTGATGCTAAAAACAATCATTTCAGCTATCCCTATTTTCTCTATGATGTCCCTTAAAATTCCCCCCTCGGTCATTATAAAAATTGGACAATCTATGAGAAAATTCTTTTGGAATGGATTGAATCAAGAGGAAAAAATCCCATTGCTGGCATGGGAAAAGGTATGTAGACCCAAATCAGTGGGGGGGAGGGAACAAGAATTAGAAATTGGCAACTCATGAACACTGCACTAGGGGACAAACTGGTTTTGTCTATTTATAAACAACTAGACATTATGTGGGGAGGATTATTAAGGAAAAATATTTAGATTCTAATACCAAGAATAGAATTCTTATTATGAGAAATATACCTACTAGTTCTGCTATGTGGAATTTTATAAGTTCTTGCAGGCAGATTATCATAGATCACATTTCTTGGAAGCCTCAAAATGGGCAGATTGCAAAATTTTAGGAGGATTCTTGGAATGGCCACCAAGCTCTTAAGCACTCGGATAATTTACATGACCTAAGAAGATATTAGGGGGATAAAGTTGCAGATTACGCTGAGCAAAAGGAAGGTCTCTTTGGCCGAGAACGACAGTGGAAAAATCTTGAGAATTTAAATTTACCTTAACAATAGAAATTGACCGTGGGAATAATTCTTCACTCTAGAATTTGTAGTTTAAGAAATGAGGAAAACTAGTTAATCTGGTATGGATCTAAAAGTGGTGAGTATTCAGTAAAATTTGGTTACCAACTTTTGGATATTGTTGATGAAGAAGAAAGATGGCCCACAAAAATCTGTTGGGATAAAGACTGTATGCCCAAAGCTGGGGTATTCACCTGGTTGGCTTCTAGGGGTAGAATTTTAATAGGTGAGAGAAGGAAAATATTGGGCTTCATTGGCCCAACAAAATGTGTCATGTGTGATGAGGCTGAGGAGAATGTGGATCATTTTCTAATTTAATGTAAGGTTGTTGTGCAATGTTGGGAAATGGTTCAGAATAAACTGGGTTGGTAGGGCCCTCTTCAGAATAACATTTGAGATCTCCTTCTTAGTTGTCCTTCAACTATGAGTAAATATCATTTAGCAGGAATCTGGGATGCTTGTTCATCCACAATCATGTGCGAAATATGGAAAGAATGCAATAGGTGGTTTTTTTTGGAGAAACAAGAGAACTCGGAGAGGTTGAAATTCAAAATTAATCATGTGATTGAAGAACTCATGACCATGTCAGTAGGTAGAAAGCCTAGTAACATTCCATTCTCCATAAATTATAGACATATTCAGAATTGTTGGTCAGGCATTAAAATTAGACAATTGGGGAATGTGATTACCAAATCTAATGATTCTTTACATAAACATATAGTGACATGGCAGGCTCCAGTGAAAGGATGGGTGAAGGTAAATTTTGATGGAGCCTCTCAAGGAAACATAAGAGTTTCAGGTGTGGGAGAAATTACAAAAGATTGGAATGGGAATATGCTAGCCTTTTGTGCTAAAAAGATTGCTGAAGGAACAAACAACATGGTTGAAGTTAAGGTAGCCCTCCTGGGTGTTAGAATGTCTCTGAAACTTGGGATCAAAAAAATTTATTTGGAAGGAGACTCGTTATTTATTATTTCTGAAATTATTAAAAAGAATATTCCAGTGTGGCATCTTCAATCTCTGATTTGCAAGATTAACAAACTTCTCATCTAATTTGAAGATTATAAAGTATCACATATTAAAAGAGAGGGGAATATGGATGCTGACACACTATCTAATCGGGCTACTAATTTTTAGGAGGTGGGAACAACCTGTTTTGAATTTTTAGGCGACTCGTTGACTGATGACATGGAGTGTATTTGATTTCCCTTGTAACCCCTAAATTGGGGTTGTTGATCTACAATGGGTGGCATACATCAATCTGACAAGATGTTAATTGGATTGATTTTGGCTTTGAACTCATAATTACAATGATGTTTCTTTATGAGTCTCAGATTGCATTGGTAATGTCAGAAAGTATTAATGAACATGGGTGACACTCAGGTTTGATGATGGTTCACTTTAAATGCTCTTATTATTCAAGTGTGTGAGTGATGCAAAGGAATCCACTTTCAGAATAATGTTTCTGAGTAATTTTTCACATTGAAGGATGGATTTTGAATTATATTTTTGTGCCTATCAAAGTTGCAGAGATCTAGCTTAAAGATTTAAAAGGACACAACATTTCTAGCATTTATATTTGATAGTGATAGTGGTTCCTCCTCCCTAGAAGAAAATGTCTATTTACTTCTATATGGGGATCTCCTCTTCTATAGTGATATTTCCTTTTTTATATTTGAATGTTGCATATTCCTTGATTAATGCTACTATGTAGGGTAGGAAATCATCATGGAGGTAACATTTACACTAAAACTGGGTGCACAAAAGCATCAAAAATGGTTTTTTTTTACCGGTTATGGTGAAACACCTTCGTAAGTTGCTGAAATGGACTAGTGTGGAATTGGAGGAGAAAGTGTTTGAGACACTTGAGTCCATCTTTCAAGATACTTAACACTAAGGACAACTCAATGTCGATATTACCTCAAAGCTTTTTGTGCAGGCCTTAGAACTGGGTGTGGAGAACAACGAAATCAGAGAAGTTATGCAATATTTGTTTTCTAATGATGTATTGGGTTGCATGTATTCCTTTCTAGAGTGGGCATGGGTGAGTAGAGGATTTCACTACTCTGAAGAAATTTTTGATGATGAAGCAGCCATGGAGGTTGGCATGCTGCCTTTCATTCGCTAGCCAAGGTGGGTGAAGATGGTAAATTATAAAATCAACAAGCTCATTGGGTGGGAGAGCATTAAGTATGACATTCGCCATCACTCATGACCCAGAATTGTTGGCGGTGCTTCTATGTTGAATATCCATTTCCCTTGGCTTCGCCGTTCAATGAGAATTGGCCGTAGAAACATAAGAGCATAGTTAGAACCTTTTTGGATTTTGGGCCTTTTGTGTTTTCTGGATCTATTGTTTTTGGGACTAGCTGTGGCAGGGTCTGAGGATTATGTTTGCACTCTATTTTTTTGTTCCCTTTTTGGATCCGGTTGCTATAGTATAAGTTTGACACAAGTTTTTGAATGTTTGTTGTTAGGGTTTAGGTAGTGAGCACAATGTTCACTTCACTATTAGTTGGGGTGTTGCTGTAAACACCATGGTTGATTTCCTTTCTAGCGTTTAATGGGAAGATAAACCCCTATCTCTTTTTATAATAAGATGTTCATACTTGAAATTTAATTTCCCTTTTATGATAATAAAAATATCTATTACCGATAAAAAAACTAGTTTTAATTAAATAAATATTATTTATTTAATCATAAGTGGAGATTTGATTTACTAAATGTGATTATAACATGTGTGTAATAATAACAAAAATGGGAATACAAATTAAATAATGTGTTTATTTATTTAATTGAATAACATAGGAAATGATTAAATAATTTTAATTTTTTAATTACTTTATAGCAGAAAATTTGATGAACATTGATTTAGACGTTTAATAATTAAGTAATTAATTAAAATCCCTTAGTTACAAAATTGAAGAGAAATGATGAATTTAAACTTAGGATACAGTGGAAAGACACAGATTAATTAAATAACAAATATTATTTAATAATATAAGAAGAATGTTAGTAAATTCATTGTGCAAGAGCAACTAACCATTTTAAGTGTCTACATTTTGCCCTTCTTTGATACAATGCATTTAAGGTGTTGTTTCGAAGAATAATTGATAAAAATCATGCCCCAGTAAGCCCCAGCAAGAATAAGGTGAAAACAAGATAAATGATGCCCCCCTTGAGAGATTTGTTTTTGCAAGAAAGGCATGAATGATCTCTTGAAAGAAGATTTTGATTAAATGATGCAAGAAAAGAATGATTAATAAGAAGTGAAGAATGTTGGTAGGTTATGATGACTGTGTGATGGCTATGAGATGCAATGAATCATGATATGATTTTTATGTTATTTCTATGTGATGGATTGATGCATTTCCTATATGATGTGATGCTATGATGATGTGTTTTGAACTTAATCTTTTTGTATTTTTATATGCACTTTATATGATGTGAATAAATGTGATGCATATTAGATGATAGACTATGCTAAATGGTCTACATGCATTTTTATATGCTTCTTTATAGGATCGGATGGATGGATGCATTTATGATGTGTTCTATATGTGTTATTTTATGATGTATGCAAACTAACATACTTTGGATGCAAAATGATTGATTTTATTTTTGTTGTAGAATGACACTTTATCTTAAGGATTTTGTTAGGACTGACAGAAGGAATTTTTAGTAGCGATAGAGAGGAGATGAGAGATAAAAATAATGAATCTTAATTGGAACCTGAATTTCTCTTCACCAACTTTGAACTCCAACTTATTTGAGCAATTTCTTTCATCATTGATCCACTTTTATTATAGCAAAATTTTAATATCGTCATACCTAGATATTAAAGATCTAGGCACGAGTATCCTTTTTCATTCTAACAAGCATTATGAATAGATAAGGGTACCCCATGTAAGACTACTCTGTCTAGTTTCAAGTGTTCCCTTCCTTGTCTAAAATAATATGACTATCTTGACAAAAGACTATGCTATGGGATTTCATGGATAGATAAGACGATCATTTTGATTGAGAATTTGCTGACAAGCTTGAATTTTTTGACTTGGTTATGTTGAAGCTCAAACTTGCTAAATAAAATTATTCAATATCTATTTTTAAATGAAAAATAACTGAAATGATAGTCAAAGCATATTTTATTGCATAATTTTCTTGGTCTTACGATTTTTCTGTTGTTCCAAAGACAATTTTTTTTGAGGACCTTTTGCAAATGTTTTTGGTTAGCCATATGGTTAATATATTTGAAATTGAGGTATGTGTGATGTATGAAATAAGTGAAGGCCCTTATCATAGACATCCCATACATGGTCACCCTAGATGAATGTTTTTTTATGTTTTTGAAGATTTTCTAATTTGTGAATATTTTTTCATGACATTTTTCATTTTTTAGGGATTTTCTCAGTGCTTAATGGATCATGACATTGGGTGCCCCCAGTTTGGACAGAGTGGGAATTTAATTGCATAATGGACATGGTGGACTGACTTTGTGAGGGATATGAGATGGTGGGACACAGATAATTCATAAGTCATGACATATTTTATTATGGAGGATGGGGTGAAATGACACGTGTTAGAAGATTGGAGTTATGATAGATGGTAGAGCAGCGATCCCTACACATAGCGCCAGATTGCCTAATTTTTTCCATGGTATTTTCCTAAGGTTCCAATGAAGTGGTTTTCACCATAGGATGAATTTATTTCTCTTTTATTTATTTTTTTGTGTCACCAAAGATGCCTGATTGTCAGGTTTTCGCAAGGTTATCCTCTTTTTGCTTTTTTGCTTTTTTGCTTTTTTGAAATGGGTCTACTCTAAAAGTTATGAATAGTACTTGCATAGATGAAATATATTAATGGGGTCTAATAGAGGTTGGCCCTCTGATGTGGATATTTCATATTCTCTAGACTAATAAACTTTTGTGATGATATAAGAACCCAACCAGTTAGGTTCAAATTTTCTTGGCTTTTCTCTTTTTGTCTGATTTTTCTGATTTTCCAATAGGACTAGGTCACCAACTTCAAAAGATTTGGGGATGAACTTTTGGTTGTAGCTTCTCCTGAGATGCTAATATGCTTGCAGATGTGTTATTTCTTTTTGTCTCTTTTCATTGAGAAACTCTAGCTCCTGTAGTTGAGATACTCTATAATCCTCATTTGAAATAATGTGTTGAAGGGATACACACAATGATGGGAGCTCAACCTCTATTTGAAAGATAGATTTGGTATCGTATACTATTGAATATGGAGTGGCACATATGGGAGCATGTAAAATAGTGTAGTATGCCCGTAAGGTGGGGTTGAGTTGAAGGTGTCAATCTGACCAACTTCATTGACTATCTTTTTCAAAATCTTGATAATGGTTTTTTTGTAGCCTCAGCTTGGTCATTACCTTGGGGAAAGTAGAGTGATGAATAATTATGATGGATAGGGAATTTTCTACAATGCTTGTCTACTTTCTTATTTTTGAAGGGGGGGGGGGGCACGATCTGTAATGATGGTCTGGGGTACACCGTACCAACTTATGATATAGTTCAAAAGAAGCTTGGAAATCTATTTGGTGATGGTGTAGGTCATTGAATTGCTTCAACCCACTTTGTGAAATAATCACTAGATATGATAATATGTTTATGACTGTTAGAGGATAAGGTATGTATCTTGCCAACTAGGTTGAATCCCCATTGTGAAAAGGGCCATAGTGATGTAAGTGACTGCAACTCCTGAGAAGGTGCATGGATGAGGTTCCCATATATCTAACACTTTGTGCATTTTTGTACATATACGAAAGCATCTATTTGCATTGTAGGCCAGTGATATCCAATTATTAAAATCTTCTTGGCTAAGGTCAAGCCACTAGAATGAGTACCACAAATTCCCTTGTGTACTTCTAATATCATGGCTTATGATTCTTTTGAGTTGAGACGTATGAGAAGTGTTCCATCCAGACCATGTTGGTAAAGTGTATTGGCTATTATAGTTTAATGGGAGGCTTGCCTTATCAAGGAATTCTTTTGGTTATGGGACAAGTCAATGAGTATATTTTTTCTAGTTAGGTAGGCATACATATCCTGGTACTAGGGAAAATTGGGACCAACAATTTCACACATGACCTTAGAATTGGGAACTTCAAAGGCATGGAGTATGAGCTGTTCTACCATGAATTCAAAATGTGTTACATCTAGTGGCATATCAATAAAATATCCCATAGTAGTCATTACATCCGCTACTTTGTTCTTGATTGTCGGTAATTTCTCAAATGATATCTTTTAAAAATGTTGTTTCATATCTTCTGCCAAGGCTTTGTAGGGAGTCAACTTGTCTTCCTTTATTTCGTAGCTATCATTGAATTGTTTGATAATAAGTTGAGAATATCCAAACACCTGTAGTTGTTTGACCTTCCATTGGACAATTGTCTTGAGCCATATGATAAGTTCTTCATACTCAACTATATTGTTGGTGCAATCAAAGCTCAACCTATAAGATATCAGAATGGAGTGACCTTGGAGAGTGATAAATACTACACCGACACCTGATCCCTTTTGTGTGTGAGATCTGTCAAATTACAATTGCCACTGTTTCTTCTTGTCAAGAGAAAATATGCTTTCATATGGAAACTCTATCAGCAGTGGATGACTAGAAGGTAATGGTGCATCAGCCAACTGATTGGAAATTGCTTGTCCCTTGAATGTTTTTCTGTCCATATAATCTATGTTGAATTCACTGAGAATCATGACCCATTTTTCAAGGCATCCTATCAATGTGGCTTTACTCAATAGATATTTCAATGGATCAATTTTTTCTATTAAGATCATCTTGTCACTTAACATGTAGTGTCTAAGTTTTTGGGAAGAAAAAACTACATCCAAACAAGATCTTTAAATTGCAGTGTAGTTCAGTTCATATTCCTCAAGTGTCCGAATGATATAATAAATAGTCCATTCTTTCCCTTCAGAATTATTCTGTGCCAATAATGCCCCCAATGAGTGTTCTATAATCGATATGTATAAGAGTAGGGGCTGATCTGGAATAGGTTCCACTAAGACTGCTGTTGAGAGCAGTTAATCCTTCAATACTTGAAATGTGGCTTGGAAATCTTCTATCCATGTGAATTTGAAATATTTTTGTAGAAAGTATTGGAATTTATGGCATTTTTCAGCTAGCTCTGATATGAATATGTTGGGATATTGAGACGGTTGTTGGACATTATGTATATTGGCATTAATGTTTTGTCATTGATGTCAACATACTCCTACTATTAGGGACAATGTTATTGGTTGTTCAATAAGTTAAATTGCTTGGTACATATGCTACATAATAGATCTACAGTTGAAATCATACTAGTGGGTTCAATTATGTCTACAGTTTATGCATGCCAATTCACAAATGTTAGCATGATGGTTTGTGAGATTTATGGTTGATTTATTAGATGTTGGTATTTTGGGTGTTCAAGAAGTGATTGAGTTTCAATTTTTGGATCTATAGTTTGGTGTTGAAGATTTGTTGGTTTCTAACCTAATAGAAAGTTTGGGACATGCATATGTGTCCTCAACTCAAGTGGTGCATGATTTTGATGCTAGAAATCTATTTTTCTTGAGTAACAGATGTTGCAGATATTATTGTTGATGAACAGTGCATCGATGAGTTTAGACCTTGAGTTTGTGTTGATGTGAAGGTTGATGAGGTTTTTCACATTTCTTGCTAATGTTTCTTGATCTTGTTGTTGGTTTGCATTGGTTGAGGTAATCATGTTGCACAATTTTCATGTAACATGTTGGTGTTCTTCATTTGGTCTTAGCTGACCTAGTGATGTAACGATCTGCAAAGTTTTGGTGCATGATTTATGGATCTAGAACGTGTTCAAGGTTATTGATATAGGTCATTGTAATGTCCTGAATGAAATTCAATGAATCACATTGTGGATTGAATTGTAATTTATTAATTGTTTGCAATCAGGTCCCTGACTGACCTATTTGAGATGAGTTAATGAATTGTATTTAAAGTTGTAATATTTTGTAATTGCAAAGGTGTGTACAAATGGGGAAAATGATGTATATGATGTAGTATGAAGAGGTACGAGTGGAATCCAAAATAAGTCAAAGATCAATGTGCTTCATTGGAGCTATTTTAGCATAACAAATACTATCAGTTAGTTCATGTGTTTGGACTGAAAGTCCTCTTTGATCTATGATTGGTTGATGCTGTAAGGCAGTGAGCCTTATTGTTATTGTATCTTGACCAGTGAGCTCTAGGAAGTGAGCTTGAATGCATGCGCATTACCCATGTATGTAATAAGTTATACTTTTAGCAAAGTATTTTCTTATTATGGGTAGGTAATCAACCCCACTATGGTTTTTCCCCTAATAGGGCTTCCACATATAAAATATTGGTGTTATGTGTTGATATGTGTGTTTATATATTATATTAAAGTTTATATTTTAGATCTGTGGTTGCGTGGTTTAAGTTTGAGATTTTGTGGACATAATTGATTCACCCCTCTCTTGGTTGTGTGTTCTTCCTTGGCCCTAACAATTGGTATCAGAGTTAAGTCCTCCTCTTGAAGCCTAACTACTTGAGGAGGTCTTGATGGAAACCTTTAAGAAGGAAAGTCCAAGATTTGAAGGTACTAATTATACTATATGGAAGGACCATATTGATAGGGCAATAATTTGTCTTTATTTCATACTATTTTTATGCTATGTCATAAGAAATTTCCAAAACACTTGTGAGACTTTTAAGTACTTGAACTTATGAACATACTATAAGTACAGTCAGATCCACAAAACCTATGGGTAGATAGTAGTGACATACTTTGCTAATTATTATATATATGCCACAACATTTCATATAATTGTTTGAATGTATGTCCTAACATTTGGATTAAGTTGAATGGTTGAAAAATTGAATATATATGCATGTGCTACTAACATGCCAGGGAAAGAGGAGTGGCTTGAGAGTGGATCAACAACATTTATATAGAAGCGATAAAATCCCAGTTGCAATGAGAAGAACTGTTATAACACCGTGGAACATGCCTGATGAATTGAAGGAACTATCATTTTAGGTAATATAGGAACACAATTATGCTATATTTACTTTGTGGTCAATACTCTATTGAAGCAGTTATTCAGTCTTTATGATTTTCTGTTATAGACTATTGTATTTTTCTCTATTTATGGCATGAATTAGTCATACCTTATCTTATGTTTAAATAGATATAAATATAAAGGGATATGATTGTTAGATTTTAGTTAGTTAGATGATTGTACCATTGTTGCAATTGAAAGCAAAGTTACTCTTTTAATTTCATGTATTGTTTCACTATGATGTAATCAGTTTTTCTGGAAATACAATGAAGAAGTGATTTTGAGTTATGTTTTGTGTTGATAGTTAGTAGAATCCGACCAAGGGGGCCCACTTGAAAGGTGGAATAGAGTATATTAGGTTAATTTGTTTAAGAATTTACAACATTTCAAGTAGAATTCACTATTTTCTCCTGTAGCATTATAGCTTGTGTGTGTTCTTGCAACACCTACAAGGATAATCATAGTGAATGCTCTAGGTTGGTAGAATAGGTTAACGTTTAAATTATGGTTGTTAGCATCAATTTCATTAAGTAGCTGTGTTATTTTACTTTCCTATAATAATAGTGCAAGTTCCTTTCATGTATTTTCCTTTCTACAGCTTAAGTAACATGACTCTATGAGAGACTTAATGCACAAATTTTTCTATCCCATTTCAAGTATACATCCCTAGGTTGAAAATTTACATGCACTTCATGATAGGGAAAATAATGATTAGTTTAAATAAACTATTCCTAGGAGAAGCTTTGGCATGATCATTATTACCTATTGTGAGGCTATTCACACTTGAGATGCCTCAGTGAAGAAATTTGGATGGTTACTTAGAAGAATTAAAAACCTCCTGCTGATCTATCTACTGTGAACGTTGATTAAAATAAGGAACTTGAATGTAATATGAGAGAAATAGAAGCCTTGAAGAGTGCCTTATCAAATTCTGAGTACAAAAAAAATTTAGGACTGGAAAATTCACATGATATATGGATAAAATTGGAGACCTTATATGAATAAGATAAATTTGTGAAACAAGCTAAGCTACAAATTTTGAAAGGGAAATATGAGTCATTGAGGATGAATGAAGATGCAAACATTACTTCATCTATGGAATGATGAAGTGAAAAAGATCATTGAATTCATCTATGGAATCATATGCATTGGTAAAAAGTTGGATGAAGATGGGATTGTTTATAAGATCCTGAGATCCTTGCCTCTTATTTACAGTTCTAAAGTTGTTATTGAAGAAATTTGAACTGTGACTACTACGAAAAGAGATACATTGATTGGTAAGTTATCTAACTTTGAAATGAGAGAAATTGGAGATAGTCTTCCTAATGTTGAATATGCATTTAAATACACTATTTCTAAGGATAATAAAAGATATGACACTGGAAAGAGTTAATCTAATCTTGGTATATATGCTAAGGAATGGGAGGAAATTGAGAAAGAAGAAATAGAGCTTGAAGAGCTTGAATCCCTATTTGTGAAGAGATTGCCTAAAGGATCTAGTAAGTATGAAGGAAAGTTTCCTTTGAAATGTTTTGCATGTAATAAGATTGGTCACATTACTTCTATATTCCCTAACGAAGAACCTAAGAAAAAGAATAACAAGTTCAAACCTAAGTTTCATAAGAATTGCTACTATATTGCTGATGAAGGAACAACTAATGATGAATCTACAAAGAGAGAAGATGCGATTATGTTCATAGCTATCAGAGCTGAGAATCCTAATGAAGAGAGAGCCTTGTTTTTGCATGTGGATAAGAGAGACGAATGGTTTATTGACAATGAGTGCTCACATCACATTATCAGAGACAAAAATAAATTTGTGAATCTTGAAGGTTATGATGGTGGAGTTGTCAGATTTGGTAATAATGCACCCTATTTGATCAAAGGAAGAGGTTCAATTATAATTATGGTAAGATTAATAGTGATGATGTTCTATATGTTGAAGGATTAAAGCATAATATTTTGAGTGCTGGATAGTTAGTTGATAGGGCATATAACTTAGAATTTAAGAATAGAATGTGTAGAATCATTGGAAGCATTAGAATTGAGATTGCATCAGGTACAAAGACCAGAGGTAATGTATTTCATTTAAAAAATTTAGAGAATAGATGCTTGATTTATAAGATTGATGACAGTTGGTTGTGGCACAAAATATTTTGTCATGTGAACTTTGATAACATTGTGAAGATTAGTACTACAAATGTAGTAACAGATTTATGTAAATTGTTGAAGCCTTCTAATGTTATGTGTAAGGAGTGTCAATTGGGTAAGCTAACTAAATCTAATTTCAAAAGTAAGACCTATTCTTCAAGTGGATTGTTAGATTTGGTTCATACTGATCTATGTAGTCCTGCTAGAACTAGAAGTTATAATTGAGATAGATAGTTTATCTTGTTCATTGATGATTATTCAAGGATTATGTGGATCACATTTTTGAATGAAAAATCTGAGTCATTTGAAAAATTTAAGATATTTAGAGCTATGGTTGAGACTGAGATAGGTATGAAGCTGAAATGTCTGAGATCTGATAGAGGTGGAGACTTAAAACATTTATAGAATTTGATGCATACTGTGAAGATCATGGGATAAAAAGACAAATGTCTGATCCTAGGACCTTACAAAAAAATGTAATTGCAAAAAGAAGAAACATAACAGTACTTGGCACATCAAGGACAATGATGATTGAAGAAAATGTACGGTAGATCTATTTGAGAGAAGTTGTTAGTACTTTTTTTAATACTTTAAACCAAGTTCAAATCAAGCATGGTATTGGTCAGACTCCTTATGAGCGTTGGTATGATCATATTCCTACTATGAAGTATTTCAGAATTTTTGGAAGCAAATGTTACATTGAGAGAGATAAGGATTTAAGAAAATTTGATCCTAGAAGTGATGAAGGGATATTTCTTGGTTATTATACCGAGAGTAAAGCATATAAATATTACAATCATAGATTGAGAAATGTGATTGAAAGTGCTAATGTGAAAGTGGATGAAATTTTTCATAAACTAGTTAGAGCTTACAATTATGAATCAAATGATGAAGAAATAAGTGAGATTGTGCAAGCAAAAAATTAGAATGGATTGGTGGGACAAAATGAAGAAGTTGTGAATGAGGAAGAATTGGAAACACAAGATTCAGCCACTAATGCAAATCTAAAGACTCCAAGGTATGTAAGATTAAATCACTTAGGAAATTAGATTATTGGTGATAATAATAAAGGTGTTCAGATTAGAGGAATAAATGATAGAATTGAATTTTGTTTGATTTCTAAGATTGAGCCTAAGGATGTTGATGAAGCATATAAAGATAAAAGTTGGATCAAAGCCATGAAAGAAGAGTTGGAACAGATTGAGAAGAATAAGACATGGATCCTTGTTCCTAGACTCGAGGACAAGAATGTGATTGGTACTAAATGGGTATTCAGAAACAAATTGAATGAAGATGGAGAAGTGGTCTAGAACAAATCCAAACTTGTTTGTGAGGGATATTCTCAGATGGAAGGTATTGATTATGAAGAAATTTTTTCCCCTATTTATAGAATTGAAGTTGTTAGAATGTTTCTTGGATATGCTGCTTACAAAGATTTTAAGGTAGATCAGATGGATGTCAAGTCAGGATTATTGAATGGAGAGATAGAGGAAGAAGTCTACATTGAACAAATTGATGGTTTTTCCCTAAGCGATGAAGGTGACATGGTTTTTAAGTTGAAGAAAGCATTGTATGGATTGAAACAAGCTCCTATAGCTTGGTATGCTAGTTTGGATAAGTATTTGTTGATAATTGGTTTTAGAAAAGGTATTGCTAATAGTAATTTATATTTCAAAGTTGTCAATGATGCTATGCTATTCATTGAAGTCTTTGTTGATGATATTATCTTTCAAGAAAATGAAAAATTGAGTAAAGAATTTATCGATGAGATGTAGAAAGGGTTTGAGATGTATGTGATAGGTGAAATGAAATTATTTCTTGGATTGAAATTTACACAATTAGAAAAAGGTATTTTCACATCTCAGTCCAAGTATGTGAAAGAAATTTTGAAGAAATTTGGTATGGAAGATTCTAGACTGGTTGGTACCATACACTTCTTGTTTCATCTCATTCGATATCTATTTCTTAACATTTGGTCCCTGTTATAGAGCATTTAGAAATTTTTATATAATTTGATAATTTTAAGTCTAATTGATATTTTGATGACTTGCAGATGACTAAGGAGATCAAATCAAGGAAAATTTAGAAAGATACATTCAAATTACCTAACCATTTTCAAGAAAAGGAGGCTAAGAGATTAAAAAAGTGGGCTAAGAGGACATATTGGACGAATGCAGATGAAAATATTGGTGAGGAAGGTTAAGAATATAGTAGATATTTGATGATTATCAACTTATATCAAGATTTTTATCAAATACTAATGGTTAATTTGGATGCTTAATCTTTCTAACATTTCTACCAATTTCTTAATTGTTTTGAATTTCTTCACTTGCTTGTTTGGTGTTGAACTAATGTTTGTGAAAGGGGATACTTAGGATCTGGAATGATTATCGAGGTAATGTGTATAAAAGTGAAACTGTCTCAAAAATATGCATAAAATCATGAAAGGTGCACAATCCAAACTCTGAACCTTTTTGTATACCTTTCTGTTACTTTTGGTGAATTCATTTTAAAACACATAACCTAATTAGGATACCTAATTGAATTCTATTAGATAGAAAAGGTCTAAGAAATAATCATGTGTTTGTGGTGATTGGAGAATCAAGATAGTAGGGATATGCTCCCACCTTGTTTTTTAGGTGATCAAAATACCAAACTTACCTTGACCTCAATTTGATTTCAAGTAGTACATTTACTTTAAGCCATAGTGGGCCTACCTCCTGAGATTTTCCTTAATGAGGATGGTGAGAGGGATGACCCAAAGTGGGATACAATATTTTTTCCCATGATAATACAATATACTATAAAATAAAATGTATTCATCCTTAATGGGGTGATTGAAGAAAAGTTTTGATCAATAGCTCTCCTCTAGTAATCTCGTCAGATTGCGCAAAACATTATTTTTATGATGGTGGGAGGCTCTCGTAAAGAGAGGTAAAACTCAAATCTTTTTCAAACAAAATACTAAATTTATCCCAGTTAAGTAGCAAGCTTACCTTATTATACATGGAAAATCAAACTATCCTTAGGTAGCTTGTTTGAATTTTTATCTATTTACAAATCTTGTGAATATGGAACGAGAACATACACTTGATATTATAGATGATTTCTTTCACAAATAGAAGTTTTTGAGTGTGTTTTTTCTGTTATCTTTTGGATACCTTTTTGAGTTAAAAGTTCTTCTCAATAGAAAATGTTTTTTTAAGAAAATACACCATTGTTATAACTTCAAACAAGTTGATAATCTATATTATTCCAATTAAATAACATCAAATTGTGAGTGTCATCAAAATATACCAATTTTCTATTTTTGAAAAGTTCGTCATTAAGGATTACAAGTCCTTTTATTATAACCAACAAAATCAATATATATCATAAGTCTTAATCATAAAGATAGATCTTTCTCTATTAGACTTCATCCTAGGACACACTTTATTTTTTTATCAAAACATCATTGTAATTTTACCATATCACTTTATTTTAGTAAACTGAACCAATATTTTTGAAAAAAAAACTGTAACCTTTGAGGAAACCTTAAATAAAGAAGTTATGCAAGAGTTACTTTCATGCCATAAAAAAGAACAATATCTTACCATTTCAAAACAAATAATAAAAAGGTCACATTGGAAGGAGTAAAATTTAAAGAAGAAATACCACCTCAACACAAGAATCAACCTATATCACCCTTGAATCAAACACCAAGTTAATCCAAGCCCAAAAGTAGACCAAGTTCAAGAAAATAAATCCAACATGGGAAATATTTGAGCTAATATTCACGATATCTATGAAAATAATATCGAAAATAGTAACACCACCAACCAAGAACATGAATAAATAACTGAAGAAAAGGTGAAAGAAGCATAAAAAAACCCTTCATTTTTTAAAATGATGGAGAAGGTTTTATAAAAAGATAAAGATAGGGACTTCATGACATTATCTCAACTAGGGGTTAAACTACCTCACAATTATGGTGTACCCAAATCAAAACAAGATGAGGATGAGGTTAAACCTCTAGAAGTTCTAACTAAACATATCCAATCTCTTAAAACACAATTGGATAATATTCAAAAGGGAAATGCTCCAAAGAAATATATGATAGAGGGCATTTGTCTTTTACCCTTTGACAAGATTTTGGTCATGATACCTTTCTCACCTAATGTGGTATTTTTGAAATATGATAAATACATGGAAACAACTGCCACATTAGAGTACATGTTGAGCATGAAATTCCTCCATGAACAAACATATCTCATGAGATTATTTCCTAGGATAAATACATGGGAACAACTGCAACATTAGAGAATTTTTCACGTTGAGCATGTAATTCCTCCATAAACAAACATATCCCATGAGATTATTTCCTAGGAGCTTAGGTGGGCAAGCGATGGAGTGGTTTTCTAAATTACCACCTAGAATTAAAACATTCAAAGAATTGGTCTCTAAGTTTGTGGCTCAATACTCTTATAACATTGAGCACGAAGTAACCATGTTAGATTTATGCAATACCAAAAAAATAATGGGAAATCATTTTTTACTTCCCTACAACATTGGAGAAAAATATTTTCCAAATACCCAAGAAGTGTACCATAAAAGGAGAAGATGGAAATTTTTATTAACAATTTGATTTAGTCAAATGCAATTTTGGCTACAAATCCAATGTCCCCATCCTTTGACAAAATGATTTAAAATAGTATCAAAATAGAATATTCTTTGGTATTGAAGGGTGGAATTTGTTAGTAATAACTGGAGGGGGGGGGTGAATCAGTGGCCTAAAAAATATTCCAATTAATCAGCCCAAAAACTTCGTACCACAATATTAAGCCTCTAGTGATCTTCATTCCTATAAGATGAATGCCTTCAAATATACTTATCAAATTGCTACTGCTTGGAATGCTTTGTTAAACCTTATTCTATATGTTTATCGAATAATAGTTTGTTAATTTACCAAAAAATAGTAAATTACTTAGAGTATACCGATCAATCCAGATTAGCTATGTGTAATGCAAAACACTAAATTAATGACTCATAAACACATTAACGCGTGGATTTTTAACATGGAAACCCTGTTAAGGGAAAAAACACTTGGGACCGGTAACCCAAAATTTTCACTCTTCTGAAGTGAGCTGGGTAAAGAGCCAACCCTATTAAAGGTTACAAACACACTATTAGGTGTGACCTCATTAGAGGATTTAAAAGATTAGTTTGTCACTTGATATCAGTCATTCCTATGCTACCTTCCTTGTCCAAACACTTTTGGTTTTTCAAATGGTATCTAGCATCTCATGCTATCTTCATGATCAAAATTTTTGATACTTCTTGGGATGTATCTCAATACAAAAAGGATCTTTAAATCCTTCTCGGTTAAGAGACTTTCTAAATCAATGGTTAAACTAAAACAATATGATTTGTTCACATATACAACTTATACTTGTAGATTTTTAGATCTATTGTAATCTCATAAAATCAATCTGATCAATATAAACATTTGCTCCACTTTTGTTTTCTCGGTGATGCTATGCTCTGTTGCTCGGTGTCTACAAAAATCTTTAGCTCTTTCCTCATCTTGATTGATCAGGACTGTATGAAGTTGTTCTTCATTATTTTCTCTCTAACATCCTTTTTTTCATTCAATCCCCTTAATTTGTATTGAATTAAGTTGTCTCTTTATAGACATGATATCACCATTTCTAGGTTCTTAATTTTCTTGACCTTGGCGTGATCCGCAATCTTAGCCAATTTGAATTAAAGAAAAGCTCCTATTTTATCTCACAGAGATCTTCTTGCCAACTGGACAAAATAGATTTAAATCCTTTACTTATCTCTGGCTTTATCTTGTCGATGAAAACAATGATAACTACAAATTATGTCTATATTTAGCTCTTCCAGTTAGATATTTTTTCATTTCTGAACTCAAGTTAACTTTCGATGTTTTAACACTTTGATAGCTTCAGTCAACACTCCAGTTCTCCCCGGGCTTCTCCATCGATTTACACTATGATTCTAGCCATCGGGTATGCTTGTGATTCTTTTGGTTGGTAATGCTTATCAGTGTTCTTTCTTGGGCATCACTATGACTTGACTTTGGGTTATCTTTGTCCATCGAGTTCCACTAGCCATCGATATTTGAAGTCACATAGTGAATGCTTGTATTTTATACATTATTGAAAGCATAATATTTATCTCTCTGATTCTTTAAATTCTTTGACAATTTGATTATAACTGATCAAATTATATCAAGTTGAAATCATTGACAATACAATCCATTAATTGATTTAATGTCTTGCATTATCTTTTTGCATTTCAATGATCAACCTAAAATATTCAAACATTCAATCAGTTACATGTCATTAATCTCTCCCTTTGGCATTGATGGAAACATACTAAATTATCATACTATACTATTACTAATACAATATGAAATATAATGGTTTCATTAATCTTTCCTATTGTATCTATTACAAATGTCCGGCTTTTGGTAAGCTCAAATAGCTTAGATTTTTTTGTTGTAGAGTGGTTGTTCTTCAATCTTTAATCCCTTCACTGGATAGATGTAGCATCTTCTGTCTTTGTTCTGATATGTGCTCTGCCTTGATTGTTCCTCTTCTTGATAATTTCTTTTTCCTTTAATAAAAATGTCTTCTCTTTGTATGAACTCTCTCCCTTTGTTACTTCTCTTCCTTAGATGGATATTTCATATGTAATCAATTTCTCTCCCTTTGAATATTGATTAACTATTTATTTTGATTCTCAGGAACTTCTCTCCATGAATAATGATATAATCTTTTCTGATCAATAAGATAATGACTCTCCTTTATGATAATGAGTTTCCTCCCTTATGATAATGAGATAATCTCTCCCTTTGACAACAATGCCAACAAATTTTTTTTTTATATATCATCTTTCATACCTTTATATAATATATTCCTTGAATTTCCCTATCCATCAACAATAAAATGTCTCTTGTATTCAGTGCATACTATAAATTTATGTGTATAGATGTATCTGCCATTGTTAATCTCGATGTTTGCATCAACATGAATGATCTTCAGATTATTGTAGGCTGATGCATCCTCCTAGACAACTTACTAACTGATAGACAAGGGTTGTACCCCTAGTCTCTCTCTCAGGTACTCAAATGTATCCTTCAGTAATGGCTTGGTGAATATATCAGCTAATTGTTCCTTTGATTGAACATATTCCAATATCACCTCCTTTGCTTGCACTTGTTCTCTAAGATAGTGATACTTGATAGAAATATGCTTAGTCTTAGCATGCATGAATGGATTTTTAGAAATGTTAATTGCACTAGTATTATCATAATAGATAATTACTGGCTCAAGAATCTTCATATTCATACCTTCCAACAACTGTTTAATCCATGCAATATTGGATCTATTTGAAGCAACAACCACATACTCTACTTCTATAGTAGACTAAGAGATGCATCCCTACTTCTTTCTGATCCATGTGACAAGTTTTCCACCCATGAAGAATGCTCCTCCAGTTGTGCTCTTTCGGTCATCAATGTTTCCAGCCCAATCAACATCTGTATAGACTTGTAGCTCAAATTTTCCTTCTCTTTTATACCATAAGCCATAGTCCTCGGTGTTCTTCAGATATCTTAGAATTCTCTTGACCGCAGTCATATGTGATTATTTGGGATTAGCAGAGAATATTGCAACTATTCCAACTACATGTGCTATATCTGGTCTGGTGTGAACAACATGCATTACTTTGCCAATTATTGACCTATACAAGGTTTTATTTCCCTCATTTGATTTGTCTTCTTTTGTCAGCTTAGATCTGGTAGCCATAGGTGTTCCAACTGGTTTGGAATCTTCCATCTTGAATATCTTCAGCACTTTCTTGATGTATTTAGACTTAGTGATATACATGCCTACATCTTGTTGAAGAATTTGTAGATCAAGAAAGAATTTGATCTCCCCAAACATAGACATTTAAAATTCTTTGCTCATTTCATTAGCAAAGGATTTGCATAACAATTCATTTCCCCCAAAAATGATATCATCAACAAAAATTTCAGCAATCAAAATATTACCATCGGTATCTTCTTTTAAGTACATATTTCTATTTTCACTCGTTCTTACAAATTTAATGCTAATGAGATAGGAGCGAAGTCTTTCATACCAGACTCTAGGTTCTTGTTTCAATCCATAAAAGGCTTTATGTAGTCTGCATACCATGTTTCTCTTTTTTGGATCGACAAACCCTTCTGGTTGTTCAATGTATACCTCTTCTTCTAGTATTCCATTTAGGAAATTTGACATCCATCTGGTATACCTTGAATCCTTTGAATGAAACATAAGTAAGTAAGATTCTAATTCCATCTAGTCTAGCAATGTGTACAAATTTTTCTCCATAATCAATACCTTCTTCTTGTGCATATCCCTTGCATACTAACCTTGCTTTGTTTCTTGTGACTTCTCCATTCTCATTCAGCTTGTTTCTGAATATCCATTTGTTACTGATGAAATTTTTCTCATCTGGTCTTGGTACTATTTTCCATGTACAATTCTTCTTAATCTATTTTATTTATTCATTCATAACATTGACCCATTCTTCATTCTCAAGTGCAATATTAACATATTTAGGCTCAAAATCACAAAGTAAACATCTAGTGTTTAATGACTTACTTCTTGTTCTCATTCCAGCCTTCTTGTCTCCTATGATTTGATTTTATGGATGATGTCTTCTGACATACTTGGAAATTTTTGGTTCAGAACTATGTTCATCATTCTGATCATCTTCTTGACCTTCGTTCTAATCTCTATTTCTCAGAACATCATCTTGAGGATTTTCCTAATTTTTGGTAATTGCAGCCTGATGCTCGGGTGCAATGTTCTATTGCTTAGGAGTGATACACTTTTTCTTGGGTAGAGTGTTAGGTTCTATATAAACAAACCTGTTGTAGTCCTCTGGTTCTTTTCTTCTTTCCTTATCATTCTTTTTTGCAAATTCATCTATTTTCACATTTGCACTTTCAATTATCTTGTTAGATGACTTGTTAAGACATTTATAAGCCTTGCTTTTAGTTGAATACCCTAGAAAGATACCTTCTTCACTTTTGGAGTCAACTTTTCCATTTCTATCATCCTTCAAAATATAACATTGACTACCAAAGATTCTGAAGTAACTTACATTGGGTGTATGACCATACCAAATCTCATAGGGTGTCTTCTTTATGTCCTTCTTCAATTGTACTCTATTTAATGTGTAGACAAGAGTACTGACAACTTCCCTCCAGAAAGTTTGAGTGATGCTTTTCTCAATCATCAATGTTCTTGCATAGTCAACAATTGATTTGTTTCTCCTTTTAGAAATTCCATTTTGATGTGGTGTTCTCAGGGTAGAAACCTATCTTTTAATTCCATGCTCATTGCAATAGTTAGTGAATTCCTCTAAAGTAAATTCCCCTCCTCTATGTCACCTTAAGCATTTCAATTTATTTTCACTTTTCTTTTCTACCATAGCCTTATACTATTTAAACATCTTGAATGCTTATGAATTATCTTTTAAGAACATGACTGTCATCATTCTAGAATAATCATCAACAAAGAGAATAAAATACCTATATACATAGTAGCTCTTTGTACTCATGGGTCCACATAGATCTATATAGACTAATTCTAGAATTGCATTATATGTATGGGTTTTCATCTTGAAACTAGACTTTGTCATCTTACCTTTTTAACAATTCTCGCACATGATATGCTCAGGCTTAGTCTTGCTCGGTAAGCCTCTGACATTCCTTTTGTTTCTTATCTTTATCATGTTTTCAAAATTCACATGAGACAATATTTTGTGCCACAACCATATGTCTTCATTTCTAGCCATGAAACAAGTGGTGTTAGTGTCACCAAGATAGAAAAGGTTACTTTTTATCTACTCACCAGTTCCGATCAACTTTCCTGATTCATTGAAGATCTTTGCCTTCTTATTTTTGAATGCCACTCAGTGACCTATATTATTCAACTGGGAAACACTTAACAAATTATAATTTAGTCCTTTTACCGAATAAGATTTTTCACATTTGATTAGGTTATTCAACATTATAGTTCCTTTATCTTCAATTGGACAAGGTGCATCATTTCCCATTCTTACTGAACCACCATTATAGTATTCAAAAGTATCAAACTTTTTTTTAACCAATCATATGGTGTGTGAAACCACTATCTATAATCCAGACATCATTCTTACTAACCTTAGATATGAGTGTAGTTTCTACATACCTTTCTTCCACTTCATCTGAATCATCCTTCATGGCTACAAATACCATCTCAATGTCTTCTTCTGATTCAATGTTAGTGTCATCATCTCTGTTCTCAACTAGGTAACAAGATTTCTTCCCTTTGTCCTTGTAGTCTTGGGTATATCTTTTTTTAGATTGTCAGTTTCTTCGGTAATCTCTATTATCACCTCTATCAAACTTTGTCTCATATGATCTGTCATTACCTCTGTCATCTTTTCTTCTATGTGGACATCTTGTAACAAAGTGTCCAACCTCTTTACAATTTAAAAATACAAGTGGTAATTTACCTTTGTATCACTATAATTGCTAATAGCATGTCTATGACTTGCATTACTTATCTTTAAAGAAGATTTGAATGGATATTCTATAGATGGTAAGACACTATTATGAAATTTTAGTCATCTCGAATGAAATCAGTCTACCAATCAGACTATCTAGAGTAATTGGATTGTTTGCAACTGCTCTAATTTCTTGAATAACAAAAACTCTAATAGCATATACAGGCAGTAAGGTTCTTAAGATTTTACTTACCACTATCTCCTCTTCAAGTACACCTTCAACTCCTCGGATAGCATTGACTACCTCTTTAATTATGCAGCTATACTGAGTGATATTTTATCCTTCATCCTTAGATCATAAAACCTCCCTCTTAGGATTTCTACCTTGGCTCTTAGTACATTAGCATCTCCTCCATGTACCAGCTTCAACTTATCCCACATTTTCTTTGTAGAGGTGCAGGTTTTGACATCTTCAAACTCAGCATCAGAGAGTGATGAGGCAAGTTCTATCATCATGTATTTATGCTCACTCTTTACTCTTAATTTCCCAAGAGTGTGAAGTCCTGTAGGCAACACATATTCGGTATCAAGGTATTGAGTAACATTATTTCCAATACCTGATAAGTGGAGTCTTATTCTTCTTTTCCATGATGCAACATTGTCTTTATTCAACTTAGGCACATCTCGTCTATTTGTCTTGTGATCTTTTGTTTGAGTTGTTAAACATCTTTCTAAGCACACAAGATCTGATACCAATTGTTAGTAATAACTGAGAGGGGGGGGGGGGGGGGGGANTGTGAATCAGTGGCCTAAAAAATATTCCAATTAATCAACCCAAAAACTTAGTACCACAATATTAAGCCTCTAGTTATCTTAATTCCTATAAGATGAATGCCTTCAAATATACTTATCAAATTACTACTGCTCGAAAGGCTTTGTTAAACCTTATTCTATATGTTTACCGAATAACAGTATGTTAGTTTACCGAAAAATAGTAAATTACTTAGAGTATACTGATCAATCTAGATTAGCTATGCGTAATGCAAAACACTAAAGTAAAAACTCATAAACACATTGAAACATGGATTTTTAATGTGGAAACACTGTTAAGGGAAAAACCACTTGGGACCGATAGCCCAAAATTTTCACTCTTCTGAAGTGAGCTCGGTGAAGAGCCAACCCTGTTAAAGGTTACAAACACATTGCTAGGTGTGACCTGTAGTGCCTCACTGACCCTATCCTAGAAAAAGAATTGAAGAAGTGAGCAGGATAAAGTAATTTGATTTATGATAAGGTAAGTACATTACCTTAATGCTTCAAAGAACCTAGTTAGCATATGATTATTTCTTTCTATGCCACTTTAAGTTCTTTAAAAATGTGAATGTTAATTTCAAATTTTATGATAATTT
>MU227474.1:758862-785125 GCA_018584345.1 Thuja plicata | reverse complement strand
AACTGAAACCAGAAAATTACTTTTGCTATTTCTTATGGATAACAAAATCATCAATTTCGCCGACCCTTGGAAATGGGCCGATTTGCCTATTTATACAACTCTTTCTAACCCTAACCCTATTTTACTGTGCTTTAATAAAATACAATATCTAGGGGCCGGTACTACCTGCGCCACCCTACAAAAGACCTAGAGACGGAATAGGTCTGCCATATCAGAAGAAGAAGACAAGAATATACATCAGAAGAATTGGCCTTGAGAAAAGAGCCAGAGAGAAGAAAGAAGAAAGTAGGTCCCCCGGGGACCGAGGCTACATGCCTCATAAATGGGAAATGCGGCGCCCTGTCTCCAATGTGCCAGGTATACCTTTGAATGACACCTTGAGAAGATCACCCTGTCAGAAACCAACTGCCAAGCCAATGCCTCTTGATATGTCCAACTACCCTCTGACAGTCTTTATTAACCACCTCTGAAAGTGACCGGTCAGCCTCGGGGACCGGGACGCAGATCACTTTAAAGAATACAAAATTGTGGATCTGGAACTCCGGGATCCAGGGACTTACGTCCCCAAAAGAATAAAGAATGCTGAATGCTCAAATTTCTAGGGTTCCCAGAGAATGCTCAAGGCTATTTATTATCATTGAAGGCCTGAAGAATGCGGAAAATGCCATCTTCATCAATCTTCCTTAGGCTGGCCCTTCTGTGTCTGGCCACTTCAACTTGTTCCGCCAAGTCCGGAACATTATTTTGGAACTCATCTGCCATCCTGGCGACATCATGGCCCTTAAGAACCATTTTGGTTAGCTTTGCCATTCAGGCCCCATCCATTCCCTCTGGGGATTGATATCGGGATGCCATCCTTTCATCAAAATTCCCCAAAACTGACTCCTCGGGGGTATAAGTATTTGTACCAAGGGGATCAACCCCGGAAGCTTTTATTACAAATGACTTGTATAAATTAAAAGAATATTTCATTGCGTTTATCTTTTCTTGTAAAGACCCTACTAGTTGCTTGGTTACCTCCAATTTGAGGTCCAGTCTGGAGTGCTGAGCCTTTACGAAATCAAATGATTCCTCACCCAGAATTTCAGATTTGGAAATTATGTCTTCTCCCAGGGTGAGGAGCTCTTCGAACTCCACCTTCCATGCCTGGTAATTCTCGGCGTCACTCTCCCACTGCTCAATCAGTGCTTCCGCCTACAAAATGATCTGCCAGGCCATATATAAATCTGGGAGAGTGGCTGCTAGGAAACGCCGGGTGTTTCCTATCTGTAGAGTGACCCATTCATCTACTGTCAGGGCCTTTTTCTTCATTACTCACAGGGAGTCTATGTCGCTCTGTGGTAATTCCTCTGATGTGGAGGTCTATAGAGGGGCGGCATTGAGAGGTCAGGCCAGCTCTGTAAGCAACCCCATGAGGTTTGCATTCTTCTCTTTTTTTGCCTTGAGCCTCTGGGCCTCTTTTTCATATCGGGCCTCCACTGCCCTTGCCGCTTCCTTTAGCAGGTCCACTTCACCCTGCTTTCCTCGTTTGCTTAAGGGTACCTCTACGATATTGTAATCCGTAGGATCCACAGTCGCTTCATCAGTGTCTGGGGGAGGTGTTTCCACCATCGCAACTGTTTCTCTGCCCGGCCCAGTTTGAAGGGTATGAACTATCTGGGCCTTCTTTGCTTTTGGCGGGGCCTGAGCCAAGGCCATCATTTCAGCCAGGGAGATAGGGACTATTGGAGTTGAGTGGGCTTTCCTTTTTCTTCTCTCTGCAAACCATGGAGGTGGGAGGGGTGGCCTTCCTGTCAGAGTTTGTTCTTCGGATCCTCTCCCGGTGTCCGGTGGCGGCTGCTCCTTTTCAACAGGTATTTCCTCTGTTTCCTTTTCTGCCGGCACCTCCTCTTCGGGCACTTCTTCTGCTGCAACATCTTCAACTTCTATGTCCTCAGCCTAGTCCCAGATGTTAAGGGGTGAGTCTGGACCTTGATCGGCTTCTTCGAGGATTACATCTTCAAGTTTCTCTTCTCCTTCTTCATCTATTGGCAGTAGGGGAGGTATCAGACTGAGATTTAAAGTTTGGGCCACTGTAATTATCTTCCCGAAGGTCACCCCCAGGAGTGGCGCTTGGAACACGGTGGCTGGGGTTACGGTTGCTCCCAAAGATCTGGGTCCGGGTTCCCCATCGGATGCCTTTTGTTCAATTATTTGCTGTTGGTCCACTCCCGGACCTTCTGTTTATGAGGCCCCAGAAATAATCTCCAGTTCTGGCCTCTTTTCTTCAGTTCGCTGCTCTTGTTGTCCCGCAGCTTCTTCTTCCTGGTCTTTCGGGTCCACAGCCTCTTGTTCTTGCTTTGGGACTTCTGTCCCTGCTTGTGTATCGCCCCCTTGAAGATTTCTGAACTCATCGGCTGTGAACATGTCAAACTCCTCTTCTGGAGGGGGACTAGCTGGGATGTCTGCCTGTTCTATTTCCTTCTCCGGTTCTGGGGAACTAGAAGAAAGGATCTCTACTTATTTTGGGAGGGAAGCCCTGGGTGCCGGTTCTGCCTTGGGCTATTTTATGTGCTTTCTCTTCCTCCGGGTGATCAAAGGCGGCCCCGCATCTGCTATTGCTGCTGCCTCCAGAGGATCCATCCCCGTCGCCTTCGCCATTAAGGCAGCCAGTGATGGGGAGGAAGGAGGATGAATTGTTCAGGCCATTAACGGGGGAGTGGCAAGCCTTGTGATCAATTGCTCCCTCATTTGTTGGGAGGCCACTACAGATTGCCTAATCTATTCTTGAATGGGGACTTGCTACGTGGGGGGAGTTGTCTCTATCCCCTTTCCTTTATCTGTGCCTTGTGTAGAAGTCCCAGCCCCCGGAGTCAACCTTGGTACCGGTGGTGGTGCTTTTGTTACCAGCCGGGAGGCTAGGCGCACACTCCCAGGGCATGCCTTCTTAAAATAGGCATGAATTCTCTCAAGCACCTCCCGAGTGAAGTCCTCAATTGTGTGGTCCTCTTGGACACCCCAATTCATTGGTGCCAGGGGCATTTTGTCTATCCCCTTTTCTTTGTACTGGGGATCTATGGTGGGGGCGTCATCTGAAAAGCCAACCGGGAACCTCTGGAGCCTTAGCTCCTGCATCATACCAGCCGTCATTCTGTCATAATTCTGGCTATGCACATCCATACCATCCTGGAAATCTACCTAGAAGTCTTTTATATGTGCGTGGTGGGGCTCCGAAGCCCGGGGTAGTGCCGTTGCAATTCTGCCATGCGGATCAAAATTTTTCCGCGCCAGATAAAATTCTTGCAAGTTGTAACATTGAAGCTCATTATCTGCCTCCTTTGCGGCGGCCAGAGTGCAGGTGTAGTTCCCATAGGAGATTGGGAACGAAACACTGGGGACCTTCTTGAGGGCCAAGAAGGCATGTAATTCCATCATCTGCCGGCAGTATTCCAGCAGCACGATCTTGTCCCCACAATGTTTGGGAAACAAGTAGGGTTTCCCGGAGAAGCTGACGACCCTAATGTAAGTGTGCTGTTGGAAATAGATGTAGTAGTGCCCATAACTACTAACCAACTTCATTGCCTCAGTAGACAGGCGATATCCGGCATCCCGGGTGGGTGTGGGAAAATGATAGTAAACGAAGGAGTCATTTACCCGGTAGTAACTGGGGAAGCTGGCTTCCCATTGGATCTGTGGGAAATGGTCCCACGGTGCTTTCTGTCCCTGGTCAAGTCCGAGAATGCCATTTGTAATTAGGCCATTAGAGTGGGGCCTCTGTTGGGCCAAAGCCCAGAAAACATAAGAAGTCATATAGAACTTCTTCTTCTTGTTCAGCTGCAAGAACTGGGAGTCGACGTGGTTGGAGATAATGGTCGCCCAATCAAAAAACTCTCCCTTAGTGGAGATGCCCAGGAGGAAATAGTACATCCACTTTGCAAATTCCTGGGCGAAGGGCTGCCCAAATACCTGGGCCAATGCTATCATCCCCATTTGGATTCTTTCCTTAAATTCAGAGCGGGGGATATCTATCTTCATTCTTTTTGGATCCCTCTTCGGGACCTTCAGCCAGTGAGTGTTCATGTACACCCGGGCGGCATCCTCCAGTTGGTTGAATTTTTTCAAGGCATCGGTCCTTGTGACCACCGAGGACCTATCAAATTGCGGGATACCCAGGCTTGCTTGGAAAGTAACTGGGTCAAGGGACACCAGTGGAGTGGGGAACCCTGTAGGTTCTGTTGGTGCTAACATGATGGCCCAGACAGAAGAGTTATAGTGGGCCACTAGAGTAAGAACAAGCTCTGGAGACTGCACGGAGCATGGGAAGCAAGCTGCCCGAAGAATTCCAGAACCTCCGACGTTGGTTGCAATTGTATCTCCAGCCTGCCGCTGAATATGCATTATTTTTACTAGAGCCTACATTTCTGCCCAAGTTTTGACACTGGGGTCGGTCATAAATTTCACCTGAGACTCAATCTTTGAGCCCACAATCTCCTCACCCTACATATACTTCATGTTGAGGGGCAGCTTTGCTAGGGCCTTCTCTATTTTAGACTTTGCCGCTGCCCTGGTCTCGGTTGTGGATGGAAACTCCAGACTTCTGGGAGGAGATGAGGCGGATGCTTCAGACATGGTTGTAAAGTGAAGTCCAGACCTGCGAGACAAAGCGACCGTCAGAACATATTTATCAAAATAAATCAGTAACTCTGGGGTCCAGAGTTCTTATCACCGCGCCGTTTGCTTTTCCTGAAAAGTTAGTTTTTTGCATAAGTATCCGAAAAGAAAAACATAAACTTAGCATTTTCATATTATATCTCTGGGTCTGGGAAATTTTGTCACACTTGACGAAGACATGGGATGAATGATGGAAAGGGACCCAAAGCCCAGAGAAGTGACCGTTAGTAAAGAAGAATGTGGAAGCAGGTTCACGTGGACGCCACGTGCGCTAGCATTGAATGGATGGGACGACACTAGCGGTGGAGTTGACCGTTCAAACGCGCGAAAAGGGAAAGCCACCTGGCCAGAATTAATTGTGTGCATGGGAAATAAATGAGGCTCTGACAGCCTTGATGGAGGAGAGAGAAAACTACTCGTTTAAAACCGGCCAAGAGCCGAGTTTCAAACAGGTGGTTTTCTGCCTCGAAGCAAACTTGAAGTGAAAAACCAATAGCAAGGGTGACTCGACCAGCTCGTCGAGCCACCCAGAAGGATATAAAGAGAGCCAAAGGGTATATACACAGAAAGGAGGGATATATACAAGGGTTACTTACAAAATATACATATATACATGAATATACACACAGGCGACTCCCGCAAAAAAAAAATAGACAAAGCTGAAACAAGAATATACAGCTATTTACATTATATACATGCTATCTAAAGGCTATTCACAAAATATTTACAAACTATCTACACCTGCACAGAAGGCAGACAACCTTCTGGCAAAGCTGAGCCACCAGCAAGCGGCAAAACCAGAAGACCAAAGGAACAACAGAGAAACAAAGCAAACGAAAACAAAGCAAATGAAAATGAAGCAAACGAAAACAAAGACAAGCAAAAACAAAGAAAACCAGGAAACAAAAGCAAAGCGAAAAGAAGGGAAGCAGAGAAACCAACCTGAAAATGCAGAAGGTGGAGGAAGGGAAGATTACCAGGAGAACTTTGCAACAACTTCAAATCTTCAAGCTATCAAGATCACCACCACGGAGCACTAGCGTACGTCTGAGAATAGTAGAAGGTGTTAAGTTTTGATTATCGCAAATCTTTCTGTAACTGCTCTGCTAATCACTTTGAAAATCGCTCTATTTCGCTCTAATTGCTCGAAGATTTTAATTGTGGTAACTATGAAAATGACAGGCGAGTCTATTTATACCCGCGGTAAAAAGTAATCCTCCCTACTCCAAAGATTTCAGGTTAGGCAAAACATTTGGACTCCGGGCCCGGGGATTCCTTACAATGATATTCTTAAAACTTAGGAACATCATCACAAACAATCCCAGAGTCCGGAGTCAAGCTTCCAACCAAAAGGCAACCTCCGGGATCTGGGATCCCGGAGGGGAAAAGAGAACCAAGGGAACGACACACTCTGGGGAAGAAAACCCCGGAGAAAGAAGACAAGAAGGAAAAGAAAGACAAGGCAAGGCCGCAACAAAAAGAAAAGCAAAAAGAAAAAAAGGGGGGACCCAACATTTTGCACACAAAATGTAGGGACGGGGATGTAGGGCATAACAGGAATGAGCACAAAATTCATGAGAGAAGACTCAACACTTGTTCAGGAATAAAAATGATTACTAATATAATAGTAGTTTGAATCCATCGTTTCTTGAAATTTTAATACTCCTGAGAACCTTGGAAATAGGCTTGAATTTATTGAATATAGCATGGTAGTGTTTCTTGTAGGATGGTTTACATTTAAGGATAACAACTGTAATAAGAACATAATAAAATAAAATAAAAATTGTTCATTCTAGTTCTCCCTTGAATAAAATATGGTTAAATGATGAGATGTTGCTAGATTGGATTAAAATGCAAAATTTTATTAAAGATATGTTCGATCCTTAGGTTAGTAGATGGAAATAATGTTACCTTGTACATGCATTGTTCTTTTGAAATTGTATTCCATTTTACTAGATAGAGCTTACATTCTTATGAGGTTAAGGAGTAATACTATATTGTGGATGGAAATAAATAAAATAATTAATTAGTTCCTCGGTTATTAATGACTATACATTTAGGATTAGAAATATAAGTACTCCTTTAGAATTACGTTGTATTATATTCTTCTCCAATTATTAATGTAGGTGATTGTTGTGAAACAAGTCTTATCGTTATTCTTAGTTTGTGTAAATTTTATTGTTAATTGAGCTATTACCAGGGATAAATGTAAATTGTGTTATAAAAATTGATTGTTCCTAGAAATCAATATATTATTGGGAGTAATTTAATTGTTTATGCGTTATGGTTCCTTGGGGAGGATTTTAATGATGATTGCCCTAATGTTCTAAGTTTTGGGACCGTGAAAGGTAGGGTAGCCATAAACATGATTAAATATAATTAGGAAAACCCTCATTTGATTAAGAGTTACATTGGCATTATTGGTTGTAGTAAGATTAGAAATGATGGAATACTATTCTCCCCGCATGAATGGAAACATTTGCAATTTATCAGATAAACCAAGGAAGCTGCACCTCTCTATCACCTATGTTAGAGACACCCAACGAGAGTAATTGTTTAGGGAACTACTCCCTAGAAGAATTTGCATACCCACTCCTACCATTCATTAAAAGATTTGTTTTTTTGTTAACCTGAACTACGATGTCTCTGCAAGTTATGTAGGCAAGGCCATCTACGATGAGCCCCCAAGGCATTAGGTCTGGCCCCTAGGTCTTGTGCTTTTGAGTTATTCCTTTAACTCACCCCTGCTTTCTAATGATTTGTATAGTTTGCATCTCCTTACGAAATGAGTTTTAGTATCTCATAGTTTAATTAACCAAGTCATTGATGTAGCTTTTCTTACGACCATGTATGTACTCAGAAATGAATTTAACATCATGCACCTAGTTGTGTAGCAATATTTACAAATGCAGGAAATAGGGTGGCAAGGAGGATACGACACCTAGGCAAGGAGGAGAAAACTCAGGTATGCGACACCTCTATATGATTGTCATTTGAATACTATGAAATGCTATTTCTTAAAGTTTCTCCCTTGCCTTCTTGTACTATAGATAAATATTATATTTAATAGAATCATGAATTTCTGATGTAGTTAAAATGGTATGTTATATTTCTTTTATAAAAAAAAAAAAAAGTTTTTCTATTTTTGGGTGTAAATTTTGGGCATTACATGACCTTGTTAGAGGATTTAAAATATTAGTTTGTCACTTGATATCAAGCATTCCTATGCTACCTTCCTTGTCCAAAATCTTATGGTTTTTCAAATGGTATATGGCATCTCATGCTATCTTCATGATCAAAATTTTTGATAATCCTTGGGATGTATCGAAATATAGAAAGGATCTTTAAATCCTGCTCGGTTAAGAGACTTTCTGAATCAATGGTTAAATTAAAACAATATGATATGTTCACATATAAAACTTATACTTGTAGATTTTCAGATCTATTATAAGCTCATAAAACCAATCTGATCAATATATCCTTTTAATACCTTTGCTCCACTTTTGTTCTGCTGGGCGATGCTATGCTTTGTTCCTCTGTGTCTGTAGAAATGCTTATCTCTTTCCTCAACTTGATTGATTAGGACTGGATGAATTTGTTCTTCATCAATTTCTCTCCATCATCCTCTTTTTCATTCAATCCCCTTAATTTGTAATGAATTAAGTTATCTCTTTATAGACATGATATCACCATTTCTAGGTTCTTGATTTTCTTGATCTTGGCGTGCTCCGCAATCTTAGCCAATCTAATTTAAAAAAAAAATCCTATTTTATCTCATAGAGATCTTCTTTCCAACTGGAAAAGATAGCTTCAAATCCTTTACTTATCTCTGGCTTTATCTTGTCGATGAAAACAATGATAACTACCAATTAAGTCTATATTTAGCTCTGCCAGCTAGATATTTTGTCAATCCTGAACTCAAGTTAACTTTCAGTGTTTTAACACTTTGATAGCTTCAGTCAACACTCCAGTTCTCCTTGGGATTCTCTGTCGGTTTACACTATGATTTTGGCTGTCAGGTATGCTTGTGATTCTTCTTGTCGGTGTTCTTGCTCGGGCATCACTGAGACTTGACTTTCAGTTATCTTTGTCTGTCAGGTTCCACTAGCCATCAGTGTTTGAAGTCACATAGTGAATTCTTGTCTTTTATACATTACTGAAAGCATAATCTTTATCTCTTTGATTCTCTGAAGTCTTTGACACTTTGATTATAACCGATTATATTATATCAAGTTGACATCAATGACAATACAATCCATTAACTAATTAAATGTATTGCATTATCTTTCTGCATTTCGGTGATCAACTTGACATCTTCAAAAATTCAATCAGTTACATGTCATCAAAATCAAGTTATACAAAGACAACAAAGGAATTTCAAACAACACTAACACTTACAACAATAATCCATCAAGCAATAACAACAATTACAAACCTAATTTTTGGTTGAAAAACAATAACAAGAAGCTAGTAAATGATGAAGTAGTAGAAGAAAACAATGTTAAACCTAAATTATTGTATCTTTCTAGTAGTTCTAACACTTAAGAAAATAACATGAATTCACCAAAAAATACCTCTTTCAATAACAACAATGACCAAGACAACAATCGACTAAAACCATAATTCATGTCCCAATTTATTTCCCCAAGAAGAAAATTTACTCCATTGGGAGAACCTCTAGAGGTGGATATAAAAATACTCCTTGCAAAAAAGATGATAACTCTACCAGAGTTGAGATATTATGAACATCAAGTTAAACCCTCATGGTGGAATGACTCACATCATTGTGAGTATAATTGAAATAAAGGACATAAGACTAATGATTGTATGAGATTAAAGAATGTTGTCCAAGATCTCGTTGATAATAAAACCATTAAATTAGAAGGACCTAAGAACAAAAAAGATCACACAACCTTCAAAAATCCTTTCTTGAATCATGAGAAAGGTGAATCCTTAAACATGAACAAAAATAATAACAAGATAAACAAAGTCAAATTTTCTCACCACTATGGCAATACCATCAATGCTTTGTTTAGTTTTGACAATACCATCAATGTCATAATAGTCAAAGATAAACAAGACAAAGAGTCCACCAATGTGATTACTAGGGGGAAAGAATCCAAAATTACCCTACCAGGAGCATTTAAGAAAACAACCACGAATAAATTTTCATTATCTACCTTAAAACAATACAATTTGGTTGATCAACTCTTAAAAGTTGTTGCTCAAATCTCTATCTTGGAGTTGTAGAAAATATAACCTTTTATAAGGAAATTTTAGAAAAATCCTTGGTTGATATGACAGTCCCTAATGACTTGGATGTAGATAAATTTCAAATGGTCACCTTCTTACACCTCATTTTCTATCTTTTTTTGAACAAGATGATATTTCTTTAAATCACCCACAAAACTTACCCTTGCATATTGAAGTCCTCATCCAAAAGAATAGGGTAAAAATAGTCTTGATAGATGAAGGTGTTGGTTTTAATATATGTACTTTAAATCTTATCAAAGCTTTGGGGTATTCTCAAAAATTTCATGGATCCAAAAAGAAAAGTAATAATCAAAGCTAATGATGATGAAGAAAGATCTTCAAATGGTATAGTTACTCTACCAATTTGAGTGGGCTCAATTCAAAAGGAGACAATTTGTCAAGTGTTGGATTTAAATTTGACCTATAATATATTGTTGGGTAGACCTTGGATCCACAAAAATGCAAGCAGTCCCTTCTACCTATCACCAATGCTTAAAGTTTCCCTACCTTGGGCAAGAGATAACAATTAGTGGTGACCTAAATCCCTTTCAATATTATAACCATGTGAAACCAGTCATGGATCTCATTGTGCCACATAACAAAGAGGTCTCCATGTCTGATTCATCAAAAAAATTAAACCAAGAAGATCCTAAATCTAGTTTCAAATAGGTCCCGAACTCGAGTTCTAAAGATATTATTAACTCTAGTTCCAAGGAAGTTCCTAACTCATGTTTTGAAGATGATCCTACTACAAATTCAACATTCAAAGATAAAGAAGAAGGAAAAAACTAACCCTTTCCAAATTAGAAAAGGGGAAGGAAAAACATAACTCATTATCAAAATATGGATACCTTGATGAATTTTTTTGAGAAGGAAATGAAGATTCAGAGTAAAGGGGTGGGAAAGTAGTCTTTCTCCATGGTCAATTTTCCACTCCTTCCAAAGTCTCATGGATAACCTTTTACTTCAAAAGAATAAAACATCTCCTCAAAGATATAATGATAAATTTGTAAGGGCTAATACATTAGTTGAGGTAGAAGAAGACAATAACATCCTAAAATAGCTATCAAAAGATGAGGAAGAAAGAAATGAAAGGGTACAACACATGAGCATTCCCATACATCGATATGGTAAAGGATTTGAAATAACGCAAAAAATGGGTTACTAAGGATCAGGTCCCCTTGGGAGGAGAAATGAAGGATTACTAGTGGTGAAACCCTAATTTGTAGATTAATTTGCATATCGAAATAGCTCAGGGAAGTATCCTTTTACTTTTATAAGTAAATTATTATATTTTATAGGGTGTTTTACCTGAGCTTTATTCATATTTAAATTCAAAATCTAGCCATTATATGTGTTTTTGCGGTTTAATTGTCTATTTTATATTTTTCACAGATCCTTCCTACTTTTAAACTTCAACGGTAATCGATGGCTAGCGCTTTCCCTTAAACAATAGATAAATGCCCTTTAACCATTAAGGAATCATGCTATATTTACACGTGTCCTAAACCCACAAGTGCTTTGGGTAAACAAACACAGATCAATGATTAAACCTCAGTGAAGATCTACAGTAGGCATGATGCCTCAATGAAAAGATGTCCATATTTTATTTATCAAGGGAAAAGTAAGAGTTAATGTAAGAGTTACTATAACTCTAATATTTCAGCACATGGGTCTAATCGACAGTTCTATTTTAATCAATATCAAAAGGTGATCGACTATTAGAAAAAGTTTGAAGATTAATCAGTGATTAATTTTGATGAGCATCAAAGGTTGGCATAATGCCTCAAAGCTTAGATGCACATTGTTTACTCTTCAAGGCATTATGCGATCTTGACATGTGTCTTGGACCCATAGACTATAAGAAACATAATCATCTATTAAAAAATAGAAAGCATCGATGGCGGGCATGCAAGAATTTTATCCATTAAGGCATTATGTGATGACACCATGTGTCTTCGATGGTCAAAAAGGAAGAATTCTTGGGTGGCGACATTGACAGGGATTTCTAATATCATTTTTTAATACTTTAATCATATTTTTATATCTGTTAGGGTTTTTGTGTATCTATTGATACATCACTATCTTCACATGCAGGTTTTCAAAGGTGGAAAATACCATGGATATATCTTGTGATGAGATAGTGCAATCTTCACGACTGAGAGAGATGGTCACATAAAAATATTTGTTGAAGAATGTTTATAAATATATATGATGCCAGAAGGTGGTCGACAACATTAATAATCTTATTCTTCTTGGCAAAGCTGTTTAATATACCAGGAATAATATATGATATCATGCAGAGTTTATACTGATGCTTATGGATAAGTATATGGTCGAAGTATCATGATGACCATATTACAAACTCATTATTATATCAGACATGATATTGAAGATTTGATAGTTATTGTTATTTTGGATTGTCTCTAACAAATCGCAAGTAGTGACCATTATTCTGACTCCTTTTGGTTGAAAACCATTTCTAACAAGGATGTTTTTTATTAAGGTAACAACAAGTTTTGAAGGGGCACTGAAAGACTTTAACAAAGATATAAAGATAAGCATAAAATACCAACACAACAACTATCTGTCACAGAAGACACAAAACCAAAAAAAGGGCTTAACCCTAGCTTTTTAACAAGGATGTTAATACTCCTTAATTTTAACTAATTTTGAGTTGTTGATCTTAGGATTAGGTTTTAGTTATCAAAAGGCACATCAATCTAAATCTTATATGCATCCCTTAGATTTTATATAAATAGGGATACCAAGACCATGTGGAAAAGAGAGAGGACAAATTATTGTTTTTTGTTCTAGTTTTGATCACAACTACAACATGGACTCAAATGTACTATTTCTCAAAATCAATAAAAGATAAGTGTTTCTGTCTCACTTGTGGTAAAAAGGTTAAATTCCTTTCAGTTATCCCTTTGCAATTATTGAAGGAATTTCAATTGCTATTCTAGAAATGCTTGTGTAGAGATATTATATGTCTTATATCATTATTTGAATATCAAGGAGTTTGTGAAAAGTAAGTGTTTCCATCTTCTTGTTCAACTGGTCTTCCAACCATAGGAGTTAAATTAATTTGAACTATCAAAGATATAAATAGACTTAGTTTCTCTGCATCTATAGCATTCGAATAGTTGATGGTATTGGAACATATACTATCTTGCAAAGTTGTACATAGGATTTAAATTTGATTGACCCTATTGCCCAAGTTGATATAGGCACTGATCTAATTCATTGTTGGATATAGTCATTAAGTTCATTGTTTCATGTTATTGAGATATTATAGCTTTGATTTATATATACACTCTTATAAATCATTCTTACAAATATTACAAAGCATTCATTTTTTGCATTTTTATGTTGTATTGATAATACTTTGAATTATTTCAAGTACCTTGCCATACTTGAGATAGAGAGGTTTGAAGTGTGTCTCATCTACTATAAAAAGCCTTGAAGGAGAAGTAAAGGTATAGGTCTACTAACCTTGGTTTTATAGAGCCAGAATTGTAGAAGGTTCAACCTTGCCTTGGTTGAAGCTTGTTAGTTGGCCAAGTCACTTGGGTTTCCCACCATTGGATGGGAAAGTCTGTAGGAAATCCAATCTGTTGATTTGAGCACTAATAGATTGATGACTCTGCTGGGGAGTTTCTCACAATAATTATTGTGGAGTTACCCTCAGTTTCATATTTTGTAGATCAAAGAGCAGTGGTACCAGTTTGTTTAAAAGTGCACTCTATTGGAAGGAAAAACCTAGAAGATTAGCAAACAGTATTTTACTTCTAACAAGAAGGTGTCGAATCTACAATTTTGATGAAGTTATATCTTGGTAAATTAACTTTATTATGCTAAGTATTCATTTGGGGTAGAAGATCCTTGCATCAATATAAGTTTGAATTGGATTTACATAAAATTCAAATAAGAAGTAAGAAACAAGCTCCAAATATGTTGTACACTAGACATAAGCTATTTCTTGATAGGGTGAACACTGGTTTCAATGAAGAAAGCCATTGTGAGAATCCAAGAAATTTAGAAGATAATAGAAACCCATTTGGATTCGAAGATGATCAAAATCTAGTGCAGGAAATAGAAGAAGAGATAGAATAATATTAAGATGAAGATTAGTTTTTATATGCTACATTAAGTAAGTTGACCGAGTATGACAAACAAAATCCAAAAGTGGTTAAAGCTTTGAGAAGGTTACCTAGTGAGGCCTTGGATAGGTTAGAAATAAAGAGAAGTGAGTTGGTTTTTGTGAATGATGATGAAGAAGGAATAAGAGAAAAGGTGACAAAAAAAGGGATGCATAACAAGAATACAATCCTCCTCATAGCAAAAATGGGGAGACAATTTTCAACAGTGATCACACAAACCCATTATTTGAACCTGAAAATAAAGGAATGTGTGAGAAGAACAGTAATGAAAATGGAAGGAATGGTCATTGGAGACAACCAAATAATGGGGAAAAGTATGAAAGAGGTAATATAAGGCAGAAAAACATGGGAAATAATAATAATAATGGTCAAAATCACCAAGGCATGAATCATCAAAATCTCAGAGGTCAGAATGGGAACTGCCATAGTATGGGCCAGAGAAGAAGAGCTCCTATGGTGATGGAAAGATATAGGAAACTTGATTTCAGTGGGATAGTTGGATACCCAAATACTATATCAAATGAATTAAGAAATGCCATTCCAAAATTTTTAGGGAATGGATTGGAATTTGCTGAACAACATACCATAAATTTAAAAAACATCATTAAAGAACTAGAGGGAAACCATGAGGATGTCTTCATGAAGTTGTTTGTCCAGTCATTAACTGAAGATGCTACTGAATGATATAGGGGGTTACCTGATGGATCCATCTAAATTTTGTGTGATTTTGTAAATCAATTTATTGAGCAGTTTGGTGATCATAATGATACATCTTTTGCATCTCAAATTAACTAGCATTAAAAAGAACTTTAATAAATCAGTTGCAGAATTCAATAAAAGGTTTAATAAAGTCTTGAATATAATACCAAGAGATATAAGACCTTTTGATTCCTTTTTGATTGATTTTGATTTGAGTTCATTTGATAGAAAAACACATTATGAGATTAGATCACAAGGACCTACAACCTTGCAATAATCTTTCAAAGTTGTCACCACTATTGAAAATAACAAAAAAGTGTCTGGAAGGATAGACAAAAGGGATGATACTAAATTATAAAATCCAAAGGCCCCTAAAAAGGATGATCTCAAAGAAATTATGGATATGCTAAAAAATCTAAATGCAAAGAAAGGAAGGAGTGATAGGCCATCATTCCCTAAAAATGACAGATTTAGATTACAAGATATGCCATATAATACTAATTGGAAAGATGGTAAACCTAAAAAGAAAAGATATACTAAAGAAACTCCTAATCCACTAAAAAGAAACAACCATTTGGTTGAGAGCTATCCTTGGTTTGAGGCTTCTACATTACCATATCTTCCTAATAATTGTGTTGTGGCACACAGATTGCAAGAGGAGGAAGAGTGATGATCAACAACCCACAGTGAATAATGTCTCATCTGAACCCATGTGGGGAAGAGATGATTACAATTATTCTAAGGAGGATTATGTGTACCATGATGATCTGAATAAAATATATCAGTGTAATAAGAAACAAGGAGAGATTCCAGTCATCAGGAGGTTAAAAAATGAGGAGAAAGAAGCATATACCATTGCAGCACTTGAGGAAGTACTAAATAATTACAAATTGAGGAATAAAACAACAAATGTTGATCAAGGAAAGCCTGCTGGAATACTTGTCAAGGAACCAAAGTAGAAGGTAAGCCAACCTGAAACACAAAGGATCAAAGATGATATTGCAAGGATAAGTCAACAGGTAGATCATCATCAAGCCCCTAAACTGAAAAAGCCAAAGGAGTAACCAATGGTCAATAAATTTATTCCCAATAGTAGTTCTTTTATATCTAATGCTTTGTCTCAGGTGAAGATTTCTTTTCCTTTATTTGAAATGATGAAAATATCTGAATACAAAGATGAAATTATAAAAGTGTTGTCTAATATAGGTAATGTTTTTAAGGAGGAATCTAATCAAAGACCAGTAAAATAAGAACCACCAGTGGTTTATTTTGGAACTAATATTTCTCAAAATGGAAGACAAGTTGATCCTTTTTTATCTTACTTTGATGATTAACAATAAACTTCTTAAGAATTGTATGATAGACTACTCAGGAGTAGCAGTTAACATCATGCCCTCAGAAGTTATGAAGGAGATTGAAATGAAGGTTGACACAACTTATGGATGATTTTATGCTATGGACAACATATCTATACATGTTGTTGGTATTATGAAAGATGTGGAGTTTAATTTTCTTTCTTGTTCTCAAATGTCATATAAAACTGATATTACTATTGTAGAAGTGCCTGCTAATTATGGAATTACTTTATCTAGAAAATGGTATAATTTAGTAGGTGGTCATATCTAATTGGATCTGTCTTATGCTACTATTCTAGTGGATAATAGGGAAGTAAGAATTAATAGGGAGCCAAGATCTCCATATATCATTGATGAAGACATTGGGATAGAGACAATAAACTTTTTCCATTCAGACATGGATAATAAATCCAGGTGAGTATTACTAAACCAACACTAGAAATTAGTAGCCCCATTGGAGTGAATTTGCAGGAGTATAAGCAAGAACTTTGGAAAATGACTTTTGATGGAGCATGCAGCAAGAAAGGTAATGGTGCTGGGATCACTTTTGTGTCTCCATATGGTAAAATTTTCCTTCTTATTAAATTTTGAATGTACTAATAATATCTCAGAGTATGAAGCACTAATCCTTGGTTTGAAAATTGAAAAATCTTATGGTGTTAAGATACTTTCAGTTTATGTTGATTTAGATTTAATTATTTCTCAAGTGAGAAATATATTTATTACCAAAAATCCTAGATTAAAGCAATATAGAAACGTGGTATGGGATTTAATTGAATGGTTTGATGCATTTTAAATCAAATGGATAGAAAGATCAAAAAATTCCCTTGCAGGATTGTTGGCTAATATAGCCATCAAGAAGATTGATGTTCCTTTTGATGAGATTGTGCAGATTGAGATGAAAAATAGACCATCAATTCCTGATAATGTGCAGAATTGGCAAGTATTTAAAGATGACAAAGATGTTCTCAAATTTTTGGTGAATGAAGAAAGATATGAGGATAAAAACATAGATTGGAATGGCTATGTAGAGGATCAGGATGACAAAAAGAATTTTTTTTGGAAAAGGAAGTTGTCCAGTTAAAGACAAACAAGATTCCCAGAGGCCTGGTAGCAATAGAAGGTGTTTTTGATGAGCAAGAAAGTCTTAAAAAGGGTAAGACAAGTAATAAGTATGAAGAAGTTAAAAATATTAACTTAGGAAATGATCAAACTCCTAAGGAAGTATACATAGGCAAAAATATCACTCCTAAGATCAAAGCTGATTTGATAACTTTGTAAAGAAAATATAGGCACATTTTTGCATGGTCATATGATGACCTTAAGGCTTACCAAGAAGATTTATTTCAGCATGGAATCCCTCTAAATCTAGATGCAAAGTGTTTAAGACAAAGACAACATCCTATAAATCCAATGCTAGCTCCTAAAATGAGGGAAGAGCTTGTCAAATTAAGGGACGTAGGAATACTAGTGCCTATAAGACATTCTACATGGGTATCAAACTTGGTCCCAGTTAGAAAGAAGAATGGAAATATAAGGTTGTGTGTTGATTTTAGAAACTTAAATGTATCATCCTTAAAAGATAACTATGTATTACCTAATATGGAGGCCCTTTTACAGAAGGTTACTAGGAATGAATTATTGTCTATGATGGATGGATTCTCAGGATACAACCAAGTGAAAATCAAAGAGTCAAAGCAATACAAAAAAACCTTTACTACTCCTTGGGGAACCTATGTTTATGCAAGGATTCCATTTGGGTTAACTAATGTAGGAGAAAAATTCCAAAGAGAATTGGATTTGACCTTTGATGGCCCGATTGATCTCATCATGGTTGTATATCAAGATGACCTGACAACATATTGAAAAAGGGCAGAAGAGCATTGTGATCATTTGGAGAATTTTTTAAAAAGAGCTTTGGAATATGGGATATCTCTAAACCCAAAGAAATGCCATTTTGGAGTAACTTAAAGGAAGTTAATTGGGCACATTGTATTAAAGAATTGTGTAAGAATAGACCCGGAAAGGATTGCAGCTATAGATAAAATCTAGATCCCCAAGAATGTTAAAGGAATCTCATCCTTTTTTGGACAAATAAAATTTGTAAGAATATTTATCCCAAACTTCTCATAGATAATTAAGCCTATTGCTAAGATGCTAAAGAAGGGTGTAGAGATTAAATGGGTGGATGAGGCCTTAAAATAATTTTCTAGTATTAAGAAAGCCATCAAAGAATTTCTAGTCCTTAAAACACCTGATTTTCCCAAACCTTTCAATTATTTTCTTTTGCTTCATATCATACTATTGCTAAAGTTATGTTACAAAAAAATGATGAGGGCTATGAGAAGCCAATATCATTTTTAGTAAGACTCTTCAAGCAGAAAAATTAAATTATGATATAAATGAAAAAAATATTATGCCCTTGTCAAAGCAGTAAAGTCTTTTAGACCATATTTGGTAGGGGCTAAAGTGATAGCTTATGTGCCAAATGCAACAATTAAAGACATATTTAAGTAGTCAGAGGTTACATGTAGGAGATGCAGATGGGTGAATCAGATCAAAGAGTTTGATATGGGGATCCAAATAACAAAGTTGGTTAGAGGACAAGGTCTTGCTAAAATTATGGCCGAATCAAATCTTGAGGAAGTTCAAGTAAATCAGGTGAGCTCTAATAAATCAATAGCAAGTATTGAAAATTTCCCTTGGTATACTGATATAGTATATTTCTTGAAGAACATGAAATTTCAAGAAGGTTTGAATGATAATAAAAAAAGAATAATAAAATTACAAGCATCTAGGTATGTTTTGATACAAGGTGACTTATATTGGAAAAATGGAGAAGGTGTGGTTTTATTCTGTCTAGATATGTATCAAGAAAATTCATTATTGAAGGAGTTACATGATGGAGTATGTGGTGGTCACTTCTCAGCAAGAATTATTGACCATAAGATATTACATGCTTGGTATTATTGGCCACATGTTTTTAAGGATATTTATACATATGTTAGAAAGTGTGAGGCTTGTCAAAAGTTTTTAGGGAAATTAAAGTATGATGGTGCATTTCCCCTTAGAAATTTGTCCTTTGAAGGGCCATTTCAAATGTGGGGGATAGATTTCATTGGTAAAATTGTTGATGTCTCCAGTGGAAAACACAAATGGATTCTAGTTTCAACAGATTACTTTACTAAATGGGTTGAGGCCATACCCTTTAGACAAGATACAAGCAAGGTGGTAATAAAATTATTAACAAAGAGCATACTAACAAGGTTTGGTGTTCCTTGCAAGATTTTTTGTGATAATGGAATGTGTTTTAGATCCAAGGAGTTCTCTAATTTTTGCAGTACTTATTGTATTAATGCATCATACTCTTCCCCTTACCATCCACAAGGGAATGGTCAGGTAGAATAAAGTAACAAGAATATAATGAAGATCATAAAGAGAATGCTAAGCAATAAAAAAAGGGAATGAGATTCCAAATTACCTCTGGCACTTTGGGCAGATAGAATAACAGTCAAAAATTCTACAGGGTTTGCTCCTTATGAATTGGTCTATGGGAAATAGGCTAGGTTACCTTTGAATAATCTACTCCCTGTAAATAAATTTGTCAGAGAGGAACAATTAAAAGACATGAATTTAATGCAAAATATGATGGATCAGCGTATAGAACTAGATGAAATCAGAAGAAGTGCACAAAGTCATAATTCTAAGAAGAAAATACAAGTGAAATATTTGCATGATAAGAGGACCAAGGAAATGAATTTTTAGAAGGGAGATTGGGTGTTGAAGTGGAATGCCAAAGATAAATATAAAGGAAAGCATGGAAAGTTTGAAGCTTTGTGGCTAGGACCTTATATAATTTTTGAAAGTGTAGGAGAGAAAAGTTATTTGTTACAAGACACAAAAGGCCACATTCAATAATTTATGACTCATGCTCAGTATCTGAAGTCGATTTTCTCTTGAAACATGAAGTATTTCTAACTTTACATTTTCATTAGGTTATGTTATGTTTTACTTGCTTTGAAATTTTTATTTCACTTATGTTTTCATCTTCTTCTCCATGATGAACTATAGCTGATTATATGTTTGAATTCATTTGTTTATATTCAATCGAGTTGCAGAATTGATAATAAACATTATCAGTTAATGTATTGTCATTGATGTCAACTTATTTGAGTATTATTATGGTGGAAAACATCTGTTATGTATCAAATATTTGGAACAAACAATGTTTATGTGGTCAAAAAAATAAAGAATTCTATATACACTGAGTAGCAGTGTAAATTGAGTAAAACACAGTGTATACCGATCGCTAGTGTTAACCGAGCAAGGGATTGCCGACACAACTATTGATTAAGAAATTAATTCAAACCAAGGCCGAATAAGATGTTGAGATGGAAATTGATAATTTTGAGGTAAAAGATAAAATTTTTTATTTGATCAAACGATTATTAAAATTCAAGGAAGATCGGATGACAAATATTGAAACATGTTTTTAACACAACTATCGATGAAGGATCAAGCGGGAAAATGAATGATGGAGATTAAGAGGCAAGATTTGAAGGATGAAAATTAAATGATACATGATGTCTATATAAGAGACAAGCGATTCGTTTGTGAATAGCATGCATATGTACATATATGATAAAGCATATATGCTAAATTGATGTATTATTGATCAAGCTGGTTAAAGACAGAATCGAGTGTAATTCTACAGACATCGCCGAGAAAAAATAGAGGAAAGAAGATTACTAAGAAAAACAAGAATGATATGAAATGAAGTGAAAAAATTGATCAGAGGTATTATTTACTTAGAATAGATCTAAATATCTACAAATTAGAGTTGTATTTGAATCAGATCATTACTCTATCAGTTTAACCATTGTTACAGATAAATCTCTTAACTGAGTGGGATAGTGAATCCTTATTAGAACATTCAAAGAATGTTAATTGTTTTCTTGTTGAACCCATAGTGAATGCATGGTCAAGAGAGAATTGGTAGTTTTAAATCCTCTAGCAAGGTCACATTTAATAGTGTTCATTGTAAGCTTTAATAGGGTTGGCTCTTCACCTAGCTCACTTCAGAAGAGAGAAAATATTTTGGGTTACCGGTCCCAGGTGGTTTTTCCCTTAACAAGGTTTCCACATTAAAAATCTATATGTCAATGTGTATGAATGTTGTGGATTTGTATTTTACTTTACACTTTATTTTGTTGACCTAGATTGGTAATCACAGTATTAATTTACTGACACTCGGTAGACAACTTAACAGTAAGTTTTGAAATCACAGTTTTTATTTCACCGAGCTGAGTTTTATGATTGAATTTGTTTTGTTATACATCTGGAGGAATTTGGGACTATAGGATAATATTGTGAGGGCACTGAGTCTAATTGATTCACCACCCCTCCCAGTTATTCTAACAATTGGTATCAGAGCTATCAGTTCTTATTAGTGCAGGAGTGCTTATCAGAAAGTTTTCAAGGACTTGAGCTAAAGATTAGATAGTACTATAAAAAAGGGTTGTAAAGTTTATATTCAATAAGAGAGATGCACCTAATATGAACAAGGATAACTTCAAGACATGGAAAATAAGAATGAGATTATACCTATCAGGAATTGCAAGAAACATTGAAGATTTTTTGGACAATGAATTCATTCTACCTACTAGAGCTTTGACAGTAAATCAGTTGAAAGAAAAACATGAGCATAACCTTATCATGGTGGAGATTGCCTCTTCAAATTTGATGACATCAAGACTTGTACAAGTGCCAAGAAGATGTGGGATCGTCTTACAACAATTTATGGAGGAGATGTAAATGTACTAAGAGCCAAAGCTGAGAGTCTTTGTGGAAAATTTGATGATATGTGAATGAAGGAAGGAGAGAACATCACACAATACAGTACCAGACTTAAAGAAGTTGTGATTTCTATTTGAGGATCTAGTGGAACCATTGATGAAGACACAATTGTGAGTAAGATTCTTTGAACTCTATTGCCTATTTATTCTATAAGAGTCTCTGTAATACATGAAATAAGAGTAGCACCTGGAAATAACATTACTATTGATAGTATTGTTGGAAGATTGATTTATTTTGAGCTAAATAACTTTGAAAATAGTATTGTACCATCTATGGAGTCTACAATTATCTCTACTTTGAAAATTGGCAAATCTAGTAGCAAACACATAATCAAAAATAATAGTGACAGTGATAGTGATAGTGATAGTGATGACAAGGAACTTGATGAACTTGAAGCTTTAATGGTTAGAAGATTAAACATAGGTAAAGGAAGATATAAAGGTAAACTACCCTTGATATGATTTAACTATAAAGATATTGGCCCTTTTTCTATAATATGCCCTAACAAGAAGAATGGTGATAGAAATTATAGATCTAACGACAGAAAGGATGACCAAGATTTCAGAAGAAACTGACAATATGATAGAAGAGATAACCGAGATTACAAGGATAAAGGTAAGAAAACTTGTTACATTTCTAAAGATAATATTAACAGTGGATCTGATAGTGATGAAGATATTGAGACAGTGTTTGTAGCCTTAAAAGATGATTCAAATGAAGATGAAATATATGTAGAAACACCACTTATCTCTAAAGTTAGAAAACATGATATTTGGGTTATTGATAGTGGATGTACACATCACATTAATGACATGTAACTAATTGAATGTTTGAAGATGTTAAATTGATAACCAAAGTGTAGAAGGATAATGCAAGACATTAAATCAGTTAATGGATTGTATTGTCATTGATGTCAACTTGATATAATCTAATCGATTATAATCAAAGTGTTAAAGACTTCAGAGAATTAGAAAGATAAAGATTATGATTTTTGTAATGCATAAAAGAAAAGAATTCACATTGTGACAACAAACACCGATGGTCAGTGGAACCTGATGGATAGAGATCACCGACAGTCAAGTCACAGTGATGCCCGAGCAAGAAACTGATGAGTAGAATCACAAGCAAACCTGACGGCCAGAAACATAGTGTAAACCAATGGAGAAGCCCGAGGAGAGTTGGAGTGTTGACCATCGCTATCAAAGAGTTAAACCAAAATTAACTAGAGTTCAAAAATGACAAAATATCTAGCTGGCAGAGCTAAATATAGAGTTAACTGGTAGTTATCATTGTTTTCATCGACAAGATAAGACATAGATAAGTAATTGATTTAAAGCTATTTTGTCCAGTTGGCAAGAAGATCTCAGCGAGATAAAACATGATTTTTTCTTTAAATCTAATTGGCGAGAATTGTGGATCACACCAAGATCAAGAAGATCAAGAAACTAACAATGGTGATATCATGTCTATTTAAGAGACAACTCAATTCATTATGAATTGGTGTGGGGAGAAAAGAAAAGAGATTGCTAAAGAGAAACTAACAAAGAGCAACTTCATACAATACTGATCAAACAAGCTAAGGAAAGAGCTAAAGAATTCTATGGACACCGAGCAACAAAGAACAACATCACCAAGCAGAATCAAAGTGGAGAAAAGGTATAAACAGAGTCATATTGCTCAGAATAGTTTTGTGAGATTACAATAGATATGAAAATCTGGAAGTATAAGTTTTATATGTTAATAGATCATACTATTTTAGTTTAACCATTGATTCAGAAAGTCTCTTAACTGAGTAGGATTTAAAGATCCTTTCTATAGTGAGATACATCCAATGGAGTATCATAAAGTTTGGTCATGAAGATAGCATGAGATTCCAGATACCTATTGACAGGCCATGTGAGTGTTTGATCAAGGATGGTAGCATAGAGATGTTTGATATCAAGTGACCTAATAAACTTTTAAATCCTCTAACAAGGTTACACCTAACAGTGTGTTTTTAACCTTTAACAAGGCTGGCTCTTCACCAAGCTCACTTTAGAAGAGTGAAAATTTTGGGTTACCGGTCTCAAGTATTTTTCCCTTAACAGGGTTTTCACGTCAAAAATCCATGTGCAAATGTGTTTATGAGTCCTTACTTTAGTATTTTTCATTACACCTAACTTAACTAGATTGATCGCTATACTCTAGATAATTTACTTTCTTTTGGTAAATTAACAGGCTATTATTCAGTAAATCTACAGTAGAAGGTTTTACAAAGCATTCCGAGCAGTAGTAAATTGATATAAGTATTTGGAGGCATTCATCTTGTAGAACTAAAGATAACTAGAGGTATAATTTTGTGGTACTAAGTTTTAAGGGTTGATTATTGGAATATTTTTTAGGCCATTGATTCACCCCCCCTCTCAGTTATTACTAACAATTGGTATCAGAGCTTGTGTGCTTAGAAAGGGAGTTTAACAACTCAAGCAAAAGATCACAAGATGAACATATGAGATTTGAAAAGAATAAGACTCCACCTATAAGGTATTGGAAATTATATTGTTCAATACTTAGATAATGAATATGTGTTGCCTACAAGACCTCATACTCTTGAGAAATTAAGAGTCAAGCATGAGCATAACTTCATGATGATAGAACTTGCATCATCACTCTCTGATGCTGAGTTTGAAGATGTCAAAACCTGCACCTCTGCAAAGAAAATGTGGGATAAGTTGAAGCTTGTACATGGAGGAGATGCCAATATACTGAGAGAAAAAGAAAAAATCCTAAGAGGGAGGTTTGATGACCTAAGGATGAAAGAAGGAGAAAAAATTACTCAGTATAGCTGCAGAATCAAAGAGGTAGTAAATGCTATCCAAGGAGTTGGAGGTGTACTTGAAGAGGATACAGTGGTAAGAAAAATCTTAAGAACCTTATTGCCTATTTATGCTATTAGAGTTTCTTCTATTCAAGAAATGAGAGCAGTTGCAAACAATACAATTACTCTAGATAGTCTGATTGGTAGACTAATTTCATTTGAGATGAATAACTTTGAAAATAGTGTCTTACAATCCATAGAATATACATTCAAATCTTCTCTAAAGATAAGTAACTCAAGTCATAGACATGTTGTTAGAAATGATAGTGACAGTGATAATGAGGATCAAGGACTTGATGAGAATGAAGCACTAAGGGATAGAAGATTGCAGAAAGGCAAAGGCAGATACAAAGGTAAATTACCACTTGTATGTTTCAATTGTAAAGAGGTTGGACACTTTGCTGCAAGATGTCCAAAGTGATGAAAAGATGATAGAGGAAATGACAGACCTTATGAGAAGAAGTTTGATAAAGTTGAAAATAGAGAATACAAGAGCAACCAACAATCTAACAAGAGAGATATGCGAGACTATAAGGACAAAGGGAAGAAATCTTGTTACCTAGCTAAGAACAGAGCTGATAACATTGACATCAAATGAGAAGAAGACATCGAGATAGTATTTGTAGCCATGAAGGATGATTCAGATGAAGATGAAGAAAGGTATGTATAAACTACGCTCATATCTAAAGTTAGTAAAAATGATGTCTGGGTCATAGATAGTGGCTACACTCACCATATGACTGGTGATAAAAAAAATCTTGAGACTTTTGAATACTATAATTGTGGTTCAGTGAGAATGGGAAATGATACACCTTGTCCAGTTGAAGGTAAAGGAACCATAATGTTGAATAACCTGATTAAATGTGAAAATGCTTACTGGGTTGAAGGACTAAATTACAATTTGTTAAGTGTTTCTCAGTTGAAAAATTCAGGTCACAGAGTAGCAATTGAAAATAAGAAGGCAAAGATATTCAATGAATCTGTCATGCCCAAAACTAGGGAAAAACACACATACAAATTTTTATTTTTTTTAACACATGAGCGAACCACAAGTAGTGATGCATTGGAAGTAATGTATTAACACAGTAAGGGTTGTCTTTGAAGTCATTTATTTTTCTATCCATAGTTACAACTTATTCGATAAATTCTAGACCCCAATTACTTTCGACAATTAACTACTAGATAGAAATTCAATAACAGAACCAAATCTAAACCTTATTCCTCTAACTACAATTAAACCTTGTTATACAATTTTCCAAAACTATAGTCCTTAAATTTCTTGATAATTATTAAATTGATCTCCTTTGGAAAATTTACATAGATCTCTAACCTTTCAACGCGCATAGGCAACATACTTAAATTAGCTGACATTACATCTATCTAAGTTTCTCACATAGAACTACATCTGTAATTCAATACTAACTATACAA
>MU227474.1:735652-755381 GCA_018584345.1 Thuja plicata | reverse complement strand
TGAAAACATGATAAATATAAGAAACAAAAGGAATGTTAGAGGTTTATCGACAATGACTAAGCCCAAGCATATTATGTGCAAGAATTGTCAAAAAGGTAAGATGACAAAGTCTAGTTTCAAGAGCAAAACCCATACATCTACTACAATTCTAGAATTAGTCCATACAGATATATGTGGACCGATGAGGACAAAGAGCTACTATGGAGATAGGTATTTCATTCTATTTTTTGATGATTTCTTTAGAATGATGACAGTCATGTTTTTAAAAGATAAAACAGAAGCATTTAAGATGTTTAAATGGTATAAAGAAATGGTTGAAAAACAAAGTGAAAATAAATTGAAATGCTTAAGGTCAGATAGAGGAGGGGAATTTACATTAGATGAGTTCAATGAATATTACAATAAGCATGGAATTAAAATACAGGTTTCTACACCAAGGACACCATAACAAAATAGAATTGCTGAAAGGAGAAATAGATCAATTGTTGACTGTGCAAGAATATTAATGATTGAGAAAAAGCATCACTCAAACATTTTGGATGGAAGATATCAGTACTGCTGTCTACACACTAAACATAGTACAATTGAAGAAGGACACAAAGAAGACACCATATGAGCTTTGGTATGGTCATACACCCAATGTAAGTTACTTCAAAATCTTTGGTATTCAATGTTATATAATGAAGGATGATAGAAATGGAAAAATTGACTTCAAAAGTGAAGAAGGTATCTTCCTAGGGTATTCAACCAAAAGAAAGGCTTATAAATGTCTTAACAAGTCATCTAACAAAATCATTGAAAGTGAAAATGTGAAAATAGATGAATTTGCAGAAAAGAATGATAAGGAAAGCAAAAAGGAACTAGAGGACTACAACAGGTTTGTTTATACAGAACCTGACACTCTACCTGAGCAATAGTGTGTCACTCTCGAGCATCAGAACATTGCACCCGAGTATCAGGCTGTAATTATCAACGATCAGGATAATCCTTAAGATGATGTTCCGAACAATGGAGATGAAAATGAAGGTGAAGAAGATAATCATAATAATGAACACAGAGCTGAACCAAAAAATTTCAAGTATGTCAAAAGAAATCATCCACAGAATCAAATCATAGGAGACAAGAAGGTTGGAACAAGAACAAGAAGTAAGTCACTTAACAAAAGATGTTTACTTTGTGATTTTGAGCCAAAATATAATTGCAATGCACTTGAGAATGAAGAATGGGTTAGTGCTATGAATGAGGAAATAGAATAGATTGAAAAGAATAATACATGGACACTATTATCAAGACCAAATGACAACAATGTCATTAGTACCAACTGGATTTTTAGAAACAAGCTGAATGAGAATGGAGAAGTCACTAGAAACAAAGAAAGATTAGTATGAAAGGGATATGCACAAGAATAAGGTATCAATTATGGTGAAACCTTTGCACCCGTTGCTAGACTAGAAGGAGTTAGAATCTTACCTGCTTATGTTGCATTTAAAGGATTCAAGGTATACCAAATGGATGTCAAATCTGCATTCCTAAATGGAATATTGGAAGAATAGGTATACATTGAACAACCAGAAGGGTTTGTTAATCTAGAAAAGAGTAACATGGTATGTAGACTACACAAATCCTTGTATGGATTAAAAAAAGAACTGAGAGGCTAGTATGAAAGACTTCACTCATATCTCATTAGCATAAAATTTGTTAGAAAAAGTGAAAATAGAAATCTATACTTAAAAGAAGATACCGATGGTAATATTCTAATTGCTGAAATTTTTGTTGATGATATCATTTTTGGGGGAAATGAATTATTATGAAAATCCTTTTCTGATGAAATGAGAAAGGAATTTGAAATGTCTATGTTTGGAGAGATCAAATTATTTCTTGGTCTACAGATTCTTCAACAAGATGCAGGAATTTACATCACTCAGTCAAAATACATCAAGGAAGTGTTGAATATATTCAAGATGGAAGATTCCAAACTAGTTAGAATACCTATGGATACTGTATGCAAGCTGACAAAAGAAGATTAGAAAAATGAGGTAAACCAAACCTTATATAGATCAATGATTGGAAAATTGATGTATGTTGTTCATACCAGACTAGATATAGCACATGCAGTGGGAATAGTTGCAAGATTCTCTGCTAATCCCAAAGAACCACATATGACTATTGTCAAAAGAATTCTGAGATATCTAAAGAAAACCAAGGAATATGGCTTATGGTACAAGAGAGAAGGAAAATTTGAGCTACAAGTCTATACATATGTTGATTGGGCTGGAAAAATTGATGACCAAAAGAGCACAACTGGAGGAGCATTCTTCATGTGTGACAGACTTGTCACATGGATAATCAAGAAGCAAGGATACATCTCTCAGTCTACTGTAGAAGTAGAGTATGTGGCTAATGCTGCAAATTGCTCAAATATTGCATGGATCAAACAATTACTGGAAGGTGCATATGAAGATCCTTGAAGCAGTAATTATTTATTGTGATAATACTAGTGCAATAAACATTTCTAAGAATCTAGTCATGCATGCTAAGACTAAGCATATTGCTATAAAGTATCACTATCTGAGAGAACAAGTGAAAAAAAGGAAGTGACACTAGAATATGTTTAATCAAAGGAACAATTAGCTAATATATTCACCAAGCCATTGTTGAAGGATACATTTGAGTACCTGAGACATAGACTAGGGGTTCAACCCTTATCTATCAGTCAGTAATCTAACTAGGAGGTTGCATCAACCTATACCAAATGTGAAGATCAGTCATGTTGATTCAAACACTGAGATGGACAACAACAAATACATCTATACATTGCAAGGTACAAATATACACTGAAGACCTGAGACATTGTATTGCTGATGAATAGGGAAATTCAAGGAATATATTATGCAAAGGGATGGAAGATGATATAGATGATAAAATACAGAGAAGTATTTTTGTTTGGCATTGTTGTCAAAGGGAGAGAAATATCTCATTATCATACAAAAGGGATAATTATCATCAGGGAGAAATCTACTTTATCATACAAAGGGAGAGATGATCTCCATATCACATAAAGGAGAGATATGATAAAAGGAAAGATTATATCATTATCCATGAAGAGAAGTCACTGAGAATTAGAAAGGAAGAGTTATTTCAATATTCTAAGGGAGAGAAATTGATTACACATGAAATATCCATCTAAGGGAGAGAAGTAACAAAGGGAGAGAGTTTAGACAAAGAGAAAGATTGATGTCAAAGGAAAAATAGATTATCAAGAAGAGGAATAGTCAAGGAAGAACACATATCAAAACAAAGATATCAAATGATACATCTATCTAGTCAAGGGATTGAAGATTGAAGACAACCACTCTATAGGAAACAAATCTAAGCTATTTTTGAGCTTACTGAGAGCCAAACATTTGTAATAGTTACACTAGAAAAGCTTGATGAAACTATATATTTCATATTGTATTAGTGATAGTATAGTATGATAATGTAGTATGTTGCCATCAATGTCAAAGGGAGAGATTGATGACATGTAAGTGATTGAATGTTTGAAGATGTTAATTTGATAACCAAAATGCAAAAGGATAATGCAAGACATTAAATCAGTTAATGGATTGTATTGTCATTGATGTCAACTTGATATAATCTAATCGGTTATAATCAAAGTGTCAAAGACTTCAAAGAATCAGAGAGATAAAGATTATGCTTTCTATAATGCATAAAAGACAAGCATTCACATTGTGACTACAAATACCAATGGTAAGTGGAACCCAGTGGATAGAGATCATCGACAATCAAGTCATAGTGATGCTTGAGCAAAAAAATTGACAAGCAGAATCAAAAGCAAACTCGATGGCCATAAACATAGTGTAAACCAACGAAGAAGCCCGAGGAGAACTGGAGTGTTGACCAACGCTATCAAAGACTTAAACCAAAATTAACTTGAGTTTATAAATGACAAAATATCTAGCTAGAAGATATAAATATAGATTTAAATGGTAGTTATCATTGTTTTCATCGACAAGATAAGCCAAAGATAAGTAATTGATTTAAAGTTGTTTTGTCCAATTGGCAAGAAGATCTCAGTAAGATAAAACAAGAGTTTTTCTTTAAATCTAATTGGAAAGAATTATGGATCATGCCAAGATCAAGAAGATCAAGAACCTAACAATGGTGATATCATGTCTATTTAAGAGACAACTCAATTCATTATGAATTGGTGTGGGGAGAAAAGAAAAGAGGATGCTGAAGAGAAACTGATGAAGAGAAAATTCATATAGTACTGATCAAACAAACTAAGGAAAGAGCTAAAGAATTATATGGACACTGAGCAATAGAGCATAAAATCACTAAGAAGAATCAAAGTGGAGAAAAGGTAAAAATAGAGTCATATTGATCAGAATAGTTTTGTGAGATTACAATAGATCTAAAAATCTGCAAGTATAAGTTGTATATGTGAATAGATCATACTATTTTAGTTTAACCATTGATTCAGAAAGTCTCTTAAATGAGTGAGATATAAAGACCCTTTCTATATTGAGATACATCCAATGGAGTATCAAAAAGTTTGATCACAAAGATAGCATGAGATGCCAGATACCTATTGACAGGCCAAGTGAGTGTTTGATCAAGGATGGTAACATAGAGATACCCAATATCAAGTGACAGACTAATATTTTAAATACTCTAACAAGGTCACACCTAATAGTGTGTTTGTAACCTTTAACAGGGTTGGTTCTTCACTGAGCTCACTTCAGAAGAGTGAAAATTTTGGGTTATCGGTCCCAAGTGGTTTTTCCCTTAATAGGGTTTCCATGTTAAAAATACATGTATCAATGTGTTTATGAGTCATTACTTTAGTGTTTTGCATTACACTTAACTTAACTGGATTGATCGGTATAATCTAGATAATTCACTGTCTTTTGGTAAATTAACAGACTGCTATTCGATAAATCTATAGTAGAAGGTTTTACAAAGCATTTTAAGCAGTAGTAAATTGATATAAGTATTTGGAGGCATTAATTTTATAGGACTGAAGATAACTAGAGGTATAATTTTGTGGTACTAAGTTTTAAGGGTTGATTATTGGAATATTTTTGAGGCCACTGATTCACCCCCCTCTCAGTTATTAATAACACACATGACTAGTGATAAAGGTAAATTTGAATTTATTGAACATTATGATGGAGGATCAGTTAGAATGGGAAATGATACACCTTGTCAAGTAAAAGAAAAAGGTACTATTATGCTGAACAATCAAATCAAATGTGAAAATGCTTATTGGGTAAAAGAACTTAACTATAATCTATTGAGTGTTTCACAGTTGAATAATGCAGGAGACCGAGTTGCATTTGAGAACAAAAAAGTAGAATCTATGATGGAAAAGGAAAATTGATGGGTATTGGTGAATAATCAAGAGTTAACTTATTCTATCTTGACACAACTAAAACTACTTGTTTATTGGCAAAGAATGAAGATATATGGCTATTGCACAAAAGACTTTGTGAAATGGGTAAGATTTCAAAATCTAGTTTCAAGAGCAAGAATTTATCATCTAATGACATTTCAGAGTTAGCTCATACAACTTATGTGGACCAATGAGAACACAAATCTATTTTGAGGACAAATATTTTATTTTATTTGTTGATGACTACTCTAGGATGATGACTGTAATGTTTCTAAAAGAGAAATTTGAAGCATTTAAGATGTTTAAGTGGTATAAGGAAAAAGTGGAAAAAGAAACTGGTAGATATCTAAAGTGTTTGAGATCTCATAGAGGAGGTCAATTTATTTCTGATGAGTTGACTAAATTTTGTAAATAGAATGGAATCAAAAGATAGGTTTCTACACCAAGGACACCACAACAGAACATAATTGATAAAAGAAGGAAGAGATCAATTGTTGATTGTGCTAGGACATTGATGATTGAAAATAAAGCTGCACAAACATACTAGAGAGAAGAAATTAGCACAACAGTTTACACACTAAACCAAGTATAACTGAAGAAAGATTCAAACAAAACACCTTATGAGATATGGTATGGTAATAATCCCAATGTGAGCTATTTTAGAATATTTGGAAGTAAATTTTATATTCCAAAAGATGATCGAAATGGAAAATTTGATTCAAAAAGTGATGAAGGAATATTTCTTGGATATTCTACTAAGAGTAAAGCTTACAAATGTTTGGAAAAGTCAACTAACAAAATAATTGAGAGTGCAAATTTGAAAGTTGATGAATTTGCTGAGTTGAATGATGAAGATAGCATGAAAGAACCAGAGGACTACAATAGATTTTTTTACTGGGAAGAGCCTGATACAAAACCAACATCGATGCCTAGTGTTACCGGGCAACATGCTAATGTCACCAGGAAATAGATAGCACAAACTGAGAATCAAGAAAATGCTAAAACAAAAGATCATGAACCATAAGACAATATAGATACTGAAGAAGATGATGAAGGAACAAGAATTGAATCTGTACTTGCTAAATATGTAAGAAGACACCATCCATGTGATCAGATCATTGGAGATAAAAGAACAAGCATATTGACAAGAAGTAAGCTTAGAGATGAAACTTGTTTAATTTGTGAATTTGAACCTAAGAATGTTAAAGATGCATTAGAAAATGAAGAATGGTTTAATGCCATGAATGAAGAAATTGATTAGATACATAAAAATAAGACATGGACATTAGTTATGAGACCGAGTGATAAAATATCATTGGAACAAAATAGATTTTTAGAAAAAAATTGAATGAAGATGGGAATGTAATAAAAAATAAAGCAAGATTAGTTTGCAAAGGGTATGCACAAGAAGATGGAATTGACTACATGGAGAAAATTTTACACCCATTGCTAGACTTGAAGGAGTAAGGATATTAATTGCATACGCTGAATATACAATATTCAAGGTATATCAGATGGATGTGAAATCTGCATTTTTGAATGGAATACTTGAAGAGGAGGTATACATTGAACAACCTGAAGGATTTTTTGATCTTGATCAGACACAAATGGTATGTAAGTTACATTAATCTTTATATGGACTAAAGAAAGAACCAAGAGCATGGTATGAAATAATGCATTCTTATCTAATTAGTATTGGATTTATTACAACTAGTGACAACAACAGTTTTTATTTAAAAGGAGGAAATGATGATAAGACACTTATTGCTGAATTATTTGTTGATGATATCATATTTGGAGGTAATGATGACTTATGCACTTCATTTTATGATGAAATGAGGAAATAATTTGAGATGTTGATGTTTGGTCAGATCAATTTTTTTCTAGGATTGCAAATTTTACAACAAACTGTAGGAATATACATTACTCAATCAAAATACATCAAGGAAGTACTGAAGACATTCATAATGGAAGAATCTAAACCAGTCGAAACACCTATGGTGACAAGATGCAAATTGAAAAAGAGCACAAGACACCTAAGGTAAATCAAACCTTGTACAGATCTATGATTGGTAAATTGATGTATGTTGTTCACACAAGACTAGATAAAGCACATGCAATGGGAATAGTTGCAAGATTTTTCTACAAAGCCCAGAGAGTCACATATGACACTTGTTAAAAGAATTTTTAGACATTTGAAGAATACTAAGGATTATGGACTTTGGTATAAAAGAGAAGGAAAATTTGAATTGAAAGTCTATACAGATGCTGATTGGGCTAGAAATATAGATGATAGAAAGAGTACTACTAGTGGAGCATTCTTTATTGGAAAAAAATGCATTACTTGAGAAGCAAGGATGCATATCACAGTTAAATGTAGAAGCAGAGTATGTTGTTGCTACTGCAAATTGTTCTAACATAGCATGGATAAAATAATTGTTGAAAGGAATGAATGAGGAGATCACTGAACCAGTGATGATTTATTGTGATAACACAAGTGCTATAAATATTTCAAAGAATCTAGTGATGCATGCAAAGACAAAGCACATATCTATAAAGTATCACTACTTGAGGGAAAAAGTACAAGACAAACAAGTAATACTAGAATATGTACAATCAAAATAATAGCTTGCAAAGATATTCAAAAAACCTTACCGAAGGATACATTTGAGTACTTGAGATATAGACTAGGGGTTCATCCCTTGTCTATTGAAAACTAAGAACATTAGGAGATTGCATCAACCTACATGAAATTAGAATATTAATCATGTTGATGCAAAGATGAACTAGACCGAACTAGAGATATCAGTACACTGAAAGGTACCTACTACACCAAATTACATAGAAATTTTATTCTAGCTACTGAAGAGCTACATATTTCTTTTTGGCATTGTTGTCAAAGGGAGAGAAATGATCAATGAAATATATAACCATCCAAGGGAGAAAAGAGAAAGGGAGAGAGAATACCTATACAGAGAGATTCAAGAGCTGAATAGACAAAACAACATGGAGATTATACATAGTGAGTATATTGTTTATACTAATACAAATTATATTCAAGCTAGGGAGAGCTATTGAATTGTTGCAGTTGTAGAACAAAAGTTTGGTATTTTTGTATGGTATATTATATTGCATATTTCATATTTTTTTCCATCAATTCCAAAGGGATAGATTGATGAACTACAACTAATTATATGTTTGAAGTCATTTGTTGATATTCAACCGAGTTGCATAAGTGATGATAAACATTATCAGTTAATGTATTGTCATTGATGTCAACTTATTTGAGTATTATTATGGTGGAAAACATCTATTATGTATCAAATATTTGGAAAAAACAATTTTTATGTGGTCATAAAAATGAAGAATTATGAATACATTGAGTAGCAGTGTAAACCGAGTAAAACACAGTGTATACCAAGCACCAGTGTTAACCGAGCAAGGGATTACCGACACAACTATTGATTAAGAAATTAATTCAAACCAAGACTGACTAAGATGTTGAGATTGTAGTTGATAATTTCAACGTAAAAGATAAATTTTTTTATTTTATCAAATGATGATCAAAATTCAAGGAAGATCAGATGACACAAATTGAAATGTATTTTTAACACAACTGCCAATGAAGGATCAAGCGGGAAAATGAATGATGGATATTAAGCAGCAAGATTTGAAGGATGAAAATTAAATGATACATGATGTCTATATAAGAGATAAGTCACTCATTTGTGAATAGCATGCATATGTACATAGATGCTGAAGCATACATGCTAAATTGATGCATGACTGATCAAGCTGGTTAAAGACTGAACCAAGTGTAATTCTGTAGACATTGCCAAGAAAAACAGAGGAAAGAGGATTACCAAGCAGAACAAGAATGATATGAACTAAAGTGAAAAAATTGATCAAAGGTATTATGTACTTAGAATAGATCTGATTAGAGTTCTATTTGAATCAGATCATTACTGTATGAGTTTAACCATTGTTACAGATAAATCTCTTAACCGATTGGGATAGTGAATCCTTATTAGAACATTTAGAGAATGTTAATTGTTTTCTTTTTGACCCCATAGTGAATGCATGGTCAAGAGAGAAATGGTAGTTTTAAATCCTCTAACAAGGTCACATTTAATAGTGTGCATTGTAACCTTTAACATGGTTGGCTCTTCACAAAGCTCACTTTAGAAGAGTGAAAATATTTTGGGTTACCGGTCCCAGGTGGTTTTTCCCTTAACAAGGTTTTCACGTTAAAATCTATGTGTCAATGTATATGAATGTTGTGGATTGTTATTTTACTTTAAACTTCATTTTTTTGACCTAGATCGGTAATCACAGTATTAATTTACTGATACTCGGTAGACAACTTAAAAATAAGTTTTGAAATCATAGTTTATATTTCACCGAGTTGAGTTTTATGATTGAATTTGTTTTTTTATACATCTGGAGGAACTTGGGACTTTAGGATAATATTGTGATGGAACCAAGTCTAACTTATTCACCCCCCCTCCCAGTTATTCTAACAATTCAAAGATAGCTGAGATCTTGCTATGTCCAAGTATGGACACACATCCTTGGAAAGAGCCACTGGTGGAACCCTAATTTGTAGATTAATTTGCATATCCAAATAGCTCAGGGAAGTATCCTTTTACTTTTATAAGTAAATTATTATTATTTATATGGTTTTTTACCTTATCTTTATTCATATGTGAATTCAAAATCTAGCCATTATATGTGTTTTTGCAGTTTAATTGATTATTTTATACCTTTTCACAGATCCTTCCTATGACTAAACTTCAACAGTAATCGACGGATGGTGCTTTCCTTAATTGTAACTAATGTTTAGTTGTTTATCTTAGGATTAGGTTTTAGTTATCAAAAGGCATATTGGTCTGAAGCTTGTATGCATCCCTTAGATTTTATATAAATAGGGATACCGAGACCATGTGGAAAAAAGAGAGGACAAATTATTATTTTTTGTTCTAGTTTTGATCAAAACTGCAACATGGAATCAAATGTACTATTTCTCAAAATCAATAAAAGATAAGTTTTTCTATCTCACTTGTGGTAAAAATGTTCAATTCATTTCAGTTAGTCCTTTGCAATTATTGAAGGAATTTCAATTTCTATTCTAGAAATGCTTGTGTAGTGATATTATATGTCTTATATAATTATTTGATTATCAAGGAGTTTGTGAAAAGTTAGTGTTTTCAACTTCTTGTCTAACTTCTGGTCTAACAATGAGAAAAATGGGGTAGGTTATTTTGAGACTATATATAGAAAAAATAATATTCCTTACATCCATGAGAAAATTGGCAAATTGGAATCATGTAGTGATGATGATTCAACAAAGTGGGAATGAGATTCCTTATCTGAAGAGTCTTGCCATGATAAAGAAGTTGATGTTATTTGTTCCTATCCTCCTACACCTATAGAAGTACAAATCTCAAAGTATGAATGGGTAGGAGAGTCATATGTAACTTCATTCCAATAGGGACAAAGTTCAGGGTATGTCTCATGAGAGTTAGACCCACAATATGATCAAGATTAATCTAGTGAGGAAGAACCAGATCTAACCCCTATGGATAATCTCAAGAAATATCACATCATAGACCTGGAAGATACAATGTATGAGTCAAAATATTAAACCGTTTGGACCTTAACCCCCATTTACCTAAACCCACCCAATGATCCTTTACAATTGAGGCATCATGAACTCATTGATTGGGAATTAACTATGTCAAGTGAACAAACACCTTCGAAAATGACCATTCTCTTACCTTATACCTCAATGCGGTTGAAAATTATTCCACAAATGAACCATACCAAGAGACAACAAAAAGAGGAGGTATCAAGTTTATTATTCAAATAAATAAAGTAAATGCAATAAAAAATCAAAGATCTAGTGGTGAAAACCACCATGTGGCAGTGCTAGATCAAGAAAAAAGAAAAAATAAAAGATGAATCCAAAGGTGAAGCCCAATTAAGGAACATAAGGATGGGAAAATTGATACCTTACCTAAACATTATGAAGAAAGATAATCCATTTTGATTGAACCAACAAAATAAGTCAATATCATAACAAAAGAGGAACCCAACATTATCAATTTAGCAACATCTTTATCTAAACAAGAAAGGCAACAATTTGTGGAATTATTCAAAGAAAGGAAAATCAAATTTTCATGGTCATATACCAACATGCCAGGGTTAGATCCACAATTGATAATGCACCATCTCAATATAGCTCTAGGAGTTAAACTTGTCAAACAAAATTTGAGAAAAATGCACCCACATGTAGCCTTATTGGTCAAAGTAGAATTGAAGATGCTCTTGGAAAATGGTTTCATTTGATCTATTGCATATGCTGGATGGATCTCAAATTTTATACCAATTTATAGACCCAATAAAAGTATAAGGGTTTATACATATTTCCAAGACCTAAATAAGACATGTCCTAAAGATGAATTTCCTCTTCCAAGCATCGACGCCATTGTTGATCTTACAACGGGAAATTCTATGTTCTCATTAATGGATGGGATCTCTAGATATAATCAAATCAAAATTGCACCAGAGAATTAAGATAAAACAACCTTCACATGTGCATGTGGTACATTCTATTAGAATGTGATTCTCTTTAGTCTTAAAAATGTAGGATACACCTATCAAAGAGCCATGACTATGATTTTCCATGATATGATGCATACATTTATGGAAGATTGTGTAGATGATATTTTCTTCAAATCACATACAAGAAAACAACATGTACCAATTTTAGATAAAATCTTCACAAGTCTTGAAAAATTTAGGTTTAGGCTAAACCTACAGAAGTGTGCATTTGGAGTGAAATCAGGTAAACTATTTTCATACACTGTGTTATAAAAAGGAATTGAAGTGGATAAAACAATAGTAAAGGTCATTATGGAAATGAGAACTCAAATAAATATAATCCAATCAAGATTATTACAAGGAAGAGTCCAATCAATTAAGATTTTTATATCTCAACTAGCAAAAAAATGTCAATCTTTCACTCATTTACTCCATAAAGACATTATCTTTAAGTAGGAGTCCAGGTGTGATGAAGCTTTTTCTTTACTCAAGAAATAATTGATGAATCCTCCAATACTGATGGATCCACCACCGAAAAAACCTTTGTTACTCTATATTTCAGCAATGAAAAGTTTTAGGAACCTTGTTAGCCCAAGAAGATGAGAAAGGAAAAGATAAGGTTATTTACTACATTAGGAGGACTTTGGTCAAGTATGAACTTAACTACACCTTTATAGAAAGATCTTGTCTACCAGTAGTTTTTGCTTCCCAAAATATACGACATTATATGCTAGCACATCAAGTCAGGATAATTGCTAAGATAGATCCTTTAAAATATCATCTTAATAAATCATCTCTAACGGGAAGGTTAGTAAAATGAGTTATGGTTCTAAGTGAGTTTGACATTGAATATGTGGACCAAAGAGAAATAAAAGGCCAAGTTATAAAAAATCAACTAGAAGAGGCACCTATACCAAGTAATACACCAATGCACATATAATTTCCAAATATAAACGTTCTCATAGTTGTGTCTCAAACATGGAAAGTCTATTTTGATGGGTCATATACTCAAGATGGCTCAGGGGAGAGGTAGGGATTCTCTTCATCACACCTCAAGGTTATACCATACCAAAGTCCTACAAACTTTTTTTCACATGCACCAATAACATAGCTGAATATGAAGTGTTAGTGATTGGGATAAAGATGGCTTTAGAGTGAAGAATTATAGAGTTGCAGATCAATGGAGATTCACAATTGGTCTTTAATCAAATAAATGATGAGTATCAAACCAAAGATGACAAATTAATGACTTATAAGAGAATGTTGGATGATTTTAAGAAATATTTTATCATGATCAACTTTCAAAAAATCCCAAGAGCAGAGAACAAAGCGGAAAATGCAATGGCAACATTGGCTTCACCTCTAAAAGTACCTGATTAGAATATGAGATATGTGTTCTTGTTGGAAGAATTGGTGAAACCTGCCTACGATCATCTGGAATCCCAACTTATATGTCTACTTACTGGTCATGAGTCCCCATGGTATGGTCCTATCTACACTTACCTAAAAGACAAAACCTTACCTTTGAACCAATCCCACAATGAAAAGAGAAATTTCATACATCAAGCCTCACATTATGTCCTGATATCTGACACATTGTATTGTAAGGGTCTTGATGGGACATTGCTTAGATGTTTAGAGGGTGTGGAATCTTAAACAACCTTACAAGATGTTCATGAGGGTATTTGTGGGTCACACTCAAGTGGGTTTACCTTAGCTAAGAAAATCATTAGGATGGGGTACTATTGGCCAACGATGGAAAAATATTCATGCTAGTTTGTCAAGATTTGTCAAAAGTGTCAATTTCATGGGAACCTGATACGTGTGTGAGCACAAGAATTGCACCCATTGACTACACCTTGGCCTTGTTATCATTGTGGTTTTGATTTTATTGGAATGATATATCCTCCTTCCTTAAATGATCACAAATAAATCTTTACAACAACTAAATATTTCACCAAATGGGTTGAGGTTGTACCTTTATCAACTGCTAATGAAAAAAAAATCTCAATATTTATCTTGAATCACATAATTTGCATATATGGTATCCCACATGCCATTATAACAGATAATGAGAGACAATTCAATAACAATGATGTCAAAGAGTTATGTGAGAAATTTCAAATCATTCAACATTTCTCTTCAATTTATTACCCACAAGGAAATGGAAAAGTAGAGGCTTCCAATAAAAATATCCTTAAAATCCTTAAAAAGATAGTTGATGACTCAGGTAGAGATTGACACATCCAGTTAAATCCAACATTATGGGCTTATAGGACTAGCATAAAAATTCATACATGAGCTACACCTTTCTTTCTAGTCTATGGAGATGAAGCAATTTTACCTTTGAACGTAGAGATTCCATCACTTAGAGTTTCCTTAGAGGCCATATTGACATATGCGGACTATAGAGTTTCTAGGTTACAAGAACTAGAATTGCTTAAATTGCTTAAGGAATGTCAACACCAAGCATATGATCACCTAAAAGTATATCAAAATAGGATGTCAAGGATATACAATAAAAACATTAATCCTACAAAGTTTCAAGTTGGTGACCTAGTTCTAAGAGAAAACTCAAACAATCAAAAGGATAGGGAAAAGAAAGGCAAATTCAAAGAAAATTAGCTAGGACCCTTTTATCACATCATCCTATGGAACAAGAACTTACAAATTAGCCACATGTGATAGAGAAGAATACGAAGAACCTATAAATATCATTTATCTTAAGATGTTCTATCTCTAATTGGTTGAAAGAGTATCAAATAAGAGAGTATCAGTTTGTATAGCAAACAATGAACCTAAACATAAATAAAAAATAGTAAATATGGATCCTGAAGAAAGCTAAAAGAATTAAAAATACAAAAATTACAAAAAATTACCTTGGTGAAAACAGGGTAGACAAGCGCATTGGTAGAAAAAAAAGAAAAAAAAGAAAAAAAAATGCAATAAATCCACGTAGTGAAAACCTAGTAAACATACGCTATTTTCTCTAAGTCAAGCTCTGTTATCTATCAAGCATTGCATTTGCATTTCTACCAACCTTGTATATATCCAGTTGTATTTCATCATTCATATACATATTCATAATAAACCCTCAAATTTTCATAGCTTAGTCATCCAAGAAAGCTTTAATCATGGTTTAGAAATGGTCTTAGTCCATTATCATTGTCAAAATCCAAACTAGGGGCAAAATCCAAACTTTGGGAGATCATCATTGAAACATACACAAGAAGAAAATAAACATGCTTAACCGCGATCAAGAATCATGACATTTGAAGTTTTCAATCAATCCAAATCATCAAATTTCAAACATCCAAAATTTTAACCACAAACAAAACCGACACATCAAAATCAAATTGAAACATCGAATCAAATAGCTTGAACAAAATCAAAATGGAGAAAATAGATTAAATTATTTTGAAACTACAGATCAAATAAAAAGGAAAATAAATTCAAATGTGTGTTTCTTTATTTTTGATATCATGTATTTTTAGCACCTCAAGTATGTCTTTTGACAAGAGGAGCAATGATGAAGCATGATATTTTATTAGTTTTTTGCTTGTAAGATTGATTCAAAGAAGTATGAAAATCAGTCTAAAGACATGATCATCAAAGAAACATCAAGGACATTGGCATATGAAAGGGATTAAGTTCTTGTCTATCTGATGAAAGTGATATTCATATCATCATGATTGAGAATCTAACAAATGAGGGTTATGCCACTTTTAAATGATCCACGAAAAATCTCAATGATGATAATAGAGAAATAAATTGAGCCTATGAAAACAAAATGATAACCTAGTATCATTTTACATATTGCATTCATGTTAGATTAAATATTTAATTAAAATAATCATTATGAGATTTCTCAAGGAAATGAAGGGTCAATCATCCAAGTCAAATCATAAAAATTCTTCTTTAGTGGAATATGTTAGACTTTAACAAAAATAATGCATGTATTTTACATCTAGATTCATTTAATTCAATGGCATATAATTCCTCATTAAGTACATCCATTAGGTGCATTTTACTTACATTTAGGTACATTTGTATATTAAGATCATTTCATTAATCATTAAATTATATACGTACATTTATTATCATTAAATAGTAAAATCATTTAGATACATTAATTATTCATTAAATAATTAAATCATGTAGGTACATCTCATCATTATTTAGTTTCATTTTACAACACATTAAAATCATTAGGTTCATTAACATTATCCATTTCATCACCTCATTATTGCATAAACAATTACATGTATATACACATTACATCATCATACATCAAAATCATAAAAACATTACATCCATAGATTGCATCCATAAAGAGAGAATCGTATAAAACATTTTCCATGCCTTATCCATCTAATTAAGGAATCCATATAAAAATCTATATATACATCTATCCATAAGCATTCATACATAATCATCAAAGTAAAATCAAATGCATGCATACATACTGCATAACAAAAAAAACATAAAAACTTGCATATAGATAGAACCATATAAAAATGCATCCATCAACTATCTGATGGCATCACCATATATCACCAAAATCATAAAGTCCAATGCATAATGACATCAAAGGAAAATAAGTCATAAGTATCAAAGGGAGGGGGGGGGTGGTTAAGGTATATCAAATGTCCACATCAATATACATCAAAAGTCTATAAGTAACATCAAAAAGAGATACATATGTCCATCATAAAAAATATGATATCATCAAAATGGTCCAGACATGACTTCTTCCTGACTCTGTATGTCTTATCATCAATGTACCACTTGCACATGTACCTATATAAGTACCTTCGGCATATGCCAATGGTCCAACACCACCATCTATATCTTCTCTTACATTTGGTCCCCTTAGAGGCCTAGGAGATGGACCTATAATCCCTCGGATAGAATGACCGCTCTGGTCACTCTGACCACTCTACCCCTATCTAAACATACGGGAGTAAGATGGAATTCATCTATCTGTAGGTACTACTACATAATAAGAAATAAAATAATAAGTATTGAAAGTAGTAGCCTCCCTCAACTATCTGATATGCTCATGAGTCACACCCTGTGCTACTGCCTGCTCAATACTATGAGCTAGCTCCTCAGAAACACCACAATGCTCTCTCTCATGATCTCTCTCTGATCGAGAAGCTGCTAAATCTAACCTCATATTTGTAATTAGGGATATGTAGGTACCTATAGAAGCCTGAAATAACATCAAATATTGCAACCACAATGAGATATGTTAGGCAATTGGTATTCCCAATATCGAAAGAGGAAGTGAATGACAATATGTGTAATCATCTAATAATAGTGAAATCAATAAAAACACATGAAAATGAAAACCAAAAGTCCTCATTTGGTGTTCTCCTTCTCTATAAAATGTGGGCTTTCAGAAATTTAGTTCTTTATGTGTCATCATGAGAATTCAAAGCTATTGTGGTTAACAAATATGAGAAAGAAGCTCTCATTATATAGATTTTCAAGATTCCAATCAAGATTCCATGATTGGTGGGTTGATTGGATATGATTGAAGAGTTGAACTCAGAGTGAGTGGGAGTTGAACTCAACTAATTACATGTTGATAAAATGGATGGATATGTTAAGAGGATAGATTCAAGAGTTGAACTCAGAGTGAGTGGGAGTTAAAATCAACTAATTGCATGTGTTTCAATAGATGGAAGAGTTAACTGATTTGTTCTGGGGAGGTGAAGTAGAAGAATATATAACTCTATTTAATTGATCGGTTAGGAGATAGAATGGTGGAGTTAACTAAAAATTATAATAGAGAAGATAATTATGATTAAATAAATAAAAGAGTTTATTTATTTGCATATGTGAATAATATAAATATATAATTAATCTTTATTTATTTATAAGAGGAATAATCATTTAATTAAATAAATATTATTTATTTAATTATGAGAGGGAAATTAAACTAATTATAACATAAATGTAATAATAATAAGAAAGAACCACATAATTAAAAAATATAATTATTTAATTACATTATAGATGTATAATTAGTTTTAATGAAAATTGAAGATGTAGAGCGGACGTCTGCAATGGTCGACTGGTTCAAACCCTAAGTTTCGACGATATGATGGGTTTATTTACTAGGGAACTAATGGTAGAAAATAGCATTCCAATAATAGATAGAGGCATGGTAATGGTGGTCCTCAGAGAAATATTAGCGCTTGGTAGGATCCGGTTGGGAGATATGGTTTTGGCCGATTTCCATTCATAGTTGGGAGGGGAAATTTTTTTCACAACTCAGCTACACCTAACTTTAAAGAGATTGAACACAAGTTCTAGAGGGCCAAAACAATTGAAAAAAAACATGGTAGGATGGAGGTAGGATCCAATATTGGCACCTCTTCTATTTCTGCCATTCATATCAACCATTTAAAATGGGGTGAGAACATAGAATTTTTTAGAAATAAGGCATTTATTTTGAAATGGACTGGGGAATGGCTTGCATATGAGAAAATAAGATTTTGGGTCTTCCATCAGGGTAGCCCAGATTGCACCTTAAAAACCATCACAAATGGTTTTTACATGGTAATGTGTCGCACAAAAGAGATCAAAGAGCATATTTTACAATCGGGTCCATATTTTATTGAGGGTCAAGGAGTTTTTGTTATGGACTAGAAACCTAATTTTGATCCCACTACGGAAAATTTTTCTAACATTTCGATGTGGATTAATCTCTGCAGTCTCCCCCATGAATATTGGAACATTTTTACTCTTAGGCTCAATGGTGATTCGTTGGGAAAATTTGTGGACTGGGGTGAAGAGATTGATTTGAATGATTATTCAACCTACATTAAAATTTTGATCCTATGGAATGAAAACAATCCCCTTCCTGATTTTGTTGAACTAAGATATGATGTTGGAATGTGGAAACAAAAGATTGTAAGAGTAAAAATGGAGGATTTTCCATCTAGTAGGAAAGCAATAGGTGGTGAGTCCCAAAATATGGGAAAAGGTAAGGTTGGCAACTCTGAATTAGATGGGATTTTGTTGAAGGCCAACCTGTAGCCAACTCCCGTCAGGCACAATACTGATTTGGCTTAGTTGAGAAATACAAGACTCACTTTGTCCTTGGTGTAGACTTTGCATAAGTGTCATTTCCTTATCATTGACATACTCCTCCTCGATGAGGCATAGGAGTGTCATGCCCAAAACTAGGGCAAACTACACATACAATTTTTTTTTTAAATACACAAGTGCAAACCACTAACAGGGTTGTTTTGGAAATAATGTATTATCACGGTAAGGGTTGTCTTCAATTTGCAAGGTATATGCATAAGTTGAATTAGATTGTTCTGGTAATCGCTTAATTTTCTAACCTTGGTTACAACTTATTCCTTAAATTCTAGTCCCCATTTACTATCGACCATTAACCACTAGATTAAAAAAAATTCATTAAACAAAACCAAATCTAAACCTTATTCCCCTAACACAATTAAACTCTGCTATACAACTTTCCAAAACTATAGTCCTTAAATTTCTTGATAAGTATTAAATTGATCTCAATTAGAAAATCTACATAGATCCCTAACCTTTCAACACACATAGACCACATACTTTAATTAATCGACATTAACATCTACCAAAGTATTTCACATAGAAACTACATCTGTAATTCAATAATTAACTATACAATCAAATAAACTTTGTCTAACAAATTTACATGATTAAAATTAAATAATGAGT
>MU227474.1:685245-714120 GCA_018584345.1 Thuja plicata | reverse complement strand
ATCCACACAATATAATTATCATCATAACATAGTATCTCGAGTCTCTGTCAGGATAATCAAAAAGTGTATCAATGTATCAACACATAAAGTATCAAGGTGAAATCGAGCAGTAAGAATGTGATGGGTCGGGGTGAGGCCTCACAAGGAGGTTATGGTGAGTGGGAGTTCTTTGGAAGATAGAGTTGATCAAAATTATTGTGACTCCACTCACACAGATTCACAAAACCTTAGGGTTCTGGATCGCATTAAGGGTCTGATTCTGATAGAGGTGCCATCGAATCCTCCCCAGTCACTAGTAGACTTATATAATGACAAGGGAATGATGATTTGAAAGGTGAATTTCAAGGACACAAATGATGGTTCTCCCCTACCATTTCCTACTCAGGATGACAATAGGGGAAGTGATAATAAGTTTGGCAATGATCTGCATGTTGTTCAAATAGCATCCATTTTGAAAAAGAATAATAGGGATTACCCTTCTGATTTAGTGGATTGTGAATAACATGGGGAAGATAGTGTAGAATATGAACCTTCATTCTAGCTAGATAATATGGGAACACTCATAAAGGATATCCCCATCTCTCCAATCAAAAATCTGGGAGACTCTTTTGAGGCATCAAAATATAGTGGGGGAATAGTATTGGGAAGAAATTTGATGAGGAATAAGAGGATACAGAGGATCTAAATGTAGAAGACTTCCTAGGACTATCAGATTGGTTGGGGATTCTTTCTACATGGAGGATTGAAAAATTTGATTCTTCAATTGATAAAGCTCAAGTGGGGAAAAGAAAAAAAGGGAGCAAGCACCCTTAAAATGTGTTTGGCCAAAGGTTCTTGCGCAAGTGGTTAGAGAAAATTGAGATTAGGAAAATGCCAGGAATTTTCCTGGGTGAAATGATCCTATCATGGAATTTCATGAGCTACAATGCCCCTAAAAAATGTCGCTTGATCAAGAGATGCCTTGATCAGATGAAACCAGAAATAGTTTTTTTCAAGAAACCAAGCTTAAAGATGAGGAGTGTTCTAGATTTGCACAAAAGTTTTCTAGGTGGCAGTGTACTTTTGTGGAGGATATGGGGGCCTCAGGTGGACTTGAGATTCTATGGAATTTATCCAAAATCTCTATTAATGTTATACATAAGAGAAGATATTGGATTTGGGCTAAGCTGGACTCAAAATAACTTTTATGGACCAAATGATCCAAGCCTCAAAAATATCATTTGGGAGGAGCTATCTAATATTTTTTTGTGGCTTCCTAGAGGATTTATTCCTTTTAGGTAGAGATTTCAATACCATTTTGGGTGCTGATGAAAAAGGGGTGGCATTGGTTGGGCTGGTAAAAGTCAGCAGGATTTCAATAACTTCACTTTGGATAATGGGATGATTGAATTGGAGTTAAGGGGAGGTAATTTTACAAGGACAAATAGGAGGCTAAATTTTAGTAACATCACTAAAAAACTTGATATATTTATGACCTATGTTGATTGGGATACAACTAAGTGGATCTGCTCTACTAAAATTCTACCTATTACTAGCTCGGATCACTTTCCCATTTGTCTCACATTATAAGGTGATGCCACACTGGAAAGATGTCCTTTTAAATTCAAGGCAATGTGGCACCGAGAAGATGGATTCGATGTTCTTATGGATGACTGGTGGAATCATGCTCCTATTAGGAAAGGTGACAAGGCTTTCATTTTTTTGTAATAAATTACAACATATTAAGGATAAATTGAAAATATAGAACCATCAAAGCTTTAAAAACATTTTTGCTGAAAAAGATAGGATTGAAGGGGAATTAAAACTTCTTAATGAGATTTTCATTACTCATGGCATGAATAACCTAGAATTTCTAGAGGAACAACACCTCACTAAGGAATATTCATGAATTCTAGCAAGAGAGGAAATTTTTTGGAGGCAAAAGTCTAGATATTTGTGGTTAAAGGATGGGGACCGAAATACTTCATTTTTCCACAACTCTGCTAAGGTGAAAATGGAAGCTAACATAATTTTCTCAATTATAAACTAATGCAGGAGCATCTTGGGCCCTTTGGCTATCCTGATCAACCAAAAATAGGTTTTCTTTTTAGCTTGTTTGGAGGTTGCTCGGTGAAGTGCTCGGTAACTGCTGTTGCTCAGTTACTTGCTCTATAACTTGCTTTATTGACGGGTCTTGATGTATGTTGGCTTCTTGGTGGGTTCTTTCACTGAGTTTTTTCTATTTCTCGATTATCTTCATATTGAGTTTTTTCTATTGCTCGGTTATCTTCTTACCGAGTTGTTTCTGTTGCTCGGTTATCTTCTTACCGAGTTGTTTATCTTGATCTGGCCGACTTCTACATTTAATTTTTGTGGCACAATTAATGTGAGGTCTCTCATTGGGATATGTGTGGATCTAAATCTGGGTCTTTCTTTCAGATTTGAGTGCAAACCTCTTTGTTGGACTCTTGTATATATTTGGTTTATGTTCTTAGATTTGGGGTATTAGTTTTCATTAGGAGACTTTGGTATCATCTTGTGATAGATGATGAAGTGTTAGCATATTTGGATGACAGGTCTATGACCTCACATGTATGAAGAACATTCTGTAATTAATTTGAATGTATATGGCCAAAATTGGGAAGGCCTTACATCCTGACATGTATTGAGTTTGATAAATTAATTCAAAGTTTTTGTTGTTTCTTCTCTCCTTCTTGTATTGTTACTTCTGTGTTGATCTCCAAGGTTGGTCTGGATAGCTAGGAGTGCCTTGGGCTCCTGTTCTCCATGCTCTCCTTATGTCAGGTGGTATTAGAGCGAAGGTTAGATCTAAGTTCCTTCTTTTAATCCCTAACCCTCATTGGTTGATATTGTTTTGGGGTAGAAGATTGTGATCTAATCTATAATTGCAGAGGGATTCAAGATGGTTTGTGGGAGAGGAAATGTAGATCCAGTTCTAGCTTATATGCTAAGACAGATAGATGCAAGATTGGAAGTTGTTGAGATAGCCCAGTGTAGAGGAAGACATCTTGAAGATGTTAGTGATGATGAATTGGAGGAAGTGCAAGGCAAAGCTGCACCTACACCTCTTATGGATCAGGATGAAGAGATATTCCTGTGAGCATTAACAAGTTTGAAGTCCACACCTTAGTTTAATCCTCCTGAGTAGAGTGGAAAGTTGGATTTTGATGAATTGATAGACTGGATAACTAAGATGGAAAATTAATTTGAATATGAGAATGTATCAGAGGAGAAGAAGGTAAAGATTGCAAGAAAAAATTTGAAAGGTCATGCGTCCTTATGGTGGGAGCATCTAAAATTGGATCGAAAGAAGAAAGGAAAAGACAAGATCAAGGTATGGGATAAGATGATAAACAAATTGAAAGATAAATTTCTACCTTGTGATTACTAGATTAAACTCATTAGGAAAATGAAAAGTTTGAGTCAGAAAGATAGCTTGGTAAAGGATTATACTGAAGAATTCTATAGATTAGACATCAGATCTGGACATGTTGAAGATGAAGTGGATATAATAGAAAGATATCTGAATGGATTAAGAAGTTATATACAATATTTGATCACCTTGGTCAAGATGGAAAGTATTGAGGAGGCATATCAGTTTTGCCTAAAAGCTAAGGAGAAAATGAACAAGAGATATGAACAAAGACAAAGAGATAGAGGTGGTAGATTCCCTAGAGGAAGAGGTAGATCTCATGCTGAAAATAGTAGATATGACCCAGACAATTCAATTCCAAACACACATCAAGACAAAGGGAAGATTGAATGGAAAGGTGGAAGTTCATATCGAGGAAGAGGAAATTACTCCCGAGGTGGTTATAGTAGAAGAGGGTTCCAAGGAACTTGTTACAACTATGGTGAAGAAGGACATCAATCTTTTGAGTGTACACATGCAAGCAAGAAAGTTGGTAGAAAAATAAATGCTTTGGTGCAAAAGAGTCACTGAATTAACCTTAGAAGGAAGGAAATATAATGATCAAAATGATACTTTGGAGTGAGAAAGATAAGCAAGATCCTCTCAGGAAAAGTTTGTTCAAGACTAGATGTAGAGTAGCAGACAAAGTTTGGAAGGTGATTGTTGATAGTGGAAGCTTAGAGAATCTGACATCTGAGGAGATGGTCACAAAGTTGCAGTTGGAAAGGATGAAACATTTGAAGCCCTATCAAATTTTATGGATCAAGGATGAGCATACATTAATGGTGAGTGAAAAATGTTTTGTGAATCTGAAAAATTGGAAAGTATTATGATAAGGTGTTGTGTGATATTATGCCGATGGATTGTTGTCATATTTTGTTGGGTAGACCTTGGCAGTATGATAGACATGTTATACATGATGGAAGATTGAATAGATATACTATTTGGGTTGATGTTAAGAAAAAAATCTTGTTACCTTTGGTTGAAGAATCTATTGGTAAGATATGTACATCTGTGAAAGTTTGTTTGATGGAAGGTAGACAGTTTGTTAAGGATTTGAAAAGAGATGATATTTGTTATGCTTCGATTCCTAACAAACTAAGTAAGAATATGGAAGATGAAATTCCTACCAAAGTTGAGAAATTTCTTACTGAGTATAAGGAGATCATTTTAGATAATGTACCTGATGGTTTACCATCAATGAGAGATATTAGTCATTGTATGGATCTAATTCCTGGAGCTAGTTTACCAAATAAAGAACCACATTGGTTGACACCGTCTGAGAATGAAGAGCTTAACCAACAAGTTCATGAGTTGTTGAACAAGGGTTTGATTAGAGAAAGTTTGAGTCCATGTGTAGTACAACTGTATTGGAACCTAAGAAGAATGGAGAATGGTGAATGTACACTGATTCAAGAGAAATCAACAAGATCACAGTTGAGTATAGGTTTCCTATACCGAGGATGGATGATATAATGGATTATTTGAGTGGAGAAAGATATTTTAAATTTTTTTATCTAAAGAGTGGATAACATCAAATTATAATCAGAGAAGGTGATGAGTGGAAGACTACGTTCAAGACAAAATAAGGTTTGTATGAGTGGTTGGTTATGCCTTTTGGTTTACCTAATGCATTGAGTACATTTATGAGGTTAATGAATGAAGTTTTGAAGAAATTATTGAATAAATGTGATTGTATACTTGGATGATATTATGATATTTAGTAAGACTAGAGAAGAAAATTTGATGCATATAAGACAAGTATTGTAGAAATTGAAAGAGGAAAAGTTGCTGATAAATCTAAAAAAGTGTTCCTTCATGAAAGAAGAACCTATGTATTTAGGTTTGGTGATTTCAGCTAATGGTTTGAAGATGAATCCTGAGAAGGTTGAATCTATACTTAGTTGGCCAACACCTGAGAATGTCAGTGAGGTAAGATCATTTCATGGATTGGAAAGTTTTTATAGGAAGTTTATCAAAAATTTCAGTTCTATTTGTAAAGCTATGACTAAGACAATGAGAGGAGATAAAAGAGAATTCAAATGGACACATGGAGCTGATAAGAGTTTTGAGACTATGAAGTTGAAGGTTGTTGAATTACCTGTGTTAGCCTTACACGATTTCAATAAGGTATTTCAAGTTGAGTGTGATGCAAGTGGAAGTGCAATAGGAGATGTGTTGACTCAAGAAGGTAAACTTGTTGCTTTCTTTAGTGAAAATTTGAATGACGCTAAAAGGAAATATTCTATCTATGATCAAGAATTATATGCTATTGTTTAAGCTATGAAGAAATGGAGACATTATTTGATGTCGAGTGAATTTATGTTGTATATTGATCATAAGGCTTTACAATATTTGGGTAGTCAAAATAAGTTGAATCAAAGACATATGAATTGGGTAGAGTATTTGCAGAGTTTCACATTTGTGATTAAGCATATGAGTGGAGTTTCTAACCGATTTTGGTGATGCATTAAGTAGAAGAAGATCTTTGTTCACTGAAATGAGAATTGAAGTTCTTGGTTTTGATGATATGAAGAATTTGTATAAAAATGATCTTGATTTTTCTGAGCAGTGGAGAGTGTGCAGAGTACCTATTCCAAATCAATCAAGTAAGTATGAAGACTATTTAATTTAGGAAGATATGCTGTTCAAAGGTATTCAGTTGTGCATACCAAGAGGATCAATACAAACTAATTTGATAAAGGAAAAACATAGTAGTGATTTGGCTGGACATTTTGGTATTGATAAAACATTGAGTTTGCTTAAGATAAGGTATTTTTAGCCTAAGTTATATAAGGATGTTTAGAAATTTGTGAAAATTTGTGGAGTTTTTCATGTTGCAAAAGGAGTAAGTTAGAATACTTGTTTGTATACACCGAAAACTGTTCTTGAGAAACCTTGGAGTGATATCAACATGGATTTTGTTCTTGGCTTACTGAGGACAATAAGAGGTAATGATTCCATATTTGTTTTTGTGGATAGATTTTCTAAGATGAAACATTTTATACCATGTAAGAAAACATCAGATGCAGTACATATAGCAGATCTTTTCTTAAACGAGATTGTCAGATTGCATCGATTACCGAAGAGTATTATCTCTAACCGAGAGAGTAAATTTGTGAGCTATTTTTGGAAAACACTTTGGAAGAAGTTGGACATTGAGTTGAAGTATAGTTATACATTTCATCCATAGATTGATGGAAAAATAGAGGTTGTAAACCAAATTTTGGGTAACTTGTTGAGATGTTTAGTTGGAGACACACCAAGTAATTGGGATTTGATGTAGGCACAAGAAGAGTTTACCTAAAATAGTTCAGTGAATAGAAGTATTGGAAATACACCTTTTGAGATTGCTCATGGCACACAACCAAGAGGTATATCAGACTTGAGAGACATTTCTAGAGAAGAGAAAAGGAGTGCTAAAGTAGAATTTTTTTTGAGTTTATGAAGACATTGCATGAGGATGTAAAATAGAAGCTGGAGAAAAGTAATAAAAAATACAAGGATAGTGTAGATAGATCAAGGAGACATAAATTTTTTAAATTTGGTGATTTAGTAATGGTTTATTTGAAGAAAGGTAGATTTCCTATTGGAACATATGGTAAATTGAAAATGAAGAAATTTGGTCCTTGCAAAATATTGAGAAGATATGACAATGGAAATTCTTATAAAGTAGAATTACCTGCTGACATGGATATATCACCCATATTCAATATTTTAGAATTGTATGAATATCATGAACCTGATGAAGAAGTGACAATACTGAGTGATTATCCTAAGAAACATATAAAGGAAGTTGAACAGATTTTGAAACAGAGAGTTAGCGGAAGTACAAGAGGAAAGGAATACATGGAGTATCTGATAACATGGAAGAACAGATCGATGGAGGATTCATCTTGGATTTCTCAATCTAAGTTGGATTCATTTTAGGTTGGAAATGATACATTATTTGGGGAATCATTTATTTTAACCCCATGTGTCTGATGCGGGAGAATCTTGGGATCATTGGCAATCCTGATCAACCAAAAATATGTTTGCTTTTTAACCTTTTTGGAGGCTGCTCGGTGAAGTGCTCGGTAACTGCTATTTCTCAGTTACTTGCTTTGTCTTTATTTACCAATAGGTTTCAGTGTATGTTAGATTCTCGGTGGGTTTTTTCACCAAGTTATTTTTGTTGCTCGGTTATCTTCTTACCGAGTTGGTTATGTTGCTTAGTTATCTTCTTACCAAGTTTTTTCTGTTGCTTGATTATCTTCTTACCGAGTTGTTTATCCTAATCTGTCTGACTTATGCATTTAATATCCATGGCACAATTAATGTGGGGTCTCTCATTGGGATATGTGTGGACCTAAAACTAGGTCTTTCTTTGGGATTTGAGTGTCAACCTCTTTTGTGGACTCTTGTATATATTTGATTTATGTTCTTAGATTTGGGGTATCAGTTTTTAGTAGGAGTTTTTGGTATCAGCTTGTGATAGAAGATGAAGTGTTAGCATATTTGGATGAAAATTCTATGACCTCATAGGTATGAAGACCATTCTATAATTCATTTGAATGTATATGGACAAAATAGGGAAGGCCTTACAACCCAACATGTATTGAGTTTAATAAATTAATTCAAAGTTTATGTTGTTTCTTCTCTCCTTCTTGTGTTGTTTCTTCAATGTTGTTCTGCAAGGTTGGTCTGGATAGCTAGGAGTGCCTTGGTCCCCTATTCTCCTTGTTGATGACAATTATTCAATTGGGTATTTTCATTAATGTTTACACAAGTATAGCGATGTTTACACAAATGTCTAGTCCTATCTGAGCACAGTCAATGTTTGTTGAGCTCTCTCGGGCATTGAAGATGACCAAAGTGTTTTTAAGTTCTAACTGAGTTCACTCAAGAATTACAGTGTTGGTCAGGCATTGAAGGATTTTAGTGTTGACTGAAAAAAATAGTTAGTGTTAGCCGACTAATAGTGGATTGTATTTTATGGATAATTAGTCATATGCAACCAAAAAACATGAGTTTTATTATTTATTTGGAAGGATATCAAGGCCGACTTGACAATGCTTAACACACACACACACACACACATACACACACACACTCACACACACATATATAAGGTCAAGTTTGGATTGAATTGAGTGATATAACAAGGTGATGTGGAATTGCATGTGAAGTGTGGTATGAAGAGTGAAGGAGAAATCATAAGAGATTCTAATTGAAGACAAAATACAAAGGACTACAATAGAATATCTGATTAGTGAAGATAAAGTATTTAATCTAGAACAAAGATTTGAATCAACAAAGACAGTTGCTTATCAAAATAGGTCAATCCATTATTACTCTCTAACAATTATAGCAGTGATAAAATCTCTTTACAGAGTAGACTTAATAGTCTTTTGTAAATCCTCTAACAAGGTGACATTTCTACATTGAAGTGTTTGAAGACCTCTCACAAGGCTACTCCTTACATGGTGGTTAAATCCTCTAACTAGGTCACACCTAACAGTGTGTTATTGTAACCTTTAATAGGGTTGGATCCTAACATGGCTCACTTCAGAAGAGTGAAAAATAGTAACTAGTTGCTATTGGTGGTTTTTCCCATATTGGGTTTCCACGTTAAATCTTGGTGTTATATGTGTACATTTCATTTTATTTATGTTTTATGTTTCTACAATTAATTACTAGATATAATCATAGATAATATCTTAAGATTTTCTATGTTAACCGAGTGACAATGAAATATCTATGTTAACCGAGCAACAATGACTGATTTATTTAAGACATCTAAGGGACTTGGATTTGTTTTTGTAGTAACTGATTCACCCCTCCCCTCTCAGTTACTCAAATCATTTCCAAAAATTGCTATCAGAGAAATAAGTGCTTACAGGGAAGGTTTAAAGGCCTAAGCTAAAGATCAGAGATGTCTTACAGAAGGGAGATCTCTAAGCTCAATAAGGACAACTTTGCTACATGGAAAGATCTGATGAGGCTACATCTATCTATTATTGGAGTTACTGGTTTGAAATTCTTGGATCAAAAGTATGTGGAACCACCAAGACCTATGTCTATGGATCAGATGGTGAAAACAAAGTATCACAACATAATGATGATTGATATAGCCTCTGCAGTCAGCTATTCTAAATTTGATGAAGTCAAGGACTGGCCTACTATATTTGATATGTGGAACAAGCTACATGATATCTATGGAGGAGATGTAAACATAAAGAGAGCCAAAGAAGAAAGTCTCAGAGGTCAATTTGATATGATGAAAATGAAAGAAGGAGAAAACATTACAAAATATAGTGAAAGAATCAAGAAAAGTGTTAGTGCAATCAGAGTTGTTGGTGGAACAATTTAAGACAAAACAATAGTCAGCAAGGTATTAAGAAATTTAATTCCTATCTATGCAATTAGAGTTTCAGCTATTCAAGAGATGAGATGTAGTAATGAAATAACTCTAGATGGATTGATTGGAAGATTATCAGCCTTTGAGTTGGATAACTTTGACAATTATTCTCCTAATCCTAGCAATCTTGAGTCAGCATTCAAAGCTAAATTAAACCTTGTAAAGATGAAAGGAAAACAAATTGATAGTGATAGTGATGATGATTCTGATGATGAGGATCTAGAAATCATTGAAGAATTACTTGCAAGGAGATTTGCAAAAGGAAAAGGACAATACAAAGGAAGAATACCTTTGATTTTCTTTTCATGTGACGAGGTTGGTCACATTGATGCTAAATATCAAAACAAGGAAGACAAAGGTGAGAAAAATTTCAACAAGTATGAAGGCAATAAATATTACAAAAGATACAAAAAATACAAGGACAAAGGTAATAAATCTTGTTATATTGCTAAAGATTATGATAGTGATGAAGATGAAATCATTTACATTTCCATTAAGAACGAGTCAGATAGTGAAGACAATGAAAAGACAACACTATATTCTCATATTAGCAAGAATGACACATGGATAATTGATAGTGGTTGTTCTCACCACATGACTGGTGATAAAACCAAATTTGAATGCCTTGAACACTATGATGGTGGGAGTGTTAGTTTGGGAATGATGAACCCTTCTATGTGAAAGGTAAAGGTTGTATTGCTCTTACTGAAGGCATTGGATGTGATAATGCTTATTGGGTTGATGGACTAAGGCATAATATACTAAGTGTGGCACAACTAAATAACATTGGTTTCAAGGTAGAATTCATGAATGGTAAGGCCAAGCTCCTGGGTTGCAGAGGAAACCTAGTTGGAATTGGCAGGCAAACAAAAGGTAATCTATTTTATCTTGATCTCAATGAAAGTTCATTTTTTATTGCATAAGTGGAAGAAATATAGTTATGGCATAAAAGGTTGTGTAATGTGAAATTTGACAACCTGATCAACATAAGTAAGAAAAGAAGAGTAAAAGGTATTCCTGTTCTGCAGAAACCTAAACTAACAATATGCAAACAATGTCAAATTGGGAAGATGGGCAAAACTAGCTTCAAGAGCAAGAACTACAATACATAAGAAGTCTTGGAATTGGTACATACTGACTTAAGTGGACCAATTGGAACAACAAGTTACACAGGTAAGAATTACTTCATTCTATTTTTTGAGTGTCATTCTAGAATGATGAATGTTATGTTTCTCAAAGAAAAATTAGAATCCTTTTAGAAGTTCAAATGGTACCTAGCTAGAGTTTTAAAAAGAAACATGAAAGAAACTTAAACGCTTAATATCTGACAGAGGAGGAGATTTCATTTCTAATGAATTCAATGAGTTCTGCAATGAAAGAGGAATCAAAAGACAGGTATCTTCCCCAAGTACACCACATCAGAATGGTATAACAGAAAGAAGGAACATATCCATTATGGATTGTGCAAGAACCTTGATGATTAAGAAGGATGCTTCTACCAAATACTGGAAGGAAGCCATTAGCACTGCAATTCACACCTTGAACTAAGTTCAACTAAAGAAAGGTACTGAGAAGAAACCTTTTGAATTATGGTATGGCTATAAACCTAATGTTCATTATTTCAAAGTATTTAAAAGTAGATGCTACATCTTGAAGGAAACAAGAAATGAAAAATTTGATGCAAAAGGTGATGAAGGTATATTCCTAGGCTACTCTAGCAAAAGAAAAGCATATAAATGTTTAAATCTTACTACTCATAAAGTCATAGAAAGTGTGCATGTAAAGGTTGATGAGTTTGCAGAGAGAAATGAAGAACAGAGTAGTAAAGAGCCTGAAGATTATAGAAACTTTGTGTATTATGAACTTGATACTATACCTAAGACACAGACAATGGTGATTGGACAACAAACATGTCAACCATTGAATTCATTAGTACAAACCTTGTTGAAACTTGTGCAACCAGTGATGTTAACAGAAGAATCAAGTCACAAATAGAGGGAATCGAGTCTTAGATTGAAGAAACCAAGTCACAAATAGAGGCACCCGAGTCATAGACAAAGGTACCCAAGTCACAGATAGATACACCCGAGTCTCAGACAGTGGAACCTGAGTATCAAAAAAAAGAACAAGACATAATATTTGAGCATGGTGAACTTAGTGGAGCAGCCCAAAATCAAAGAGGAAGGATCTTGTACTTTATAAATATGTTAGAAGGCATCATGCACTTGAAAAAATAATTGGAGATTAGACAGAAAGTGTAATGACAAGAATAAAAATAAAAGGTACATGTTTACTTAGTGAAATTGAACCTAGAACTATTAAAGATGCATTGAATGATGAGAACTAGATTGAAGGAAAGAATTAAGAAATTGAGCAGATAGAAAAGAACAAAACCTAGAATCTTGTACCTAGACCAAAAGGAAAGAATGTGATTGGTACTAAGTGGGTTTTCTGGAACAAGATGAATGAGAAAGGTGAAGTTTCTAGGAACAAATCCAAACTAGTATGTAAATTATATGATCAAGAAGAGGGTATTGATTATGGAGAAAATTTTGTTCCTATTGAAAGACTTGAAGGAGTCATAACTCTTTTGGTATATGCTGCACATAAATGATTCAAGGTATATCAAATGGATGTAAAATCTGCATTCTTGAATGGAATTCTTGAAGAGAAAGTCTACATTGAACAACCTAAAGGTTTTGTAGAACCTAAGAAAAGGAATATGGTTTGCAAACTACACAAAGCATTGTATGGACTGAAGCAAGCTCCGAGAGCTTGGTATGAAAGACTACATGGTTACTTGATAAGTATTGGATTTTAGAGAACTAATTACAATAGTAGCTTTTACATCAAAGAAGAACCTCAGAACAAGATACTATTAGCAAAAATATTTATTGATGACATATTGTTTACTGGCTATGATGACTTATGAAAAGCATTCTCAGAAGTTATGAGTAAGGAATCTGATATGTCTATGTTTGGTGAAATCAAATTATTTTTTGTCTTACAAGTTTATCAGATGAAGGATGGTATCTACATTACTCAATCTAAGTACATAAAAGAGATACTAAAGAAATTTGGGATGGAAGACTCTAGACTAGTTGGAACAACTATGCCTACTGGACATAAGCTATCTAAGGATGTTGATTCAAAGGAGGTAAATTAGACTACATATAGATCCATGATTGGAAAACTTCAATATGTTTTTCACACTAGACTTGATATTGCATTAGCAGTCGATATTGTTGCAAGGTTTTCAGCTAATCCTAGAGAGAATCATTTGATGGCTATCAAAAGGATTTTGAGACATCTTAAGGGTACTGAAGATTATGGATTATGGTATAAGAAAGGAGGAAAATTTGATTTGAAGAATTTTACTGATGTTGATTGGGTAGAAAGTGTTGATGACAAAAAGAGCACAAATGGCAGAGAACTATTTCTTAGAAAGAGGTTGGTCTCTTGGACAAGAAAGAAACAAAATTGGATTTCTCAATCTATAGAAAAAGAAGAATATGTTGCTGCAATAGTGAATTTTTCAAACATCATATGGTTCAAAAAATTGTTGTCAGGTATGAAGGTAGAAATCACATAACCAATCATTATCTATTGTGACAACACCAGTGCTATTAACATATCAAAGAACCCTGTGATACATACCAAGACTAAACATATTGCAATAAAGTATCATTTCTTGAGGGAATTGGTTCAGAACAAAGAAGTAAGATTGAAATATGTGAATACCAAAGAAAAAATTGTAGACATACTCACAAACCGCTACCTAAGGATGCATTGTTGTATCTTAGAGGAAAGCTAGGAGTAATTCCCCTAACCAAGGCTCACTAAAACATAGTTTAGTGATGTATTAACGGAGCTACATAAAAAACTTAACATGTTGATGCAGATATTTAGAGCTTATTGCATATGAATCAGTATATACAGGTACATTATAATTTCATTGATATGTCAGTTAGTTTCTTTGGCATTGGTTGTCAAAGAGGGAGAGATTACTGTATGTGATAGTAATTCATGATGGAAGGAGAGATTACTATATGTTATATTGATCAGTGAAAGAGGGAGAGATTGATGAAAGAGGGAGAAATTTATCAGAGACAAAGATTAATGTAAGAGGGAGTTTTGGATGAGAATCAAAATGAAGCTAAAGACATTAATAAAATTGGAAGAGAATCAGAATGAAGCTGAAGACATTAATAATATTTCATTCTTATGTCTGCTTCTCTATAATTATTTGTATTATGACATGTTGTGTTTCCATCAATGCCAAAGAGGGAGATTTTTGATGACAATTACTCAATTGTGTATGGTCATTGATGTCTACACAAGTATAGTGATGTTTACACAAATGTCTAATCCTATCCGAGCATATTTAGTGTCTGCTAAGCTCTCTCGGGCATTGAAGATGACCAAAGTGTTTTTTATTTCTAACCAAGTTCACTTGGGAATTACAGTGTTGGTCGGGCATTGAAGGATTTCAGTGTTGACTGAGAAAAACAGTTAGTGTCAGCCAACTAACAGTGGATTATATTTTATGGATAATTAGTCATATATAGCTAACAAACATGAGTTTTATTATTTATTTGGAAGGATATCAAGGCTGCCTTGACAAGGCTTAACATATATATATATATATATATATATATATATAAGGTCAAGTTTGTATTGAATTGAGTGTGATATGAAGACTGAAGGTGAAATCAGATGGGATTTTGATTGAAAACAAAATGCAGAGGACTACAACAGAATATCCGATTAGTGAGGATCAATTATTTAATCCAGAACAAAGATCTGAATCAACAAAGATAGTTTCTTATCAAAATATGTCAATCCATTGTTAGTCTCTAACAATTGTAGCAGTGATAAAATCTCTTAACAGAGTAGACTTGACAGTCTTTTGTAAATTCTCTAACAAGGTGAAATTTCTACATTGAAGTGTTTGAAGACCTCTCATAAGGCCACTCCTTATAGGGTCATTAAATCCTCTAACTAGGTCACACCTAACAGTGTGTTATTGTAACCTTTAACATGGTTGGCTCCTAACAGGGCTCACTTTAGAAGAGTGAAAAATAGTAACTAGTTGCTATTTGTGGTTTTTCCCATATTGGGTTTCCATGTTAAATCTTGGTGTTATCTGTGTACATTTCATTTTATTTATGGTTTATGCTTTTGCAATTAATTACTAAAGATAATCATAGATAATATCTTAAGATTTTCTATGTTAACCGAGTGATAGTGAAATATCTATGTTAACCGAGCAACAATGACTGATTTGTTTAAGACATCTAAGGGACTTGGATTTGTTTTCATAGTAACTGATTCACCTCTCCCCTTTCATTTACTCAACTCATTTCCAACACTCCCTTCCCTCCTTGTTTCAAAAACCATCAAGGAAAAACTTAAGATACCGCAAAGGCCATTAATGAGGACGTAATCAGATATTTCTCAAAGATTTTTTGTGAGAATAGACAACAAACATTTTGCACTGAGGAGATCTTAAGAACTATACCGTCCTACATTAGTGAAGAAAAAAATGCATTTTTTCTTGCCCCAACTACTTTGGGGGAAGTTAAGGTTTCTTTATTTGGGATGGGTGGGGATAAAGTGCCAGGACCGAATGGCTTTACTGCATTATTCTTTCAACATTTCTAGAGTTTTGCAGGGGTGGAAATTTGGGAGGTGGTTGAGGAAGCGCAAATTGGTGGTTTTATCTTGAAGGATTTCAACAACACACTTATTTTCCTCATCCCTAAAAAAGAGGCTATTGTAAGACTGGATGGTTTTCTCCCTATCACTTTGTGCAACACCATATACAATCATATCTAAAGTCATTGCTAACAGACTTAAAGTGGTATTGGATAGTGTCATATTAGAATTAAAAAGTGGTTTTTCTCTTGAGAGATATATTTTTGAAGGCATTATTATGGCACACAAGGAAATTCATTTAGCTAGAACAACAAAACCTGATCAGATGATGGTTAAGTTGGATATTATAAAAGCTTATGATGAAGTAGACATAGGTTTTCTACTTAAAGTTCGTAAGAAATTTGGTTTTGTTGATAATTGGATTTCATGGATTGATGGATGTTTGTCTAGCACGTGTCTTTCCATTCTTGTCAATGGTAGTCCACAAGGGTTCTTGGAAACATGCAAGGGCATTCGGCAAGGTGATCATATTTCACCCTTTCTTTTTATTATTATGGAAGAGGTTTTGGGTAGATTAATTAAAGATAAAAGGAGGTTGGGGAAATGGAAGGGTATTAAAGTGGCATCTAGGGAACCTCCTATTTCCCATTTGTGATTTTCAGATGATAATTTCTTAGTAGGTGAAGCCTCAACCCGAGAAGCAAGGTCGATGAGATCCATGATTGATATGTATTTTCAGGCCTTGGGGCAATGTGTCAACAAGCAAAAATCAGAAATTTATTTTTTTAATACACCTCCTCAACATCAGAGGGATATTTGCAATGTGCTTGGAATGAGAAAAGGCTCTCTTCCATCAAATTATTTGGGTATTCCACTCTTTGGGGGTGCTTGTAAGGCAGACCTTTGGAATGACCTTATATCCTCATGCTTAAACAAAATGGAAGGGTGGCGTGGAAAGTGGTTATCCTCTTTTGGAACAATTCTGATGCTGAAAATAGCCATTTCAACTATCCCTATTTTCCCTATGATGTGCTTTAAAATTCCCCCCTCGGCCATTAGCAAAATTGGACAATCTATGAGAAAATGCTTTTGGAATGGACCGAATCAAGATGAAAAAATTCCATTGCTGGCATGGGGAAAGGTATGTAGACCCCAATCAGGAGGGGAATGAGAATTAGAAATTGGCAACTCATGAACACTGCACTAGGGTCCAAACTGGTCTCATCTATTTATAAACAACCAGATAGAATGTGGGTGAGGATTATTAAGGAAAAATATTTTGATTCTGATACCAATGATAGAATTCTTACTACAAGAAATCTCCCTATTGGTTCTACTACGTGGAATTTTATAATTTCTTGCAAGCATATTATCACAAATCACATTTCTTGGAAGCTTGGAAACAAGAAGATTGCAAACTTCTGGGAGGATTCTTGGAATGACCACCAAGATCTTAAGCACTTGGCTAATTTACATGACCTAAGACTATTTTTTACTTGATATTAGGGGTATAAAGTTGCAGATTACACTAAGAAAAAGGAAGGTCTCTTTGGCCGAGAATAGTATTGGAAAAATCTTGAGAATTTAAATTTACCTTACCAACAGAAATTGACCATGGGAAGAATTCTTGACTCTAGAATTTTGAGTTTAAGAAATGAGGAAAACTAGTTAATCTGGTATGGATCTAAAAGTGGTGAGTATTCAGTAAAACTTGGTTACCAACTTTTGGATATTGTTGATGAGGAAGAAAGATGGCCCAAAAAAATTTGTTGGGGTAAAGACTATATGCCCAAAGTTGGGGTATTCACTTGGTTGGCTTCTAGGGGTAGAATTTTAACGGGTCAGAGAAGGAAAAGATTGGGATTTATTGGCCAAAAAAAAAGTGTCATGTGTGACAAGGTTGAGAAGAATGTGGATCATTTTCTAATTCAATGTAAGGTTGTTGTGTAGTGTTGGGAAATGGTTCAGAATAAACTAGGTTGGTAGGGCCCTCTTAAAAATAAATTTCAAGATCTCCTTCTTAGTTGACCTTCCACTTGGAGTAAATCTCATTTGGAAGGAATCTGGTATGCTTATCTGTCCACAACCAGGTGGGAAATATGGAAAGAATGAAATAGGTGGTTTTTTTTGGAGAAACAAGAGAACTTGGAGAGGTTGAAATTCAGCATTAATCATGCAATTGAAGAACTCGTGACCATAACAATAGGTAGAAAGATCAGTAACATTCCATTCTCCAAAAATGATAAACATATTCAGAATTGTTGGCCAGACATTAAAATTAGATAGTTGAGGAATATGATTACCAAATCTAATGATCCTTTACAGAAACATATAATGACATGGAAGGCTCTGGAGAAAGGATGGGTGAAGATAAATTTTGATGGAGCCTGTCAAGGCAACTTGAGAGTATCGGGTGTAGGAGTAATTGCAAAATATTGGAACGGGAATACATTGACCTTTTGTCCCGAAAATATTGCTGAGGGAACAAACAACATGGGCTGAAGTTAAGGCAGCCCTCTTGGGTGTTAGAATGTCTCTAAAACTAGCGATAAAAAAACTTCATTTGGAAGGAGACTCTTCAGTTATTATTTCTAAAATTATTAAAAATAATATTCTGGCATGGCATCTTCAGTCTTTGATTTGCAAGATTAACGAGCTTCTCATCCAATTTGAAGATTATAAAGTATCACATATTAAAAGAGATTGGAATATGGATGCTAACACTCTATCCAATTGGGCTGATAATTTTGAGGTGGCTACAACCTGTTTTGAATTTTTAGGTGACTCATCGACTGATGACATGGAGTGTATTTGATTTCCCTTGTAACCCCTAAATTTGGGTTGTTGATCTGAAATGGGTGGCATACATCGATCTGACATGATGTTAATTGGATAGATTTTGGCTTCAAACTCATACTTATAGTGATGTTTCTTTATGAGTCTCATGTTGCCTTGGTAATGTCAAAAAGTATTAATGAAGATGGGTGACACTCGGGTTTGACAATGGTTGAATTTAAATGCTCTTATTATTCAAGTGTGAAAGTGACGCAAAGGACTTTGCTTTCAGAATAATATTGTCTAAATGTTCCTTCACCATAATTACTTCTGACAGGATTGAGTAAATTTTCACATTGAAGGATGGATTTTGAATTATATTTTTGTGCCTTTCAAAGTTGCAGAGATCTGGCTTAAATATTTAAAAGGACACAACATTTATAGCATTTTTATTTGACAGTGACAACGGTTCCTCCTCCCCGGATGCAAATGTCTATTTATTTTCATATGGGGATCTCCTCTTCTATTGTGATATTTCTCTTTTTATTTTTGAATGTTGCATATTCCTTGATTAAACTTATTGTGTAGGGTAGGAAATCATCATGGAGGTGACATTTACGCTAAAACTGGGTGTACAAAAGTAGCAAAAAGGGTTTTTTGGACCGGTTATGGTGAAACATCTTCACAAGTTGCTGAAATGGACCAGCATGGAATTGGAGGAGGCAGTGTTTGAGACACTTGGGCCCATCTTTCAGGATTCTTACCACCGAGGATGAATCAATGTTGATATTACCTCAATGATTTTTGCGTAGGCTTTAGGACTAGGTGTTGAGAACAATGAAATTAGAGAAGTTATGAAATATTTATTTGTTGTTGATGTATTGGGTGGTATGGAGTCCTTTCTAGAGTGGGTGTGGCTAGGGAGAGGATTTGACTACTCTGAAGGAATTGCTGATGATGAAGCAGCCATGGAGGTTGGCATGCTGCCTTCCATTCCCTGGCCAAGGTGGGTAAACAGGATAAATTATAACCTCAACATTCTCATCATGTGGGAGAGAATTAAGTATGCCATTCTCCATCGCCCACAACCCAGAATCATTGGTGGTGGTGCTGTGTTGAATATCCATTTCCCTCGGCATCGCTGTTCGATGAGAATTGGCCGTAGAAATAGAAGAGCATAGTTAGAATATTTTTGGCTTTTGAGCCTTTTGTATTTTTTAGGTCTGCAATTTTTGGGACTAGCTGTGGCAAGGTGTGAGGATTATGTCTACACTCAATTTTTGTTGTGCCCTTTTTGTATCCGGTTGCTACAGTATAAGTTTGACGAAACTTTTTGAATGTTTGTTGTTAGGGTTTAGGCAATGAGCACAATGTTCACTTCACTATTAGTTGGGGTGTTGTTGTAAACACCATGGCTGATTTCCTTTATAGTGTTTAATGGGTGGACGACCCCCTCTCTCTGTTTATAGTAAGTTGTTCATACTTGAAATGTAATTTCCCTTTTATGATAATAAAAATATCTATTACTGAGAAAAAAAACTAGTTTTAATTAAATAAATATCATTTATTTAATCATAAGTGGAGATTTGATTTACTAAATGTGATTATTACATGTGTGTAATAATAATAAAAAGGGGAATACTAATTAAATTAATGTGTTTATTTATTTAATTAAATGACATAGGAAATAATAAATAATGTTAATTATTTAATTACTTTATAGCAGAAAACTTGATGAACATTGATTTAGACGTTTAATAATTAAGTAATTAATTAAAATCACTTAATTGCAAAATTGAAGAGAAATGATGAATTTAAACTTATGATAAAATGGAAAGACACAAATTAATCAAATAACAAAGATTATTTAATAATATTAGAAGAATGTTAGTAAAGTCATTGTGCAAGAGAAACTAACCATTTTAAGTGTGTACATTTTGCCCCTCTTTGATACAGTACATTTTAGGTGTTGTTTCAAAGAATAATTGGTAAAAATCATGCCCTAGTATGCTCCAGCAAGAATAAGGCGACAACGAGGTAAATGATGCCCCCTGGAGAGATTTATTTTTGCAAGAAAGACATGAATGATCTCTTGAAAGAAGATTTAGATTAAATGATGCAAGAAAAGAATAATTAATAAGAAGTGAAGAATGTTGATAGGTTATGATGATTGTGTGACGACTATGAGATGCAATGAATCATGATATGCTTTTTATGTTATGTCTATGCGATGGATGGATGCATTCCCTATATGATGTGATGCTATGACAATGTGTTTTGAACTTAATCTTTTTGTATTTTTATATGCACTTTATATGATGTGACTAGATGTGATGCATATTAGATGATAGACTATGCTAAACGATCTACATGTGTTTTTATATTCTTATTTATACGATTGGATAGATGGATGCATTTATGATGTGTTCTATATGTATTATTTTATGATGTATGCAGACTAACATACTTTGGATGCATCATGATTGATTTTTTTTTGTTGTATCATGACACTTTATCTTAAGGATTTTGTTAGGACCGGTAGAATGAATTTTTAGTAGCGATAGACAGGATATGAGAGAAAAATGAGAGATAAAAAGAATGAATCTTAATTGGAACCTAAATTTCTCTTAACCAACTTTAAGCTCCAACTTATTTAAGCACTTTCTTTCATCATTGAGCCACTTTTATTATAGCAAAATTTTAATATCATCATACCTAGATATTAAAGATCTAGGCACGAGTATCCTTTTACATTATAACAAGAATTATGAATAGATAAGGAATGTGGGACGATAAATATAGTTTGAACATTAAGAGTCAAGGTACCTGCAACGTATCACAACCAATTTATCTATTGCAAATCCTGTAATTAGATACCGCATGTGGTTGTGAAGCCTCTTACCATAGACACCCAAAATTCCCTATTAAGATTTCTCGGTCAACATTCCACAAACAACAGACAAAAAGATAAGTTATGAACCATCACGACCTCTATAATCACTTCGGTGGAATCATAGAGATGCATAGGAACATATATTAAAAAAAATCAAGACATAATAAGACTAACTAAACTCAACAAGTACGAAACCATACTGATTTTGTGTTTGTGTTTTTGTAGTTGTTTTGGATATTGATTTGTTAATGTTTTGGTGATGCTATTAGATGAAGTATAAGGTACCCTATTGGAACTCCAAAATTTTGGATACATTTTTGAGTGACTATACTAAAAAGTTATCTAAGTGTAAGTTGCTGCCCTAAAAATACTTTGTGAGAAGCCAATTTTGGATGCAAGTAGCAAGTGACCTGATGTTTTTCATGAGATACTGCTTGGAGAGTGTGTTTAGCACCTTTCATTTGGAAAATATAATGGGTTCCAACTCTTAGACTCAGATTTTCCTAAGTGACCCACTTTGGAGGCTTGTATCTAATGCCTGGTTGATAGTCAAGAAAAAATGGTTTATGAATTGTTTTTTAGGCAAGGAAATGAGTCTCTATCCCCATTTTCAAACCCTTGTGAGCTCATTTTATAAATTTTCTTAAGCCATTCCATTTGCATTTTATTCTAGTTTACCGAGTGTGAAAATACAGATTTCTAAGTGCCTTACTTTGAGGTCCCACCATTTGTGCCCAATCCAATATATTGAAGAAGTTATTTTTCCCCTACATTGAAAACTTGGAAGTGTACTTCCTTGGAGATTTATATACTATGGTCAATCCATTTGACCACTTTTCCCAACCCTTTCCAAATCCAGTTTCTGCATTATTACTATGTTTGAGTTTAAAAAGGTATTGGAGAGATAACTTTGAAGGATGATGCCAATTGATCAGTTAATCATCAAAGTGAGCTAATTAAAGTTTTGTATTCCTTTTTTGAAGGTGAATCCATGTTCAAAGGTTCAAAATTTAAGAGTCTCTTTTAATAGGTTTGTGGAATCAAAATCAAAAATGATTTATGCAGATTGACATTATTAATAGAATTACATTCACAGAGCAGTCATTTTTAGAGAGTCATAACTTCATGTTAGACTGCGCTTTTAAGATGTGAATTGTTTACTTGTGCTTCTTGTACCTGAATGCATTACTATGATCATTAGTTAGGCCTTGAGGCATGATTCTCTATTTTTGCAAAGGGCTAGTCCATAATCAATTTCTTGTGTTTTCACAGTTTTTCAAGTAGCTCATTTTGAATGTTATTATCTTGTGACCCTAATGCTCTCATACAAATCCATTTGGCATGCATATTCACATATTGGAAGTGAGCATGGGTTTCAGACTGCATGATAATATGAGGCTTTGGGATCAATTTTTGAGGCCAGTTCCTAAGGAAAATTGTTGTTTATGTGATCATTTTGCAGAGGTACAAGTTGATTCTAAGTGATTTCCAGTTCAGTGTTTTCTAGTCCAAATTGCATGATAGATCATGTTTGTTTTGTCAAAGATGAAAGTGGCTTTCATGAAGTGGAAATCCTCGAACAAGCATTTCGGGGACTCGTCATTTATTTGTGAGGTCCAAATGCTCAGTTTATGTGGTCTTAAAAGCATATGATTATTTAAAAAGTATTCTATGTTTTAAATAATAATACTTATGGATATATACCAATGAAGTTAACTGTGGAAAAAATGTGGAAGAAAAGACAAGTCTTGTGAACTACTGAGCAAATGCCAGTGAATAAATCCAATGCATGCAATTTACAAAGACTTCTACAACATTCTGAGCCAATAAAAATTTGGCAAGTATAAATCAATGTAGGAGTCTCTACGCAACATGTTTGAAATCTACAAGATGTTTGAAGGAAGCCAAAGTATAAAATCTACACATCATACAAAGAGGAGGGACCCCACACATGTAATAAAGGGGAAGAGTTTTCAAAGCAAATGGCAGGTGTCAACCAGAGGCTTGCGCAGGAGAAAGTAGAGTTAACAAAGAAAACATTAAAAACTTGAACCAAAGTAAATGCAAATACCTTTGAAGTGAATGCACAAGGGAGGAATTTAAAAGGTTAAAACAATTGCAAATGGTGTGTGTACTATGCTCAAAACCTCTGCAATGCACAATGGAAGGGGCTTGCGAAAGCATAAAGGAAGAGCCTAGCATAGAGTTTTAAACAATACATTTGCAAGTGGCAAGTTCCTAGAAACTACATGGAGGCTATTATAGGGCTGCACAAAAGCCAAAATGGAAGCCCACACATGAAAAAATTTCTTTGCAAATGTAATTGGAAGGTGAAAACATGTTCAAAATTTCAAGAGGAGCCTACTCAACATTGAAAGAGATAGTTGGAGCCCACTCTAAACACCAAGGAGATAAATGGGAAGTCAATGCAAGTAAAGAAGCAGTACTGGCAGTTGTCTTTGCCAAATGTCTGCGCAATGTATCAATGCAATTTGCAGGTGCTATGCAAGTATACAGAAAGGTTGCGCAGACATGGTTTAGAGCCAGTGCATTAACATTGAAACCCACACAATAAGGATAGAGGTAAGTTAAAACATTTGATAGAAAATGAAAATGGCAGGGGTAAACAAATGCATAGCCTACACAATAACATAAGGAGACCCAACACAATATATATAGGGAAGCCAGCATAGAACAGTATGGAGAGGAGCTTATAAAATTAAAAAATGCAAAGATATTAATCCCACATTGGCTGTAATTTGGTTTTTGTAGTGTTTAAGAACTCCAATGCTTATATTATAATATGAATAAGAGCTAAGAGGCCCATTAGTAGGCCCCTTGGCTAGAGGAGTAAATGGACTTGTGGGCCCCATACTTTTGGGTGCAAAATGTAGAAAGACTTTAAAACATGTAGAAGTTTAATCCCACATTGGTGGTGGGAAGGAAATTTGAGATGTATAAAACTTAAATGCCAAACATGCTACAATGTGAAGATGAGTAGGAGGCTCTCTACGTGCGCATAGCTGGTGCCATGGGAAATGTGTTGGTGACCAAAGAAGACCCAATTTTGTAGACAAGAGGTGACAATGCCAGGTGGAATTAGGGGTGCGATTGTTTGATGATGTCAGTGGAGGGCCTGGTCAGATTGTGCAGTCGTGCAAGAGGCTAGATGGAGGATGACATGGCAAACACGTGGCTGGCGATTACAAAGTTAGGAGATGAAACAACGGTCAGAGCTAACATCCAATGACTCAGAGGTAGTAGTTAGTTAACCACCAGTTAACCACTACATGAGGTTGCTAATGCTAGCGGTCAGAGGCCAAACCTTTCAAGATCACATAACCTAAAGTTAGTTAATCATGCACTAGGTCATGAGATGCTAGTGGTTAAGTTAAAAACCTTCAAAGATTTAGAGATAAAGGTTAACTAATCACTGTGCTAGATCTCTAAATGCAAATAGTTAAGTTATAGAATTCCAAGATTAAGCCCTAGCTATCCGATGGAGATCAAGATCAAGGGCTCACATGCAATTTTAGAGCAAACCCAGGGTTAGTAAAATCTTTCAGAGACTCATAGATACACTAGCCAAGATGAACTGAGGTTAAAGAAAGGTTGAGGTTGAGTTTATTCTGAGACTTAGAGACTAAGGCTTATCTCCAAGTTTCTAAGTAAACCATAGGTCAAATAAATTATTCAGAGACTTAGAGACCAAGTTATCTCCAAATCTCCAAGAGAACTAGCGTCAAGGAAGAGTTTCGAGCCTAGTAAATGAGTAGAAAATTAGAGCATGCCAAGTGTCCAAATCTGGTGCATTCTGGGCATAAAGAGAAAAAAAAGAAAAATTAATAAAAGGAATGTGCACAGGATTTAAAAGATAAAAAGATTTGAAAAGATCATAGTTTGTGCAGAATTATAAAGAGGAAATAAAGTCAAAAGTGCATAGACAAAGATATAAAATGCAAAGTTTAAAATAAAGTGAAAGATTAAAGTATTAAAGGCACAGTCTTTTCCTATAGTCAAATGAAATATTTCAATTTCAAACTTGAAAGATATGCATTCATGGAAGAATTTCTCAGAACTTGAAATTAGATTTGGAAGATATATTCAGAAAGTGAAATTAGATTTTGGAACGGATAAGTGAGATCAAATTTTGAAGAAGGATAAGTGAAAATAGGATTTCAAGAAGGAAAAATGTCAATCAAACATAAATTTTAGGGTTTCCTTCTTCTATTTGTATCCCACTTTTTTCTTTTGTAAGGGTTCCTATTTTCTGCTCTGTTTTGGGGGTTTAAGATTCCGTTCAATTTGTCTGCAAAAGTTCAGAGCAGGTTCCAAGTGTGGTACCTCTGTATATATTTTCCATCTTCTATGCATATAAGGTGTTCTTGTATCCTTTCATTTTTAGGGAAGAACATCATTGTACAATAGCTTTCTTATGAATGAAATTCAGTATTATTGTTTTGATAACAAGTTGTCTCCATTATGTTTCTTGAATCATAGAGAATAAAACATTAAGGGTGTTTTACTCTTGTCTATTGTTAATCAATAATAGAGTCATTTAAGGAATGACTATTATTTAATATTTTTCTTCAAGTGTGTATGAGATGGGGTATTAAAGATATTCCAGACTTGTCTTTCAGTGGATGCTGATTAATGTATTGTCTATTCCAAGGTCTCTTACAAGGGGATGGTTAAATTATTTGAGTAGGGAGTTTCATATTTGAATACACAGGTGGATTCACAAGTAGAACTTGGTTTATAGGGTATGTCTTATGTAAGGCATATAGACATATCAGATTGTGCTATTTTCCTTTGTTCATGATCTTCTTTGCAATGTTATGTTTGACTCCCTTTCCCACTGGATAAGGCACTGGCCTACGAAAGATTTGGGGTATTTCAGAGATCCATTAACAAAAATATATTTGAAAATCATTTCCCTTTCATTTTGTTAGGAGTTAGGATTTCTCTAGTTTTCAAGCATACTCTATGCAAGTGGAATATTGCATGAGACTTGACAAAATATTGAGGTATTTGTTACCTAAAGGTTTGAAAACTATTCCATAGTTATATATCTGCAAGCTTGTATTTATTACAAAGGATTCATGTATGTGGAGATTAGGTAATACCCACCTAAGTGATGTGGATATAAAAGTGGAGGAGGATGTTTTATCCTCATTAATTAGACTTTTTCTTGTTAGAATCAGAAGTTGGGAGTTGTAGTGTTGTTCAATTATTGATCTATTGAGATTCTACAAGAAAAAGCTCTAACAAATTGACGACTCCGCTAGGGAAGTAATAAGATAGAAAGTTTAAGATGATAATTTCCTTTCTTTGTTGAATCACCTCAAAGTTTGATTGAAGAAGAGAGTCATGAGTTTGAATCTAAAATTTGTTTCATATCTCTGAGAGTGAACAGTGTGGAAAGTGTTTTTTTTTGCAGCAAATTGAAAAAAGGATTATGTGACTTTTCTGGTTGGAGCAAACCCTAAATTAAAAGGAATTTGAAAATAACTCTTGCTATTTGAAGATTTTCCTCTGCAAGGAGGTGGTGACTTTGCAAGAAAAGAATCTGATGAAGATACAAAAGAGGCTCTAGACCTACCCTGTATCCAGTAAAGAAGAAGAAAGAACAACTACAATTTTTTGTCTAGGTAATCCTCTATATTTACAAAAAAGAAAAGCCCCTTATAAAGTGAAGAATCCACTAAGAAAAAGGGAAAATTGATTTGAAGGTTTCCATACTTCTTGTTTTAAGTGTTTATTTACCAAAGCATAAGTATGCTTTGGTTATGTAAGGAAAGTGATGCATAGTTGGATAAAATTTGATAACATAATAAGTTGTTGTTGAATGAATAGTCCAATAGAAGGTTCAGTTTCAATGGTTCAATGTAATTTTTCTATATCTGAGATTTATTAGTCAGAGCTTGAGAAATTTAATAGAGATATTGTATTAGAAGAGCAAAGAATCCAAGAGAAAGCCCTATTTATTTTAATATATGAGATAGGGGAAAGAAAGAAAGAATCATACTATTTTTTTAATAAAAGGTTTCATGATGCAGTTGATAAGCTTATAGCATCCATTGAGTTCCTAGAATTAGCATGGATAGATTTTTTTTAGAGCTTTCTGTGCCTCAATTAGTAAATTGGTCTACATATCTTAAAGAAGAAGAAATTAAGAGTACTATAGAGTGGATAGATTCAATTCAGGATGCTGAATCTAGTTATGCTGAGGAGGCTGAATCTAGTGATATTAAATCTAGCTATTATGATGATGATGCTGAGTCTACTTGTGCTAGTGATGCTGATTATAATGTTGAAAATGAATTCTATGAAAAAAAAGATGATGAAGATGAATTTATAGCTGGAAATGTTCCTTTTGAGTTTGTAGACTTTTCTTTTTCTCAACATAACAATTCAGATTTCTTGTTTCAGTTTGAAGAAGTTTTGTGTGAACAAAAAAATGATTATTACAATGTGGATGTAAGTTGTTGTAGTGATTTATTTGCACAAGATGATATGATCCAAGAGGTCTCACTCCTTTTTTCCAATGAGGAAGATATTTGCAGCATCAAGCAAGAAGCCAAGGAAGGTAAACATGAATTCCAATGCCCTCTAAGTAGTGAGAAAATCTCAGAACTCTTAGCTGCTGATTTTCAGAGGTATGTATCTAAAAATGAATCTAAAATTTCATGCCCCATGGATATATGTTTTGATACTGATGACATTGTTGAGGGTGTGAAATATGACACATACAGTGTTGATTCTTTTCCTGTATTTGAGTTGGATACTTTGCAAAATGATAATGCATATGGATATGAGAAAATTGATAATGTCAAGTATGATGAGTATGAAGATGTATGTGCTGGTATTCATTCAGATTTTGACAAGTTTAGTGTCATGGAATCTTGTATAGACTGTGGTGATGAAGAGGGTTATAAATCTGAAAGTGTATTCTTATATTTGCAAACAACAAGAAAGCCATTGATTAACAATACCTTTTTAGAAAATGCTGATAGAACCATTGATAAAAAAGCTACCCTTGGTGTTATGCAATCAAATTTTTGTTTCAAGATGTTCTATTTTAGTTTGAAAATTGCTAATGAAAAAGAACTGTGTTCTTTGGTGCAAACTAATTTCTAGTATGAGAATGTTTCTAGCCATGAGGGTGAGCTAGAATATTTATTCTTTCAGAAAGTTGGTAATAGTGAAGGGTGTGATGTTTTGATGTCACACAATGATCATCATTCATAGTGATTCAATGACTTTATTTTGCCAAGTGATGGTGAGTTTGCTGATTGTCTTTTTTTGATATGATGAAGGTGAATGGCAGTGTTTTTGATCAGACACATGGAAGCAATAGTTTCATCTTACCTTTGATTTATGTAGATGATAATCATATGTTCGACAGAGGTAAGATTTTATTTCAATTCTAGGGATTTGGGCCTTTTGTAAATATCCATTCTTGTATAGTTCCTTTCCTTTCCCTTCAGTTGTGTGGTATGTTTTCTTTCAATAAAGGGTTCCTTGTTTTTTGAGTTGGAAAAGAGAAGAGAGAGAAATCATCTAATTTGTTGTTGACTAGTCTGCTTTAACCATGAGATTCTAAGGTTCTCTACATGCCCGCATGGAGAACGCATCCTAAGTCAGAGCCACTATTGGAACTCCAAAATTTTGGGTACATTTTGGAGTGACTATACTAAAAATTTTGTTGGAAATACTGAGGAGGGGGGGGGGGGG
>MU227474.1:651349-668214 GCA_018584345.1 Thuja plicata | reverse complement strand
ATTGGAGTTATCTCTTTGAAGATAAATGAGTATTTAATTCATTTATTTAATAATTGTTTTCAACATGTGAGATAATTGAATTCTTTTTGATTAAGAATTGCTTTATTTGATGAAATTAAATTAATTTAATTGGAATAATTTAATTAGTAAGTTTAAATATTTGATTTAAACTATAGGAAATTGAGTTTAATTAATTAAATAATGATAATTAATCAATTAAAGCTTAATTAATTAAATAAAGTTAATTATTTAATTAATTTTGGGGATTGGATTAGATGATTTGAGAAATGAATTTAGAGGAAAAAGATGATTAATTAATGATTAAGAAACCATTAATTAATAGATGAAAATTAGTGTTTTTAATGTAAAGTCGCAAGCCTGTCCATTTTAGGGTGTCTACATCTGGTTCTAGTGGGAGTTGATGATGTAGAGTGTGGTAGATCAACCAACACTTGCATTGCCTCTTTTTCTTTAGGCTCACTATTAGTATCTTTTATCTCCTCACTACTATCTAGCACTGATTTTACAACCTCTAAAATAGGTGAATGCTGAACAATTACCTCTTGTTCAATTGTTTTCTCCTTTTTTGCTTCATCTTGAGCATCCTTATCTTCATATTTCTTTTGAGTTCTTTCTTCTTCTTCTTCTATGGTCTTCTCTTCTTTAGCCTCAGTTTCCTTGATAGGTGATTCAATAGTTGAGTCCCTCAGCTCATCCTGACCCTCGACATCCAGATTGCTAGAGTCATCATTTGTCACATCAATCAGACTATCAATAGTCAGATCAACAGTGTTAACTATCTCTGATTGATCTTGTGCATCTATCTTAGTCTTCTCAGACTCAATTGAAATGTGAACTATTAAAATCTGTGGTACAGGGGTGGATTCAATTTCCTTATCCTTTGGCTTAGATGTCCCTTCATTAGTTCTCTTTTCTTTTGAAACAATCAGTCCAAAAAATTCCTTCCAAATTCTAGTACTCTGATGTACTATCCCTTCAATATCATTCTTCAAGATAGCATAACCTCTCTATTTAGGTAGAAATTTGTGCTTGTACTCTTCAAAAAATGTTTCTCTTTGTTTCTTTGTTACCTCAAGAATGACTTGAGCTAAAGTGCCTTCCCTAATTTGTCTCCCAGTTGTGAGTGCAAATTCCCACTTTCCAGATAGATATTCATACAACTCACTTGGCACATTGTTTCCTATTGCTGTAGGGGTTAATTTGAAATTACACATCATGTCTAGGAGAGATTCCTAAACCTTATGTTTGTCTCCTACCTTCAATTGTTCATACCTTATAAACTTAAAACCAGATAACCCTACAGAATTTCTCAAATTTTCAAATACCTCATCAATATCTGTCGGTTTCTTGAATGATGTAGTTGGTATGTTGCTAGGTTCATTAGTTTCAGTCATGTCCTCATCACTTTTTGGATCCAAATTCAGTTTTCTTCTTAGTCTTTTAACTTGTAGGCTTGGCACAACCTTTGTTGCTAATTTAGTCCTTGATCTAGAACTACTTTCTCCAATCTTCTTTGCATAGAATTTAGTCTTCTCTACTGGTGATGTGGTGGCAGATGCCCTTTTCCTTGGATGATTTTCAATGGGAGGGTTAACTCTGGGTTTTTCTTTTCTCAGCTTTGTTACCTTTGCTACTGCTAGCCTCTTCCCTTTTGCCTTAGCAGTGACCACTTCTTCAAGTTCACTGACTTATTCTTCTTGTTCCTTAGATACATCTTCTCCTTGTCTAGTAGATATGTCTAGAGGTGCATCCTCTAGCTCTTCATCACTCGGCAAGCCAACCATCTTTTTCAGACTTTTCACAATCTTTTTCCTTTTTCTTTCCATAGTTCCTGCCTTAAGATTCATCAAAATATTTGCCTTAGCTTCATCAGAATTTCTAAATCTTTTAGCTTTAGTATCAATCTCCTCTGCTAGGAGTGCTGTGATAGCTACTGATGCTTCATCAATATTTACTTCATAGGGAAATGTCTCCAGCCATGATACCCTAGGTGTCACAACCTGAATATATGTGTAGTCTGTATCCACTAAGAAACATATCTCATCATAGTGCTTCTCCACAAGTGAATTGGGAATTGTGGTCCTCAAATTCTTCTCTATTTGAATTCCACAAAAAAAATTCCCATAATACCATTGAAATTGCTGCCTAATTTATGAATACATTCACTAATCTGTAAAGTGATGGGTCTGTCCTTTTTCCAGACAATATTTCCTAGTATAGGAAATGAATTTTGTACATAGAAAAATATACACATTAACAAAGAGCCAAAATTACATGATGAGCTTTTGGCTTTCCTGATTGGTAGTAAGTTCTCAGCTAGTTGTGTCAACTACAGCTCGGCAAGGTCATAGGTGTGATTCTTTTTAACTATCTTCCATGCCTGGTCGACAGCTGTATAGGGAACACTATCTAGCCGGATTGATTGATAGAACTTGTGAACAATCACTCTCACTCCAAAATCAAGTTCCAAATCTATAATTGTAGAGATAGCCATTCATCTATTGTTCCAATCAGCTCCAGTGTTAGCTGCTATCTCTACTTTGCTTTGGTCTCTCATAGTTCGTTTACCACTTATAATAGGATACCTATTAACTCGCTGGATAATATCTTTTGTGATCTTTACTGGTCCATTGTCCAACCACATATGCATATTATGAATTCGGCTTAGGACAACCTTAATCCATTCATCCTTGAATTCCATCAAAAAATCTAGGGCACGAGTTAACCCTTTGTCAGCTAAATGTTTGAATTTGTCTTTTAGAATTCCATTCTCACACAACTTTTCATAGGAATTTCTCAATTTTCTGTGGCCCACTTCACCAATTTTAACCATGTATCATGATCTAACATCATGAATTATAAGTAACTTTGGCGGGATTGATGAGAGGGCTCTATTCAAATCACTCAAAATTGCACTTTCTAGAACGACATGAAAGTTTGGTGGTGCGCATGCATCACTCCTTACTAGCTTAATTTGATTCAAATCCTCCTCCATTCCCTTGACTGGTGTAGAAGAACTTGCAGCCATAATCTCCTGAAGTTAGGGTTCAAAAATGAAGAACATAGTACCTTGGCAAGCAATCACTTTGCACTATTCAACTTAGGGTTGCCGATGACACACTAACAAAATTATCAAAACAAACTTCGCTAAAATCAAATCTGTAACTTCTTTGATCACTCTGTAAATGCTAAAAATCACAAGGTAAAAGTGAATACTAGACCGTTCATCCATATATATACTCAAAAGGTCAAGGTTGGTAAGCATTAAATATTTTTTCTGTTAAGTTAGTGCAAGCCAAATATCATTGGCTGAATAAAAAAACTTGCATACCACTCAGCTTACCACACTCGGCCATCACAACTTACTTGACTAACCAACTCGGCACCTATAGTGCAGATAACTCTTCTTGGCACTTGTCATAAACATGTCCTGGTACATCTTATCATATGCAGATATGGACTTTGGCACATTTACATATTAGGAACTGATGTAAGGTTTAATGTAGTTCCTTACATACCTCTATTGGTCAGTTGGAGATGATGTGATCACTTGATCCATTGGATTGGGTGACCTCGGCTTCAGTGGATTCACTGCTGCTCGGCTCTGTTTTCCTTACCCATGTCTAGTTCATCTGTGCTCTTACTTATTCAATAGTAGGAGAAGGAAATCTTGTCCTACACTCTCTCTTGGTGTGTCCTATCTTCAAACAAAATAGACTAAGATTCCATTAATCCAACTCTTAGATTTCCCTTTGACATGTGTCTTTAAGAAATCTTCAGGTGCATGTCCATATTCTTCATAGTAATGACAACTCTATCTTGTATTATAATCCCAGTTGTAAGTGTTTCCTCTCTTAGATGCTTTTGTTTGTGTCTTGGATGTCCATTGCTATTTAGCATTGGATCTACAGTCTTGTGCCTTATGACCATGTTTCTGACACTTGTAACAATAACCATTAAATCTTGGTTTGGGGGGTGCATCACTTGCTTCAGCCCAATATTCATGTTCTTTATGTCCAAATTTATTGCAATTAAAGTAGTAACCATTAAACTTAGGTTTAGGATTGGAATTACCTTTCTTTCTTCGGAAAATGTTTTTTGTATGACCTAGTTTTCCATAGTGGTGGCAAATAGGATTTTTGTGCTTTGTCTTTTCATTCCTCCTTTCACCATTCTTAGATGATTCTCCTTTCTCAACAGATGTCTTTGGTTCCGTGTGACCTAATCCAGAAGAATCCTTTGATCTTCTTGATGCTTCCATCAGATTCTCAAAGTGAGTCAAAGCTTCATTAGGTCTATTTAACCTTTCATTAAGTTCCTTCTCAGATCTTAGATCATCTTTCAATTGATTGTTCTTAGATCTCATATTTATCATTTCCATATCTTTCCTACTAATATCCTTATTTGCAAGTAGCAGTTGAATTTCCATATCAACCTGATTGATTGTCATCATCTGTACATCATGTGTCCTTTCATCAAGTCTAACAGATATCACTCTTTTGTCTTCTTCTACCATAGTTTTGTCATCTTCATCTTTCTTCTTTTGTTCCAATACTTCACATAGTCTCACTGTCTGCATTTCTTGTTCTCTTTTCAAGTTTCTAACTTCTTCACACAATGCATTGTTCTTTTCTAGTAGATCTGCAATTGCTGCATCGCTCTCAGTAGAATCTTCATTCTAAAATATATTTGCAGTGTCATCTTCCTGGTAATGAGTATCATTCATTTGTTTGGCCAAATATTTCCTAGATATCAATGATTTCTTCAATTCTTGTCTTGCTATCTCAAGCTGATGTAATGCTAGCTGGATCTCATTCTTTTGATTCTTAATGTCTTTTCCCAACTTGTAAACCTCCATCTCAAGACCTGTACTCACAAGCTGATTCAAAGATTTTGTAGGTGAACTGTGCTTTGATACCAATTGTTGGAAGTACAAGAATGGGAAAGCAAGATACTGAGAGGGGGGCAAGGTGAATTAGATCTTCAAATTAAACCACTTAAAACAAATTTATCCTTATTCATACATATATGAATTTAACCTAACATCAGATAGCATCCATAACATCAAATATGAAACTCATAACATAGAATTTTGGTAACCCAGAAATCCAAATAGGTAAAACTGGGGTGGGGATGAAACCCACAAAATCTTCACTACTGCAGCAATAAAGTGTGTCTGTTAGGGCTACAAAAGTTTGATTACAATATGCAATCTACCTGGTTAAAGGTATGTTCTGTTAAGAACTAAAGATCATTATAATCTACCTTGTTAAAGGATTTCAACTTACAGTAAAGTAAGAACTTAGCTAAGAGATTTGAAATGGTCTGCTAGAACCACTCTGTTAAGAGATTTAAAATGATACACATGTTAGAATGTTCCAAGTAGTGATCCTTCATTATACACTTAGATGCTGATGATGGATCTTCTCTTTTCAATAACATCTGTGATCTCTCAATCTGATATGTCTTTACTCTACTTTTCACTACTCTGTCATTCTGCTTGATCTAGGCTTCTTCTCAAAATGACTTGTTGTTCATCTCTCATGAACATACAACCCTTCTCTGTATGTCTCTTACTCTCACACACTCTCTCTTTTAGGGTTAGAATCCATCTTATTATATCTTTTTAGATTTGGCGGCGAGATCTAGATCAACTATCAAGATCTATTGTTTATACCTCCAATGCATACTGATTTCCTGATTGGCTCCATGCCATGCATAGTATAAAACAATTAAATGCAAAATTAACTCAGTAGACAAATATTAAATGCATACAAATGTCAACTCAGATCTCATACAAGTCAGCCTAAACTATTTACATCAAAGTTTGAATTAATCCCGACATGTATGCAAAAATTGTTCTACTCGGCACAACACATCTCTGATGCTTGGCACTTAATATTCTACTCTACTCGGTATGATGTAACTCGGAAACCTAAAACTTGCTCAGAAATGTTGCTCGGCCTTGAATGTTTAGCTTTGCCACAATGATAACCAACTAAAACTGCCTAAGTAAATGGCTAAGTGTGGGTCACTAATCATCAATAGAACTTAGGAATTAACACTTACTCCATGTTTACATCTGGATAGGCTATCTATAGATTCTTCATCTCTTGCTACCAGAATTCCTTTAGTGCATAAATATTTTGTAGATGGGTGCATAAGGCATATTTGAGATTTTCCATCTTTGTCAAATCTATGCTGGGTCCTTGATCATAGCTAGCAATGGTTGCATCAATCTATTTAATGTTCTCATCCAAAACTGCTAAGGAGGGCACAAGTGCATTTCTCAACTGAGTCTGTCTGATACTTATCTTATTGATCTCCATTTTAGATTTTTCTATCTTGTCTATCTGACCTTGATAGATATTGTTACAGATGTTTATGTCTTGGGATGATGTTTCAACTGAGTGTCTAATGTTATCAACTAAGATATCTGCCTCTTTTATCTTTTTGATATGTTCAAAGGTGAGTTTGCCTCTATCCATGCAATTTTCTATAACCTTTCTTCCTTTTGATGTCAACTCTTTCAACATAGACTGACCAATTTTTAATGACTTTAAATCTAAGGAAAAATTCTTTACCAGTTCATTCAATCTTTCCTTTTTATACTCATCTTCTACAATTCTAGTAGCTGAGTCTACTAAGCTTGTAAAATGTTCTTTGAAGCTTGTTAGGATGTTGTCTACATCATCAACTGACTAAATTTTAGCTAGTTTCTTGTCTGTAGGCACTAGGTCATTCAGAATGTTCACCGATTCCAAAAAGAGAGGTTTTCTCATAACTCATTTCTCTCTGTCTTTTTCCATGGCTAGGACGCTGATCTTGATCAAGTCTTCTTCTCCCCATGCTTCTAGACTTGCTGAGTCAGGAGTTAAGATTGACAACAATGAAGTAGATGGTTGAATGGATGGTGTGAATATAGTATTCTAAATAGTATCCATGTATTCAATTTTTACTAGGATCTCCATGACTGGTGTCTCATTATTTTGATTATCTTCCTCTTTATTCAAGTCTGTTGAGTCTTTAGAGGGAACTTCATCTTGTCGTAAAGATGTGTCATTAGTGCACACCTCCTTTGTCTCCTCAGTTCTTACAAATGCTTTTTCAACTTTGTCCATATCATTGTCAGAGGCGGTCATGGATATTTTGATATCATCAATCACTATAGTATCTCCTAAATCTTTTACTATATCAGAGGCTATTGAAACTAAGGGTGCTGAAACCTATGGACCTGTCTTAGGTGTATTTTGAATCATTAGTTCGATAACCTGTTTGGGAGGAAAAAGAGTTACCTTTGATGTAGGTGCCATTGAATGATACATATGTCTATCCAGAAATACCTGCTCAAATTATTTTTGAGTCTCTTCACCAACTAGATCATACTCCTTATTCATGATATGGAGAACTCTTGTTTTGGTTCTTAGGTGCGGCTTTACTAAATCCAATAGAATGACTTTCTCATCATGCGAGCATACCATGAGAAGACTATCCAATGTTTCTTCTCTTATCCTCATATCCTCTTCAATTACTTGCCTCTTTAATACATCAAGTATGTTCCATACCTTGTCTGGTATGACTATTTTGAGTTCCAGTACTATCCTTTTGAAATTAATCATGTGGGAGATGATCATAGAATGAATTTCAGATTTGTCAATCTCTTGATACTTATGATATACATTCTTGATAGATTCTAGTCTTCCTTCATTAACAATTCTATTCTTTAGGACTCTTAGACTGGGTCTAAATCCTACCTCTGGAGGGGCTTGTGTGTCCTTTATCTTTCTCCTTGTGGTCCTTGAGGATGGATGACTTGTAGGAACTTGCTTCTTCCTTATAGTCAGCTTGCTGGGTACAGAAGGTGGAGAAGTTTCTAGATCAATGGTGGTTGATAGCGCAAATGTGTCTTCATTTGATTTATTCTTCTTCTTCTTGGGCATATCATCAGACTTTTCCATTTTCACTTCTGTGGGAGTTTTCTCAATTTATTTGGCAATCTTAGCTTCCCTAGCTCTGTCTAGTTATTCTTATGTAACACCATGAACTTTTAGGATATTTGAAGTAATCCTAGATGCCTTCCTTTTGTTGTCAACACTGTATAAGAAAAAATCAACTTGATTTATCTTTTCTGTGTAAGTACCCCATCTAGGTTCATTGGGATCCTTGGGCGCAGATAGGAGGACTTGTGCATAACCTTCCAAAACATGTTCTTCTACTTCATAACCGAGAGGGTGAATCCATTTTGTTCTAGGTTCAACTGCCTCCATGAAAGTATAGTTTGTTTCCACCATGAAGCATATGGTTTCTTTGTATTTCTCAACTATCTTCTCAGGTATTCTGAACCTCTTCTACATCTTGATCCTGAATGTTTTGATATCCATGTCCATAGTATCTTTTGCACTACTCTCTGATGTAGCTTTTAGTGATATATGAGACATAGTAGTTTTACTCCTATCTAGGTAAAGCTTTGCAACTTTACCAATAATGTGGAAGTATAAGTAGATGATCAAAGAGCCAAACCTGAATATCTTTATCTTTTCATGCTTAATAGCCTTGATGTTCTCAATCAGCTATGGGTGCAATAGTTCATAGAGATTGTATTGAGTATTATCTCTCACTATCCTTATTGCCACCAGAACTATTATTGCAGATACACTGTTCAGTCTACTTGCCTATTGAAACTTGTATCCAAGTATCATAGTGAGTAGTTTGATGTCATTCTCCTTAATAGGATTGATAGTCATGCCATGCCTATCACTTCTAGATAAGAAAACTTGTTCAACCTACTTCTTAACATCCTTGCCAGTAGGAAGAACTAGACCAGTCTTAGGAAGCCCAGTCATTTCATGGATTAGGTCTACAGTGATGTGGACAGGAACCTCACCAATCCAATATAGGTCATCATGTATCCTAGTTAGTAATATCTTCACCCATTCTAGCTCATAGAACTCATGCACATTGGAATACTCAAAGATAGGGTTATCAATGAGATGCATGTATTCATCCTTGAATGTTTAGTCTGGTTTCATCATTGAACCCATAAGAGTAGCTATGCTGTTGTCTCCAACTGTTTCCTTCTTCCAGTAGATGTGCGCGCGAATGTCTTCCACATGCACGAATCCTAGTGGAGTCTTATAGAATGCTCCTTCAACATCATCTAATATAGACTTGAATGTATGCTTCTTAAAGACAAATCTCTTCCTTTCAGCAATGTCAAATACAACTGGGGTTGCCATACTTACTTGCAGCTTGATTAAGTAGGGTTTCATGGTAAATCAAAATGATGTGACTACTAGGGTTCCGTTTCAACTTGCAATCTATTTACCAACTGATCAAATCAATACCTTTGATTTCTTTTGATGCTTAGTGCTTCTGTGCTTTGTAAATTTTTGATCTCAGATGTGAACAATGAGAATAATCAATCAATCTACCGATTTATATAAAGTTTTTCTGCATTTAATGCCATAAGTACTTTTACTGAGACTTTCAAACTTTCTTCAGAATGAAGTATGGACAATGCGTGAATGTATATTACATTCTTTTGTTATCCCTGATATGAATCCTAAGGTGCATACTCGGAGGTGAGTATACTAGCCATGCAGGGGTACAAAGCTATAATAGCTCCCCCTAAGACCATGAGGGTCAGCTATCCAGAAGTAGAAGGTGTGCCCACTGAGGATGCATCTACTACCTTTTTCTCTTCATTATCCTTCTTTACTTCAACCCATATTTTATTTGAGTTAGTTTTATCTTCCACAAACTTAACTTCTCCTAATTCTTCAAACAAAGACCTTTTAGGATTCTCTTGTCCTTGTGTTCTTGACCTGCAAAACCTTGATATGTGTCCAACTTTTCCACATGAGTGACAAATGATAGGAGGTCTAATGTTGTTATTCATCATGCTGCACTTCTTGGCTATGTGTCCATTGCAATTACATATCTGTCATGTAATGTTCTACAAGTTTCTTTGAGGTTGGTTTCTCTGATTGTGTTGAGTCTGATTCCTTTGGTTCAGTTGTGACTGATTTCTTTGATTTATCCTGCAATGAATAGCCCTATGATCAAACCTATTATAGGAGTAACAGTAACCATTGAAGGGTCTTACATCCTTATAATCTCTTGCCAGGTGACCATTTTTGTTACAGGCATAGCAAGTACGGTTGACTGCCTTGTGCTCTGCTTTAGTCTCTTCATGATTCTCAGTTTTCTTTTCTTTTATAGATTCTGTTTGAGCTTTCTTTCTTTCTTGTAATGAGTTTATCTCAATTTGAGCTATACTGTATCCCATACCAGTGGTGTCACCTTTTAGCTTTTGTGCATAAATCTATGATTGAATTAAATCAGAACTTGTGTGAAGTTTATCAATCTTGTCTTTTTCTCCTAATAATTCAGATTGAATCTTATTCTTGATGTTTTCCAATTCTAAGATTTTTATATTTTCTTGCATGAGTTCTTCATCTAACTGTTTATTTTCTTTATTCTTCTCTTCAATAGCCATTAGGCTATCAGTTAACTGATCATTCAATTCTTCCATCTTATCCTTTAAAGATAAGTTTTCTTCATTCAGTTTCTTGACCATTTTCCCAAAATCATTTGTAGAGAAATCTTTCAAATCTTTTCTTAACCTTTTGATAAGAATTTGTGAGCCATCAACTTTTAGTTTAAGTTCCTCATTTTATTTCTTAGATCTATCTATATCTTCAAGGGATGCTTCAAGATTCTTTTTCAGATGTTTTGCTTCTTCTGAATCCATGATCTCCTCAAGTGGTTAAACTTTCTTTCAGAGGACCAGAGCTTTGATACCAATTATTGGAAACACTAAGAGGGGGGGCGGGGGTGAATCAATGTTTAAATAATGATTATATTTCAGTAACTTTAAACATAAATCAATTATATATCACTTGAAGATTAACACAAGATCACATAACATATAATATGATTATGGGGAAACATTGAAAAGAGGAAAACCCTGGTGGGAAATAGTACCCACAAATATTGTACTAGTATAATGAACATGTTAAAGTTCCTTTGCCCTGTTAGGAGTAGTCTTTACAATGCAAGTACAATGAACTGGTTAAAGGCCTGACCCTATTAGGAGTCTTTTACAAACAACCCTATTAGGGGTGAGGACTCACTGTCCAAGAGCTCATTTCTCAATGAGAAAGAAGGCTAAAACCTCCTGAGAATAGATATGCACTATATCCAAAAGTGAACTGTTGTATATGACACATATGTATGATCAGTTTCAGTTATGTACTTATGCTCTTATCTTCTTTAAGGGCTCTATGTCATGCTAACATATTTACACTGCTCTTCACTGCATATTTCTTTGACACTTCAAATATATCTTTCATTACATATATATATGTTTATGCTTGAATAGACGTGACTATAAACAAGACCTTAGTCGGCCCAAAAACAACATTCACAATTCTTCCAAAAAAATTGTCTTAAGCGTGTTTACAATAATGTTTAATACATGATTACAAAATTATTACAATAGGTGCTTATCCTTTACACAACAAAAGATTACATGCTAATCAAAAACCTGAAGTTGGCTTCATACTCTATATTCTAAACTGCTATTGTACTTGTTCTTTCTGTAACTTGTCCATACTGACATTTCGTACCATGTGTGTATAGGGTAAGCATAAAAACATATCATAGAGCTTATGTCTAAAGGTGCTTGGTCTGAATCGGTCGTACGCATGCGTGTTGGTGCTATGATCATCTGTGTATCTTTGTTCTGTATTGTCTTCTATACTTAGTAAATTTTCACTACTAAGTTTTCTATCAAAACTTCATATGACTTTGTTTCCATAATGACAAAAAAAAATCCGTCATATACTTCCTGGGAGTCAACTTGCCAACAAATTTATCTAAGTGTAAGTTGCTGCCCTAAAAATACTTTGTGAGAAGCCAAGTTTGGATGCAAGTAGCAAGTGACTTGATGTTTTTCATGAGATACCACTTGGAGAGTGTGTTTAGCACCTTTCATTTGGAAAATTTAATGGGTTCCAACTCTCATATTTTAGTTTTGACATGTTTTGGAGAGCCATTTGGAGGTGGTTACACAGATCTACACTTTGCACTTACTTAGATTTTCCTAAGTGACCCAGAGGCTTGTATCTAATGCCTGGTTGATAATCAAGACAAAAGGGTTTTTACACTTTTTTGTAGGCATGGAAATGAGTCTCTATCCCCTTTTTCAGACCCATGTGAGCTCATTTGATAACTTTTCTTAAGCCATTCCATTTACCTTTTATCCTGGTTTACGGAGTGTGAAAATGCAGATTTCTAAGTGCCTTACTTTGAGGTCCCACCATTTGTGCCCAGTCCAAGATATTGAAGAAGTAATTGTTCCCCTACATTGAAAACCTAGAAGTGTACTTCCTTGGAGATTTATAGATTATGGTCAATCCGTTTGACCACTTTACCCAACCCTTTCCAAATCCAATTTCTGCATTATTACTATGTTTGAGTTTAAAAAGGTATTGAAGAGCTGACTTTCAAGAATGATGCCAATTGATCAGTTGATCATTAGAGAGAGGTAATTGAAGTTCTTTATTCCTTGTGTGAAGGTGAATCCATGTTCAAAGGTTCAGACTTTAAGAATCTCTTTTGATAGGTTTGCGGAATCAGAATCAAAAGTGATTTATGTAGATTGACATTGTTAACAAAATTACATTCACAAACTAGTCATTTTCAGAGGGTCATAACTTCATGTAAAATTGTGGTTTTGAGATGTGAATTGTTTCCTTTTGCTTCTTGTACCTGAATGTATTACTATGATCATTTGTTAGGACTCAAGGTGTGTTTCTCTATTTTTACAAAGGGCTAGTCCATAATCGGTTTCTTGTGTTTTCACATTTGTGTTTGCACACTTTTTCAAGTAGCTCATTTTGAATGTTACTATCTTGCAACCCTAATGCTCTCATAAAAATCCCTTTGGAATGTGTATTCACATATTGGAAGTGAACATGGGTTTCAAAATGCATGATAATATGATGTTACTATCTTGCAACCCTAATGCTCTCATAAAAATCCCTTTGGAATGTGTATTCACATATTGGAAGTGAGCATGGGTTTCAAAATACATGATAATATGAGGCTTTCTGTTTATGTGATCATTTTGTAGAGGTACAAGTTGATTCTAAGTGATTTCCAGTTCAATGTTTTCTAGTCCAAATTTCATGATAGATCAAGTTTGTTTTGTCAAAGATGAAAGTGGCTTTTAGGAAGTAGAAATCCTTGAACAAGCATTTCGGGGACTTGTCATTTATTTGTGAGGTCCAAATGCTCAGTTTATGTCATCTTAAAAGCATATTATTATTTAAAAAGTATTATATGTTTTAAATAATAATACTTCTGGATATATACCAATGAAGTTAACTGTGGGAAAAATGTGGAAGCACAGACAAGTCTTGTGAACTATTGAGCAAATGCCAGTGAAGAAATCTAGTGCATGAAATTTACAAAGGCTTCTACAACATTCTGAGCCAATGCAAATTTGGCAAGTATAAATCAATGTAGCAGTGTTTACGTAGCATGTTTGAAATTTGCACATAATACAAAGAGGATAGACCCCACAAATGAAAGAAAGGGGAAGAGTTTTCAAAGAAAATGACAGGTGTCAACCAGAGGCTTGCACAAGAGAAAGGAGAGATAAAAAATAAAATATTAAAAACTTGAACCAAAGTAAATGCAAATTCCATTGAAGTGAATGTGCAACAGAGGACTTTAAAAGGTTAAAACAATTGCAAATGGTTTGTGTACTATGCTCAATGGCTGCACAGTGCACAATGGAAGGGGCTTGCGAAATCATGAAGGAAGAGCCTAGCGTAGAGTTTTAAACAATACCTTTGCAAGTGGAAAGTTCCTAGAACTTGCATGGAGGCTGTTAGAGGGCTGTGAAAAAGCCAAAATGGAAGCCCACACATGAAAAAATTTCTTTGCAAATGTAATTGGCAGGTGAAAACATGTCCAAACTTTCAAGAGGAGCCTACGTAGCATTGAAAGAGACATTTGGAGCCCACGCCAAACACCAAGGAGATAAATGGGAAGTCAATGCAAGTAAAGGAGTGTTGGTAGTTGTCTTTGCCAAATCTCTATGCAATGTATCAATGAAATTTGTAGGTGTTATGTAAGTATAAGGAAAGGCTACGCAGACATGGTTTAGAGCCAGCGCATTAACATTGAAACCTTGCGCAATAAGGATAGAGGCAAGTTAAAACATTTGATAGAAAATGAAAATGGAAGGGGTAAAAAATTCATAGCCTGTGCAATACCATAAAGATACCCACCATAGTATATACAAGGAAGCCAACACAAAACAGTATGGAGAGGAGCTTAAAAACTTAAAAAATGCAAAGATATTAATCCCACATTGGATGGAATTTGGTTTTTGTAGTGTTTAAGTACTCCAATGCTTATATTGTAATATGAATAAAGAGACAAGAGGCCCATTGGCGGGCCCCTTGGCTGGAGGAGTAAATGGACTTGTGGGTCCCATAATTTTGGGCACAAAATGCAGAAAGACTTTAAAACATGCATAATTTTATTCCCACATTGGTGGTGGGAACAGAATTTGAGATGTATAAAAGGTAAAGGCCAAACATACTATAATATGAAGATGAGTAGGAGGCTCTCCATGCGCACATAGGTGGTGCATTGGGAAATGTGCTGGCGACCATAGAAGACCCAATTTTGTAGACAAGTGGTGATGATGATAGGTGGCATTAGGGACACGATCTCGTGCTGATGTCAGTGGAATGCCCGGTCAGATCACACGATCATGCAAGAGGCTAGATGGAGGATGACGTGGTAGACACATGGTGGGTGGTCGCCAAGTTGCAAGATGAAACCGCGGTCAGAGCTAACATCTAGTGACTTAGAGGTAGCAATCAATTAACCACCGTGTGAGCCAACTAATGCTAGTTTCCAGAGGCCAAACCTTCTGAGATCACGCAACTAGCACTCAGTTAACCGCATGCTAGGTTGTGAGATGCTAGTGGTTAAATTAAAAAACTTTAGAGATTCAGAGATAGAGGTTAACTAACTTCTATGCCAAATCTCTAAATGCAAATAGTTAAGTGCCTAGAATTCTGAGATTAAGCCCCAGCCGCCCGATGGAGATCAAGATCAAGGGCTCGTGTACAATCTCAGAGAAAAACCAAGGTCAACAAAATATTTCAGAGGCTCAGAGATACACTAGCCAAGATGAACTAAGGTTAAAAAAAGGTTGAGGTTGAGTTTATTCTAAGAATTAGAGACTAAGGCTCATCTCCAAGTCTCTAAGTAAACCATGGGTTAAAGAAATTATTCAGAGACTTAGAGACCAAGTTATCTCCAAATCTCCAAGTGAACTACGGTTAAGGAAGATTTCTCAGGCCAATTAATGAGCAGCGAATCAGAGTATGCCAAGTGTCCAAATCTGGTGCATTTTGGGCATAAATAGAAAAAAGGAAAAATTTCAATAAAAGGAATGTGCACATGATTTAAAAGATAAAAACATTTAAAAATACCATAGTGAGTGCAGAATTATAAAGAGGAAATAAAGTCAAAAGTGCATAGACAAAGATATAAAATGCAAAGTTTAAAATAAAGTACAAGATTAAAGTATTAAAGGCATAGTCTTTTCCTATAGTCAAATGAAATATTTTTATTTCAAACTTGAAAGATATGCATTCACGAAAGAATTTATCAGAAGCTTAAAATTAGATTTGGAAGATATTTTCAGAAAGTGAGATCAGATTTTGGAACGGACAAGTGAGATTAGATTTTGAAGAAGGATAAGTGAAAATCAGATTTAAAGAAGGGAAAATGTCAATTAGACATAAATTTTAGGGTTCCTTCTTCTATTTGTATCCCTCTTTTCTCTTTTGTAAGGGTTCCTATTTTCTGCTCTATTTTGGGGGTTTCAGATTCAGTTCAGTTTCTCTGCAAAAGTTTAGAGTAGGTTCCAAGTGTGGTACCTCTATATATGTTTTACCTCTTCTATGCATATAGGGTGTTCTTGTATCCTTTTAGTTTCAGGGAAGAACATCATTGTAATAGATTTCTTATGAATGAAATTTAGTACTATTATTTTGATATCAAGTTTTCACCATTATGTTTCTTGAATCATAGAGAATAAAGCATTAAGGGTGTTTTACTCTTGTCTGTTGTTGATCAACAATAGAGTAATTTAAGGAATGGCTGTAATTTAATATTTGTCTTCAAGTGTGTATGAGATGGGGTATTAAGGATATTCTAGACTTGTCTTTCAGTGGATGTTGATTAATGTATTGTCTATTCCAAGGTCTCTTCCAAGGGGAGGGTTAAATTCTTTGAGTAGGGAGTTGCATATTTGAATACACAGGTGGATTCACAAGTAGAACTTGATTGATATGGTATGTCTTATGTATGGCATATAGATATATTAGACTGTGTTGTTTTCCTTTGTTCATGATCTTCTTTGCAATGTTATGTTTGACTCCGTTGTCCATTGGATAAGGCACTGGTCTATGAAAGACTTGGGGTATTTCAGAGATCCATTAACAAAAATATAATTAAAAATCATTTCCCTTTCATGTTGTTAGGATCTAGGATTTCTATAATTTTTAGACATACTCTGTAATACCCACTCATGTTTTGCTTTTTAGGTTGTGATGTCGTACTCTTTAGGCATTGGTTCCGGTTGTTGGCGGATATTATTTCATTTGATAATGATACTTGATTATGATGTCATGATTTTACCTTATGCATAGATAGATGTGATGATGTTATCTTGTTGATTATTATTTGTCGATTTCAGTTTATGATATACTTACCCCATACTTGCATGTGTATGGTTGTCTTATATG
>MU227474.1:630144-648130 GCA_018584345.1 Thuja plicata | reverse complement strand
TATGAGAGGACATTAGCTCCGTGTATGGTCACTTGGGTGCCGAAATCCATTGTGATTATCTGGGCTGAACTTAAGGGTAGACCTACATGATGACACCTTCCTTTACACATGCTAGATTTCCTACGTTTTTAGTTGCCTCTGGATTAGAGATTCTTACCTTGTTATGATGATTAGTACACTGGATTAGAGAGCTATCAGGATCCATTGCTTAGTGGTTATGCCTTGTTGGTTTTGGATATCCGATTGGGATCTGTTGTTATCTCCTCAAGACGGTGGGGTGGACCTTTGTGGCTCCACACAGACAGGTGGTAGTGATTCTTTATCCATTGAGATTCGACGTCCTTGTACCAGGTACTTGATGGTTTCCTTGCAGATGAGCTCTTTATGTTCCTTCATCATTTATTATGTAATTTCATTATTGTAATCTTGTATTAGTGTATCGCATGTGATACCTAATCTAGAAATTGTAATAGTAAGTAGTTTAGAGTGATTACTACATACCCTGTGACATGTGTAGTGGATGTGAGTTATGATGGTTTCATGGTTATCCATGAGGTTTGTAATTATGGTTATGTAAGTTGTACTTGTTATGTTTAATTAGATGAAATCTTTTGTTATTATGTTAGTTGTGTTTTGCTTTAAGTAATTCAACGTCATGGGACCCTTGAGTTGTGTAATTTATTTGTGTAAGACATGTGTATAAATGGTAATCGCTTCCGCATGATTGTGTGTTTCTTTATGTTAACTTTAAAAAAAAATTTATTCAGCACACATAGTGACATGTTCTAGGTTAATCTCTCTTGGGTTCCCTGGCGGGGCATTACATACTCTATGCAAGTGGAATATTGCATGAGACTTGAAAAAACATTGAGGTATTTGTTACCTAAAGGTTTGAAAACTATTCCATAGTTATATATATGCAAGCTTGTATTTGTTACAAAGGAGTCATGTATGTGAAGATTAGGTAATACCCACCTGAGTGACGTGGAGCTCAAAGTGAAGGAGGATGTTTTATCCTCATTAATTAGACTTTGTCTTGTTAGAATCATAATGTTGGAGTTATAGAGTTGGTCAGTTATTAATCTATTGAGATTCTGAAAGAAAAATCTCTAACATACCCCATGTAAGACTACTATGTATAGTTTCAAGTGTTCCCTTCCTTATCTAAAATAACATGACTATCTTGACAAAAGACTATGCTATGGGATTTCGTTGATAGATAAGACAGTTGATCAATCTGATTGAGAATTTGCTAAGAAGCTTGAATTTTTGACTTGGTTATGCTGAAGGTCAAAATTGCTAAATAAAATTGTTCAATGCCTATTTTGAAATGAAAAAGAACTGAAATGATAGTCAAAGGATATTTTAATGTATGATTTTATTAGTCTTATGATTTTTTTGTTCTTCCGAAGACAATTTTTTTTAGGTTTGAAATCAAGGTATGTGTGACATATCAAATAAGTGAAGGCCCTTATCATGGACATCCCTTACATGGTCACCGTAGATGAATTTTTTTTTATGTTTTTGAAGATTTTCCAATTTTTTAAGATTTCATGACATTTTTCATTTTTTAGGGATTTTCTTAGTGCTTAATGGATCATGGCATTGGGTGCCCCCATTTTGGATAGAGTGGGAATTTTATTGCATAATGAACATGGTGGAATGACTTTGTGAGGGATATGAGATGGTAGGACAAGGAAAATTCATAATTCATGACATATGTTATTGCGGAGGATGGGGTGAAATGACATGTGATACAAGATTGTAGTTATGATAGATGGTAGAGCAATGATCCCTACACAGTGTCAGAATGCCCAATGTTTTCCATGGTACTTTTGTAAGGTGCCACTGAAGTTATTTTTCACCATAGGATGAATTTATTTCTCTTTTATTTCTATTTTTGTGTCATTGAAGATGCCTGATTGTTAGGTTTTCACCAAGGTAACCCTCTTTTTTCTTTTTTGATTTTTTGAAATGGGTCTACTTTGACAGTTATAAATAGTACTTGCGTAGATGCAATCTATTAATGGGATATGATAGAGTCTGTCCCTCTAATGTGGATATTTCATGTGTTCTAGATCGATAGATTGTTGTGATGATATAAGAACCCAACCAGTTAGGTTCAAACTTTCTTGGCTTTTCTCTTTTTGTCTGATTTTTCTAATTTTCCATTAGGACTAGGTCACGAACATCAAAAGATCTGGGGATGAACTTTTTGTTGTAGCTTCTCCTAAGATGTTGATATGCTTGGAGATGTGTCATTTCTTTTTGTCTCTTTTCATCAATAAACTCTAGCTTCTGTAGTCGAGATACTCTGTAATCCTCATCTGAAATAATGTGTTGAAGTGATACACACAATGATGGGAGATCAACCTCTATTTTCAAGATAGATTCGATACTATATAATAGTGAATATGGAGTGACACCTATGGGAGCATGGAAACTAGTACAGTATGCCCATAAGGTGGGGTTGAGTTGAAGGTGTCAGTCCAACCAGCTTCATTGACTATCTTTTTTTAGAATTTTTATAATGGTTTTTTTGTAGCCTCAGCCTGGTCATTACCTTGGGGAAAGTAGAGTGATGAATAATTATGATGGATAGGGAATTTTATACAAAGCTTGTCTACTTGCTTATTTTTGAAGGGGGGGCCATGACCTATAATGATGGTCTGGGGTACACCGTACTGACTTATGATATAGTTCAAAAGAAACTTGGAAATTTTTTTGCCGATGGTGTAGGTCATTAGAATTGCTTCAACCCACTTTGTGAAATAATTACTAGCTATGATAATGTATTTATGACCATTAGAGGATAAGGTATGTATCTTTTGAACTACATTGAACCCCCATTAGGAAAAGGGCCACAGTGATGTAAGTGCCTACAACTCCTGAGAAGGTGCATGGATGAGGTTCCCATGTATCTAAGACTTTGTGCATTTTTGTACATATAAGAAAGCATATATTTGCAATGTAGGCCAGTAATATCCAATTATTAAAATCTTCTTAGCTAAGGTCAATCCACTAGAATGAGCACCACAAATTCCCTTGTGTAGTTCTAATATCATGGCTTATGATTCTTCTGAGTTGAGACATATGAGGTGTATTCCATCCAGACCATGTTGGTAAAGTGTATTGGTTATTACAGTGTAATGGGAGGCTTGCCTTATCAAGGAATTATTTTGGTTATGGGACAAGTCAATGGGTATTTTTTTTCTAGTTAGGTAGGCATAAATATCCTGGTACTAGGGAAAATTGGGACCAACAATTTTACACACAACCTCAAACTTGGGAACTTCAAAGGAAAGGACTGTGAGCCATTCTACCATGAATTCAAAATTTGTTATATCTAGTTGCATATCGAGCAAAGATCCCACTATAGTAATTACATTTTCTGCTTTTTTCTTGATTGTCGGTAACTGCTCAAATGATATCTTTAAAATTTTTTGTTTCATATCTTCTGTCAAGGCTTTGCAGGGAATCAAATTTTCATCCTCTATTTCATAGTTGTCATTGAATTTTCTAATAATCAGTTGAGAATCTCTAAACACTTGTAGTTTTTGGACCTTCCAATGGACAATTGTCTTGAGCCTTATGATAATTGCTTTATGCTCTACTATATTGTTGGTGCAATCAAAGCTCAACGTATAAGATATCAGAATGGAGTCACCTTAGAGAGTGATAAATACTACATTGATGCCTGATCCATTTTGTGTGTGAGAGCCGTCAAATTAAAATTTCCACGATTTCTTCTCTTCCATATAAAATATGCTTTCATATGGAAACTCTATTAGCATTAGATGACTAGAAGGTAATGGTGCATCTGCCAACTGGTTGGAAATTTCTTGTCCCTTGAATGTTTTTATGTCCATATAATCTATGTTGAATTCACTAAGAATAATGACCCATTTGGCAAGGCATCCTATCAATGTGTGTTTACTCAATAGATATTTCAATGGATCAAGTTTTTCTATTAAGATCATCCTGTGAATTAACAGGTAGTGTTTGAGTTTTTGGGAAGCAAAAACTACATCCAAACATGATCTTTAAATTACAGTGTAGTTCATTTCATATGCCTCAAGTGTCTGACTAATATAATAAATAGTCCAATCTTTCCCTTCAAAATTATTTTGTACCAATAATGCCCCCAATGATTTTTCTATAATCAAGATGTATAATAGTAGGAGTTGATCTGGAATAGGTTACACTAAGATTGCTGCTGAGAGAAGATAGTCCTTCAATACTTGAAATGTGGCTCAGAAATCTTCTATCCATGTGAATTTGACATCTTTTTGTAGAAAGTATTGGAATTTATGGCATTTTTCATCTAGGTGTGATATGAATCTATTGGGATATTGAGATGGTTGTTGGACATTATGGATATTGGCATTAATGTTCTATCATTGATGTCAACATATTCCTACTATTAGAGATAATGTTCTTGGTTGTTCTGTAAGTTAAATTGCTTGGTACAAATACTACACAACATATCTATAGTTGCAATCATACTAGTGAGTTCAATTATGTCTACAGTTGATGCATGCCGATTCGCAGATGTTAGCATGATGGTTTGTTATATTTATGGTTGATTTATTAGATGTTTGTATTTTAGTTGTTAAAGAAGTGATTGAGTTTCATTTTTTGGATCTATAGTTTGGTGTTGAATATTTATTGATTGGTAACCTAGTAGCAAGTTTCAGACATGCATATGTGTCCTCAACTCAAATGGTGCATGATTTGGATGCTGGAAAGCTATTTTTATTGAGTAACAAAGGTTGCCGATATTATTGTTGATGAACAGTGCAGAGATGAGTTTAGATCTTGAGTTCATGTTGATGTGAAGGTTGCTGAGGTTTTTCACATTTCTTGCTAATGTTTCTTGATCATGTTTTTGGTTTGCATTGGTCGAGGTAATCATGTTGCACAATTCTCATGTAACGTGTTGGTGTTCTTCATTTGGTCTTAGCCAACTTGGTGATGTAACGTGCTGCAAAGTTTTGGTGCATTATTTATGGATCTAGAACATGTTCGAGGTTATTGATATGGGTCATTGTAATGTCCTAGATGACATTAAATGGATCACATTGGGGACTGAATTGTAATTTATTAATTTTTTGCTATCAGGTCCCTGACTGACCTATTTGAGATGATTTAATGAATTGTATTTAAAGATGTATATTTTGTAATTGCAAGGGTGTGTACAAATGGGAAAAATGATATATGATGCAGTATGAAGAGGTACAAGTGGAATCTAAAATAAGTCAAAGATCTATGCACTTCATTGGAACTATTTTCACATAAAAAATGCTATTAGTCAGTTCATGTGTTTGGATTGTAAGTCCTCTTTGATCTATGATTGATTGATGTTGTAAGGTAGTGAGCCTTGTTGTTATTGTATCTCGACCAGTGAGATCTAGGAAGTGAGCCTAAATGCATGTGCATTACCCATCTATGTAATAATTTATACTTTTAGTAGAGTATTTTATTATTATGGGTATATAATAAACCCCACTATGGTTTTTCCCATAATAGGGTTTCCACATATAAAATCTTGGTGTTATGTGTTGATATGTGTGTTTGGATATTGCATTAAAGTTTATCTTTTAGATCTGTGGTTAAGTGGTTTAAGTTTGAGATTTTGTGGACACAACTAATTCACCCCCCCACTCTTAGTTGTGTGTTCTTCCTTGGCCCTAACAATTAGTATCAAAGCTAAGTCCTTTTCTGGAATCCTAACCACTTGAGGAGATCTCGATAGAAACCTTTAAGAAGGAAAGTCCAAGATTTGAAGGTACTAATTATACTATATGGAAGGACCATATTTATGGGGCAATAGTTTGTCCTTATTTAATATTTTTTTTATGCTATAGTCTAAGACATTTCCAAAACACTTGTGAGACTTTTAAGTACTTGAACTTATGAACATACTATAACTACATTCAGATCCACAAAACCTATGGGTAGATAGTAGTGACATACTTTTCTAAATATTATATATATGGCACAATATTTCATATAACTATTTGAATATATGTCTTGACATTTGGATTAAATTGAATTTTTGAAAACTTGAATATATATGCATGTGCTACTAACCTGCCAGGGAAAGAGGAGCAGCTTGAGAGTGGATCGACAACATTGATGTAGAAGCGATGAAGTCCCAGTTGCGATGAGGAGAACTATTATAACACCACAAAAAATTTCTGATGAATTGAAGGAACTATCATTTTAGGGAATACAGGAACACAATTATGCTATATTTCCTCTACAGTCAATACTCTGCTGAAGAGGTTATTCAGTCTTTATGATGTTCTATCATAGACTATTTCATTTTCCTCTCTTTATGGCATGAATCACTCATACCTTATCTTTATGTTTAAATAAATATCAATCCTCTATATAAAGGGATAAGATTTTTATATTGTAGTTAGTTGGATGATTTTACTATTGTTGCAATTGAAAGCAAAGTTACTCTTTTAGTTTCATGTATTGTTTCACTATAATGTAATCAATTTTTCTAGAAATATAATGAAGAAGTGATTTTGAGTTATATTTTGTGTTGATAGTTAGCAGAAGCTGACCAAGCGGGAACACTTGGAAGGTAGAATAGAGTAGATTAGGTTAAGTTGTGTAAGCATTTACAACATTTCAAGTAGAACTCACTATTTTCTTCTATAGCGTTATAACTTGTGTATGTTCCTGCAACACCGGCAGTGATAATCATAGTGAATGATTTGGGTTGGTAGAATAGGTTAAAGTTGAACTTATGGTTGTCAGAATAAATTTCATTAAGTAGTTGTGTGTGTTTACTTTCCTGTAACAATAGTGTAATTTCCTTTCATGTATTTTCCTTCCTGTAGCTTAAGCAACATGACTCTATGAGAGACTTAGTGCACAAACTGTGCTATCCCATTTCAAGTATACGTCCCTGGGTTGACAATTTAAATACACTTCATGATAGGGAAAATAATACTTAGTTTGAATACACTATTCCTAGGAGAAGCTTTGGCATGATTAGTATTACCTATTGTGGGGATATTCACGTTTGATTATACATTCGAGATGCCTCAGTGAAGAACTTTGGACTGTTACTGAGAAGAATTAAAAACCTCCTGCTGATCTGTCTACTGTGACTGTTGATGAGAATAAGGAACTTGAATGTAATATGAGAGAAATAGAAGCATTGAAGAGTGCCTTATCAGATGTTGAGTACACAAAAAATTTAGGACTGGAAACTCCACATGATATATGGATAAAATTGGAGACCTTATATGAAGAAGATAAATTTATGAAACAAACTAAGCTACAAATTATGAAAGGGAAATATGAGTCATTGAGGATGAATGAAGATGAGAACATTACTTCCTATGTGAACAAGATCATTGATTTAATCTATCAAATCATATGCACTAGTGGAAAGTTGGATGAAGATGGGATTGTTTCTAAGATCCTGAGAGCCTTGAATTTTGCTTACAATTATAAAGTTATTGTTATTGAAGAAATTAGAACTGTGACTACTATGAAAAGAGATGCATTGATTGGTAAGTTATCTGCCTTTGAAATGAGAGAACTTGGAGATAGTCTTTCTAAAGTTGAATATACATTTAAATACACTATTTCTAAGGATAATAAAAGTTCTGACCCTAGCGAGAGTTAATCTAATCTTGGTATATACGCTAAGGAATGGGAGGAAATTGGGAAAGAAGAAAGAGAGCTTGAAGAGCTTGAATCCCTATTATTGAAGAGATTGCCTAAAGGATCTAGTAAGTATGAAGGAAAGTTTCCTTTGAAATTTTTTTCATGTAATAAGATTGGTCACATTACTTCTAGATTCCCTAACGAAGAACCTAAGAACAAGCATAACAAGTTCAGACATAAGTTTCATAAGAAGTGCTACTATGATATTGATGAAGGAACAACTAATGATGAATTTAAAAAGAGAGAAGATGAGATTGTGTTCATAGCTATGAGAAATGAAAATCCTAATGAAGAGAGAGCCTTGGTTTTGCATGTGGATAAGAGAGATGTCTGGGTTATTGACAATAAGTGTTCATATCACATGGCAAGAGACAAAAATAAATTTGTGAAGCTTGAAGGTTATGATGGTGGAGTTGTCAGATTTGGTAATAATGCACCCTGTTTGATCAAAGGAAGAGGTTAAATTAAAATTTATGGTAAGATTAATATTGATGATGTTCTATATGTTGAAGGATTAAAGCATAATATTTTGAGTGTTGGACTGTTAGTTGATAAGGGATATCACCTAGAATTCAAGAATATAATGTGTAGAATCATTGGAAGCATTGGAATTGAGATTGCATTAGGTACAAAGACCAGAGGTAATGTATTTCATTTAAAAAATTTAGAGAATAGATTCTTGATTACTAAGATTGATGACATTTGGTTGTAGCACAAAAGATTATGTCATGTGAACTTTGGTAACATTGTGAAGATTAGTACTACAAATGTAGTAACATATTTATGTAAATTGTTGAAGCTTGCTAATGCAATGTCAAAGGAGCTTCATTTGGGTAAGCTAACTAAATCTACTTTCAAAAGTAAGACCTATTCTTCAAGTGGATTGTTAGATTTGGTTCATACTGATCTATGTGGTCCTTCTAGAACTAGAAGTTATTATTGAGATAGATAGTTTATCCTGTTCATTGATGATTATTCAAGGATGATGTGGATCACATTTTTGGAAGAAAATATGATTCATTTGACAAATTCAAGATATTTAGAGCTATGGTTGAGACTGAGATAGGTATGAAGCTAAAATGTTTGAGATCTGATAGAGTTGGAGAGTTAAAACATTTAGAGACTTTGATGCATACTATGAAGAGCATGGGATAAAAAGACAAATGCCTTCTCCTACGACCTTACAACAAAATGGAATTGCAAAAAGAAGAAACATAACAGTACTTGACACTGCAAGGACAATGATGATAGAAGGAAATGTTCTGCAGATCTATTGGAGAGAAGTTGTTATCACTTTTGTTTATACTTTGAACCAAATTCAAATCAAGCATGGTACTGGTAAGACTCCTTATGAGCTTTGGTATGGTCATATTCCTACTGTGAAGTATTTAAGAATTTTTGGAAGCAAATGTTATATTGAGAGAGATGAGGATTTAATAAAATTTGATCCTAGAAGTGATGAAGGGATATTTCTTGGTTATTCTACTAAGATTAAAGCATATAAATGTTACAATCATAGATTTAGAAATGTGATTGAAAGTGCTAATGTGAGAGTGGATGAAAGTTTTCATAAACTAGTTATATCTTAGAGTTATGAATGAAATGATGAAGAAAGAAGTGAGATTGTGCAAACACAGAATCAGAATGGATTGGTAGGACAAAAAGAAGAATTTGTGAATGAGGAATTGGAAACAAAAGAGTCAGCCACTAATGCAAATATAAAGACTCCAAGGTATGTAAGATTAAATCATTCAAGAAATTAGATTAATGGTGATAATAATAAAGGTGTTCAGACTAGAGGAATAACTGCTAGAAATGAGTTTTGTTTGATATCCAAGATTGAGCAGGTTAGGATGTTGATGAAGCATGCAAAGATGAAAGTTAGATCAAAGCCATGAAAGAAGAGTTGGAACATATTGAGAAGAATAAGACATGGATCCTTGTTCCTAGACTCATGGACAAGAATGTGATTGGTACTAAATGGGTATTCAAAAAAAAATTGAATGAAGATGGTGAAGTGGTTCAGAACAAATCCAGACTTGTTTGTAAGGGATATTCTCAGATAGAAGGTATTGATTATGAAGAAAAATCTTCCCCTATTTATAGAATTGAAGTTTTTAGAATATTTATTGGATATGTTGCTTACAAATATTTTAAGGTATATCAGATGGATATCAAGTCAGGCTTATTGAATGGAGAGATAGAGGAAGAAGTCTATATTGAGCAACTCAATGGTTTTCCCTAAGTGATGAAGGTGACATGGTTTTCAAGTTGAAGAAAGAATTGTATGGATTGAAACAAGCTCCTAGAGCCTAGTATGCTAGATTGGAGAAGTATTATCTGATAATTGGTTTCAAAAAAGGTAGCACTGATAGTAATTTATATTTCAAAGTTTTCAATGATGCTATGCTAATCATTGAAGTCTTTGTTGATGATATTATCTTTAGAAAAAAATGAAAAATTGAGTAAATAATTTATTGATGAGATGCAGAAAGGGTTTGAGATGTATATGATAGGTGAAATGAAATTTTTTCTTGGATTGAAATTTACACAATTAGACAAAGGTATTTTTACATCTCAGTCCAACTATGTGAAAGAAATTTTGAAGAAATTTGGTATGGAAGATTCTAGACTGGTTTCCAAAGGATACATTTGAGTATCTCTGAGGTAAGCTTGGGGTGATGGCCCTTTCTGAGTAGAGCTAGAGATGCATTTGGTGCATCGATCTAGTAGAATAATAGCTAATATTTAAATAGGGATTGATGTTTTTGATTGCTACTCCTTAAGGGGAGCAGTTGGTATGAGTAGTTGGTATGAGGATTGATTATTCAATTTTGAGAAGTTGTTGAGATATGTTCATTGACCTAGTGCATGCATATTATTTTTTCATTAATTTCAAAGGGGGAGAGATAGTGTGAACAATATGGTAAAATATATAGGAAAGAGATGATGTAAGAGGGAGAGTTTCAAAATTTTAGACACCTTGAGTATATTTGTTAGAGATATTGTGGATACTGCTAGTAATACTGTTGATATGATTTTATTTGCGTGTTGTTTTGATTTTTTCACAACATATGTTTTCATTAATTCCAAAGGGGGAGATTTTTGGGATATTGATAATGTTGTTGGGGATTATGTATTCTAGAATTAATTTTTTTAAATTTATGTTAACATATTCCCACTGTTGGAGATAGTGTTCTTGGTTGTTCAGTAAGTTAAATTGATTGGTACAAATACTACACAAAAGATATATAGTTTTGATCATACTGGTGGTTTCAGTTATGTTTGTAGTTTATTTATATCACTTTAAAGTTGTTAGCGTGATGGTTTGTGAGATTTATGGTTGATTTATCAAATGTTGGTATTTTGGTTGTTTAGGAAGTGACAAAGTTTCATTTTTTGGATCGGTATGGATCAATGTTGAAGAGTTGTTGGTTGCTAACCTGGTAGTAATTTTGGGATGTACATATGTGTCCTCAGCTCAAGTGGTGCATGATTTGGATGTTGGAAAGCTATTTTTCTTGAGTAATAGAGGTTGTAAATATTATTGTTAGTGAATAGTGTAGAGATGAGTTTAGATATTGAGTTCCTGTTGTTGCAAAGGTTGTTGAGGTATTTCATATTCCTTGTTGATGTTCTTTATTGTGTTGTTGGTTCACATTGGTCAAGGTGATTGGGTTTCATGATTCTCATGTAACATTCTGGTGTTCTTCATTTGGTCTTAACCGGCCTAATGATGTAACGTGTTGCGAAGGTTTTGTGCATGATTTGTGGATCTGGAACATGTTCGAGGTTATTGATATGGGTCATTGCAATGTCCTGGTCGACATTCAATGGATCAAATCATGGAATGAATTGTAATTTATTAATTGTTTTCAATTAGGTCCCTGACTGACCTAGTTGAGATGGGTTGATGAATTGTATTTAAAGATGTAATCTTTTGCAGTTGCGAAGGTGTGTACAAATGGGCAAAATGATGTATATGATGTTGTATGAAGAGGTATGAGTGGAATCTAAAATAAGTCATAGATTTGTGTGCTTCATTGGAACTATTTTGGCATAATAGATGTTATCAATCAGTTCGTGTGTTTGAGCTATAAGTCCTCTTTGATCTATGATTGGTTGCAGGGATAACTTTGAGAAACCCCCACCTCCCAAAAAGTATAAAATTATGGCGAATCACATTTTTTTTGGAGGGAAAATTTTTAATATTGATGGCGTATTGTGGTTCAAATTATGGATATTTGGTGGCAAATTTTTTAATATTGTATACAATTTTTTTAAAAATATGGCGACAACAAATGATTTTAATAGGAAAATTATTAATTTAATTGGTGAAGCTAAAAAAATTTATTGATAAATTATGGCGAAATAATTTTCCAAATGTTGTAATTAATTATTTGTCATGGCGAATGTATTTCAAAAATATATATAAACTTGGTGATTTAAGAGAATAGTTGTATAGTTGGTATGTCGATTTAATAATTGGAAATAACTATTAAAGTTTCATTCTCCTAAGTTTTCATTCTCAAAGAATGACACGTGTGATGTTTCTGGAGTGAGTTTTTAGTAAAGGAGTTATGTCACCACATTTCTTCTGAAATGCACCTTCCACCATTCGTCTCTCTTAATCCAATGGTTCTGATTTGATGTTGAAGTTGCATCGGGTCCCACCACTATGATGTCACAGACTCACACGTCCGTTGGATTACAACATATCAACGACCAAAGGTGAATTTTGGGCCTATTGTTGGTCTTCATAATGTTTACGAAAAAATCTCAGTGGAATCATGACACATGGTATGATTGATCATACCAATAAGTCCACGATCAATCATACCACATGTCATGATTCCGATGAGAGTTTTTTGTAAAGATTATGAAGACCATCAATAGGCCCAAAATTCATCTTTGGCCATTGATATGTTGTAATCCAACGGATATGTGAGATTGTGAGTCTGTGAGTTGTGACAAGATTTATTAATTAATTTAAAAATTATAAATAACTTTCGTATAGTTTTAAATTTAATTAATAAAACCTATCAAATTGTCATATCAGACATATTTTGTTTGCTGCATAGCCATTTCTGGTAATATTAGATAGAAATTTTAATTAATGGCGATGAGTAGATATGACGTCATGTAAATTAATGACAATTAAGCCGCAATTAATTGTCATTGACAAATAAGTGTGAACTGTGACATCATTATCTATTCATTACAAATTTACCTCGATAGAATAATGCCTTAAAGTTAAGACTTAAATGAAAACATCATGTCATTGAAGGACATTGTTTTTTGACCGTTCGATGATCTTACATCAATGGCAAAGTTTTTTTTATAATAAAGAATTTTTATGTCCACCTGCGTGACATTTGGCCTTTGTTATTCCAAAGAAAGCAAATGTCTTATCATAAATGTTGTTTCTAATTTCACCCACTATTGCATTAAATATGAAAGATTTGGAGATTGTTGAAGGACAGTTACCATTTTACTTACAAATAAATTAGATCTTTAGGGAAGAGAAAGAATTTCAATCATGGCTTATAAATAGATTATATATGCTCATTAAATTATGATTGTCAAAGCAGATTTGGGGAAATAGTCTGCAGCTGCTCGGTTCTCTTTATTTTTTGTCAAAAATTAGAATACTAATAAGTTTGATTTTCAATGGACACTCCAATTTGTTTAAGATGCACTTCCTTGGAGGATCAGAAGGCCTTTTTGGGCCTGGTCACAGACCCAATCCTGACGTCTGTAGCTATGGAGTTGGGAGCCTTCACCAAGGAGGCTATAAGGATGGTGCTGGGACGTGAATTTCTAGAGAATGAAAATAGGTATAGAGTTAACATCAACATTTCATCTCAGTTCATGGCATCTCTATTGGACCTGGGTGGGGAAAAGGTGGAAATTCTCATGCTTTTGAGGAAATTTTTCAGAAAAGAGTACCTTGGTGATGATGTGAATGTTGTCGTATTTACAGAAATTGGGTTTGGTATTCCTTGGGAAAATGATTTGCCAAGGATTCTAAAACTAGGAGAAATTGTGCCCAGGCAACCATTTCTACTGAAGCTTGATGTTGAGAAGCTCATGCATCATCGAAAGTGGGCACAGACTGGGAGGGATTTCCTCTGGAAGTGGCACAACCTGGAGGATACCATGGACTATCGATGGCTAGAAGAATTCTCTGAGATTATCATCTCTTCAAAGTTCCATACAAAAGGAAGGGAGCCTTAGTCGGATAGTCCCTGACTATGTCCCTGTCCCTGTCCTAGTCTCTACTATGTCTCCCTCTGGTGGTAGTAGCTTACTAGGGTTTTTGTAATGATGCAAATTGTAATAACGTATGTTTAAAAAATATATATGAAAATGTTTTAAGAAATTCGAAGTGCTTTTCTATTTTGTTTTTATTATAAGAATCATTAATAGATATGGGCCTATGGCCTATGGGCGTCATTGATTCGTAAAGTTTTATTGAAATTTTGTGTAATATAATATAAAATATTTGTGTTAAACTTTTGTTTCATGTAATAATTTAATGTTTCATGGATAAGGTATTCTCAAATGCATGAATTCAAAGGGAATTCAATATAGTTAATGATTATATTGATTATTGTGTATTAAATTATTAATATTTTAAGATCGTAACAATCGTTGGATTACGAGAGATGAACGTGACATGTGAGATGTGAGATGTGTAATATTCATTAAAATATTTCCGCAAATGTGACATGTGAGACGTGTAATAATCATTAAAATCTTTTGGAAAATGTGACACGTGAGACATGTAATATTCATTTAATTTGTTACATTTAAGTTTTAACGAAAGGTTTTTACCATTTCCTTTTTAATAACCTATCGACTTGTAGGCTTGTAGAAGGAGAGAAAAAAAGAACTGTTAAACCGTTGTCAAAGATTTTGAGATTGTAATTTGTGAGAGACTTAGCCATTCTAACTTCTATCTATCTAGATTTCAAAACATAATTTCGGGTAAGAAATCTAGCCTGATGCATCCCAATTTTGTAATGTCAAAAATTATATTTAAATTGATTTTGAAATTTTAATTCTTGCACAATGCATGTACAGTTAGGGTTTTCTTAAATTGGGGACATGGGGTTTTCTTAATTAGTTAGTTATTATCTATGATTTTTTTAGTAAACATCTGTGATTCTATGTTTTTTCATTCTTCTGAAGAACAATGGGGAAAGTGAAAACTCAAGGCCAAGGGCAAGCAGATGGGAAAAATTTAATAGACTACAGAAAACTAGTAGAAATCCCTGGTTTCACTGATGAGTATCATGATGTTTTTGATCCTACTATCAATGGTCAAAGGAGAGTCATATCAATTAAACATACATTGTGTAGTAAGGAAACTGGGCCAAAGAGGTCTAACTTTATAAAATTTAATCTAGCGATAGGTGCAAAAATGAATAAAGTTGCTTCATGGTATGTAGGTTTGGGTTGCATGCTGTTACCCAAAGTTTTTCCTTGCCTAGAAATTGTCTTGATTTGTGCAAAAAATTACGATGAAGAAAGAAAAACAATTGTGAATAAAAATAATCAGGAAGAAATTTTATCAATAACCCAAGAAGAATTTATCAGTTTGCTAGACCTAGGGTTTGACCGAAAAAACTGTAATGTCCATATTGACCTCAGATTGCTGGCAGACAAATATGAGGCAATCATGCCAAATGCAAAAAATTCATTTATAAAGGGTCTAATAGTTACAGAGGCAAAGGCTTCATTGGGTGAGAACCATAAGCCTCCTTATGATTTTAACATTTTTGTGCCATGGGTTTAGGATACTATATCCTCACTATCATTTTGCCTGGGAATGAAAAACAATAGGGAAGTGGGTGCCATCATTCTTCAATTGATTTGGGATATCCATTGTGTCAATGAACCAGTAAAATATAATTTTGTTTGACACGTGGTTCAATCGATGCAAGAATAATTAGCATTGATTAAAATAGGCAATTCTAAGACATTTAGGTTCACAACCTACTTGTGCTATCTTCTGCTAGCCAAGCATGCTGTAATATTAATGAGAAATGGAAACAAGCTTGAAATTTAGATGGGTACTCCAATATATTTTTGGAGATTTGATTTTGAGTAGTTGATTGATTGTATGTTTGTCATTGATGACAACATATAATACACAGTAGTAATTCTGTATGCACTTATCCAAATAATGATATGAAGACTTGCATGGATAGATAAATGTTTTTGAAATGTTTACTATGTTATGTTCATACACATAGACCCAGATATGATGTTTCAGTAAAGTTATGTAATTATGTTATTGGCAGTTACAGTTTTGGAAGTGTAACGGTTTAGGGCCAACATATATCACATGTTTCTTGAGTTGCGCCTATCTTCTGTATATGTGTGTGTATATTCATGATTAGTTATGAGCTGATGATATTAATACAAAGGCGCCAAACATGTTTCAAGAAGATTACAAAGTTACAGTAAAATGGTGAGGCCGACTTAGTGAAGCATCGCGTCTATTTGGTTTATACTTGCGTGGTTGTAATTATGCTTGCGTGCTTAGTAGAGCCAACAAGAATGTAATGAAGAGTTGTCTCATAGGTCCCATGATCTTATACTATGAGGAAGATACTTATAACAAGTCAAAGGTGACACGCTAAGTGTGAATGATACGAAAAGATAAGAAAGATGTACAGAGTAGATTATCAGAGTTGGTTCATTCATCAAGAGTCTATGTGAAGAAGATGTGAAGGATGGAAATACACTAGAACTGATCAAGACAAAAGGTCTACCCAATAGTTCATCATCAGATATAGTGCATATCTATTATTTAGAAGGTTGTAGCCTTCACCATCAAGTAGTGAGATTTTGGAAAGTGAGTCCATCACCCCTAATAGGGTTATTTGTAAAAGACTCCTAACAGGGTCCGACCCTTAACTAGGTCACTATACTTATTGCATTGGATTGGACAACTCCTAACAGGGTTGAAATATCTTCTAACAGGGATTACTACAAACAAGTATAGTTTATTGTGGGTGCTAATTCCAACCAAGGTTTTTACCATTTGGTTTCCCTGTAGTCAAATTGTGTGTTAAGTATTGTGTTATCTGGTTAAGAATTTACTTGGTTGTATTCTAAAGTTAAAGAAGTAAAAAGAACTAAATTTACTGATAACTAATTCACCCCCCCCTTTCAGTTATCCTTTGAGACTATTCTAACAATTGGTATCAGAGCCAAGTGCCTTGGAGAAGAAGCCTAACAACTTCAGGTAGATCAGATGTCTTACTTCAGAAAAGAAAGCCCTAAGTTTGATGGAGAAAATTATTTGGATTGGAAAAACAAAATGATAACACACTTAGAGTGCATTGGCTTTGAGATATTTGAAATTTCCACACAAGAGGTTGTAATTCCATCTCTAAAAGACCTTGCAAAGGATGATGCTACTAACAGACAAAAGGATATGTTCACACATAATGAAATTGCCAAAGAAGCCCTAATGAGCACCTTATCTGACAGTGAATTTTCTAAAATCAAGAAAATTGATAGAGCATATACCATATGGAAGCATTTAGAAGACATGTTTGAAGGAGATGTTCAAGAAAAGAATGCATACAGGAAGACATGGAAGAAGAAATACAATAGTCTTGAGATGTTACCTGAAGAGAACATTAGAGCTTAGAATCAAAGGATAAATGAAGCAGTATCCAGAATCAGGAACAATGGTGGTGAAATATCAAAAGAAGATATAATGGACAAGTTGCTAACTACTTTGACATAAGACTATGAAAAAAAGATCAATATTCTAGAGGAAACTATGCAATTCTCACAAAACTTCAAGAGAGAGACTCTAATCAGCAAAATCTTTGCATTTGAGATATCAAGATTGAAGATTGAACCTAAAAGTGAAACAGCTTTCAAAGCCTCAGTCCATGGTAAGAAATCCTTACACATTCCTAGTCATAGTGAGAAAGAAGAAGTTGAAGAAATCATTGCTATGATTGCTAGAAGAAAAAAGAAAGGAAAAGGAAAATATGAAGGACAGCTTCCATTCAAATGTTTTTCATGTAATAAAATAGGTCACTTTGCATCTAAATGTCCCACAAGAGTCAAGAAGTTCATATCTGATTACAAACCTAAATATAAGAAGGAATCATGCTAAAGAAGGTGTAACCGATGAAGATTCAGGAGAAGATGAAATTGGATTCATCACCCTTAGAGATATGGAAAGGTTGCTTGAGGAAATGGACATTGCAGATGAAAAGGAAGAACAAGAGCTAGCCCTAATTTCCAAAGCAGACAT
>MU227474.1:604931-619830 GCA_018584345.1 Thuja plicata | reverse complement strand
GCTACCGATCACAATTGTTAGCTCAGAATCAACTAATTTTTTGTACTCCTAAATCTCTTGAAACTATCCTTATATACAAATGCTTATTTCAAATTTTGGCAAAGGGGACGACATTTGCATATGATAAAAAATAATATTTGGAGAACCCCACATAATTCCAAGTAATTGAATAGGCGAATAGGGCAGTAATTTGGGACATGATGAATTATGATGCATGGTGAATTGGGTCCTAGTGAAAATAAAATTTTAACTTGGGATAATGGGCCTTTGGTGAATGATGATCCTTGATAAATACCCCTTCCTTAATCTGTGGTGAATAATAGTAAATATACAATAGATAAATGGGTGAACAACCCCACTACCATAGTGAAATTACATGCAAATAGTGGCGAACAACCTGACCAATTAACATGTTTTTTATAAAATCTGGGTGAACCAGTCAAACAGTACACTACACATTTTTTTGCCAAATTCTATATGCCCGACGGGACATATTCACCAATTGGTGAAGAATCGCCACTAAAAAAATCCCTGATTGGTTGATGTTGTAAGGTAGTGAGCCTTGTTGTTATTATATATTTAGTAGTGAGCTCTAGGAAGTGACCTTGAATACATTTTATTTTCCCATCTATGTAATAAGTTATACTTTTAGCAGAGTATTTTCTTATTGTGGGTAATCAGCCCCACTGTGGTTTTTCCCATTATAGGGTTTCCACGTATAAAATATTGGTGTTATGTGTGTTTGGATCTTGCATTAAGGTTTATCTTTTTCAGATCTGTGATTAAGTGGTTTAAGTTTGAGATTTTGTGGACATAATTGATTTACCCCCCTCTTAGTTGTGTGCGCTCCCTTGGACCTAACCGAATCATCTCACTAATTGTATCCTTCCTTTTAGACTTTGTAGGTTTTTCAAAGTATTGGGGGAGGCATATTAATAATTGCTTGAAATTTTTGTGGATAAATCTCTATTCCTCTATGGGAAATAATGGATCCCAACAAATTTCCTGACGTGACTCCAAAGACATACTTCTTTGGGTTTTACCATACCTTTTTTTCTTGGAGTCTATCAAAGACTGGTCCCAATACTGATAAATGAAGATTTCTCTCCATTGATTTTGCAAATATGTCATTGACATAGTCTTCCATGGTTATATGCATCATGTCATGAAATATAGTCATCATTACTCTTTGATATGTTGCACTATCATTTTTTAGACCAAAGGGCATGACACACCAATAGTAATTACCCCATGAACAAGTGAAAGTTATTTTATGTTGATGTTCTAGTGCTATCCTAATCTGATTATATCTTGAGAAACCATCCATGAGTTTATACCTTGAAGTTAGATCAACAATCGTGTCAATGTTATGTAAGGGGAAGCCATCTTTTGGGAAATCCAAATTGAGATCCATGAATTTGGTGCAAATTATTATGTCTCCTCATGACTTACATATTGGTACTAGATTGGATATCTAATCAACATAATCAATAGGTCTTACAAAGCCTACATCCAGTAGTTTCTTCAATTCATCTTTGACCAATAGTGCAATCTTTGGATGCATCTTTTGTAGCTTATATTTGTATTGATTTGTCCCCAGATTTAGTGGAAAATGATGTAGGACTAATATAGATCTAACCAAGGCATGTCAGAGTATGACCAAGAAAATTTTATTTACCTATCCTTAAAGAACTGAATGAATTGTTCTCTTTCTTCTGGTGTTAATGACTCTACCAAGTGGATCAGTCATTGTGTTTCTTTAGTGCCAATATTGATTGTTACTGTCTTCTTTGCAAGTTATGGTGATTTTTATTTTGTAATGTGAAGCACATAAATCTCTCCATCCTTGGGCACCTCAAATTGGTTTTCACCTTCGAATACATTTTTTTTTTACCATTTTTCAGCTAGATGGTGCTTTTCGGTTTTCACCTAATAGAATTATATTTTTATTTTCAATTTTATGACTAGAGGATTTATATAACTCCCTAAAGTATATTGCGTTGTCCAATTCAATTTTTAAATTTGCATGGTGGTCTCCCATAGGTATGCCTTGTCTTAGTATAAAAAATGAAACAATAGCTTCATCATTCTTAAAAACATCTATCGTCGGTGGATTTTGTTGTTTCCAATCTATAAGGTCAGGGTAAACCAAAGCTATGTTGTCTTTGGTTTTGAAGGAAGAAATTGGGAGTTTAGTTAAGGTATTGACATATGATTTAGACACCAATTCATTAGTTTTAGATGAGGATGAAAATCAAGGTTTAGATTTGGCCCAAAATTCTTTTATCCACGCTTTGTGGTCCGTGGGCCTATCTGGTAAAGAGATTCAAGAAATAGAAATGTTAAGGTGCAAGGTTCTAGTAGTGTGGGGGGAATTCTACTCATAGTCATTTGAGTCTATGTATAAATGGAGTTCCTCAAATGTATCAACTTCTTAATAAACACAAGCGTTAATATCAGAGGGTAACAAAATATTCGTAATGCCTTCTGTTAATTGTCTATAACCTAAGACACATTTCTTTAAGTTTTGGGTAGCTGCAATTGGCTCAATAATTCCTTGTTCCTTTTTGCCTAATCCAGAGTGTCCATTATACCCCTATTTTTGGGAAATGCTATACCCCCATCCATATTCATGTACCATAATTTTTACCTCAGGGGGTTCTTCATCTATATATATCCAAGAAGATATTGTGTCTTCTACGATCTCTGCATGAATGTATCCCCATCTTATGAAAAATGTTGGTGGATAGATAAGTGTTAGCTTTTGCTTCCTCTTAAAAGGTTTCCTAGGATTTCCACATGAACAAGGTGAGATCAGTAGCTTTCCTACATAGAATAAGCTTGCATCAGAGTATTCTCCACATCCATTCTCTTTGACTTAGATTTTGAGCTCTGATGTGGGGAGTTTAGCTGTGTAGACGCTTAAAATCATCCTTTACAACATTTTAATTAATTATATTTTTTATTTATTTTCCACTTATTTAATTAATTTTTTAAAATTAAATTAAGGTCATTTTCCTAAAGTATTTAAATTTAATTTGAATACTTATCCCCTAAGTGTATTAAATTTAATTTAATACCTTCCCACATTAAATTCCCCTTTAAATAAATTTATAATTTATTTATTCCTTCACATGCCTTAATTATTCTAAACCACAATTAATCTAAATCTAGTTTGGATTAATTTAAATCTAAACCTAGATCCTATCCTACCTCACATCACTCTCACCAAATAATCCTAGCCACTAATTAACAAAGGTTAATTAGGATAATTTTAGGATTCCTACACCCATTAGTCCTAATTATTTGCTCACACATGTGTGAGCAAATTTCCAAAAATTGACTTTTCAAATAATACTAATTTGGTGATAACAAGGTTTCTTACAATCTTGATGATACTTTCTTACACTTTCCAAAAGTGTTCCATTGGACAAAAACTCTTACACATCTACGCCAAGATCTCTTACATGTGTACTTCAAGTACACATTGACCCATCACATCACAAGTTACTCACACATGTGTGAGAAAACTTGGCCTCTTGCATGGCTTATGTATCCTTCATGTGGCACCTATGTGGATGCCACATGTGTTCCACCTCACCCAAACCCTCCAAAATCCTATAAATAGGAGCCTTTCCAAGAGTAATTCACCCATTGTCTTTATGCATTGTTATCATGTTAGTATTGCTCTAGAATTGCATCTTCATGTTTTCATATTTAGTTCATTATTGAATCTATAAATCACATGCTAGGTTAATGGTGAATGAATCTTAGTTTCATTTTGATCTTGCACACTCATTCTAGTTTAGTTTTCATTCTTCATTCTCATCATTTGGTAAAGGCTTGAGACAAGTTCCTCATATTTGTTCTTGAGCTCTTTATCATATCAATTAGTTTGCATTGTAGGATTCACTCCATACAAAGAAAGAAATCATAGTGGGATTAATATATTATGTTGGGAGATCACACTCACAACCTTCTCTAAGAGCAAATCGACAAGGTTTGGGTGCCCTTATTTGGCTCATCGAAGGTTATGGTGAAAGCTTTTGTTTTGAGTATGTTTTTGACATGTTAGTGTAGATTATATGGTTTATATCTTTAACATTTGCATGTATGAGTGTGCTCCTAATAGGTAGGTTTTCAACATACATTTTGGCACAACGAGTGGGACCCATGTCCCTAAACTTGAAACAAATTTTTGCATTTCCACAACATTTTGGAAAATTTCATGCTGAGCCGTCTCTGCCCTAGAACGGTCGTCTGTGCAGATTGTCATCTCTGCTCTGTTAAAACTAAATTTTGAATTTTTTTAGTGATTTAAATGTGTTTTTAGCATTTTTTGGTTTTTTTTAACTCCCAGGTTTCTGACAGTACCTTACTTTTACAGAGTTAAATGCTTCTAAAAATTTTAAAAGGAAAAAATATCACTATTTAACCACAGTTAGTTGACCCAATTTTCCATTCTATCATCTGCCCTAGTTGACCATCATTTTTGTAGACTATCATCTATGCCAGAACTCTATCATTTGTTCTCTTCAAAAATCATGTTGTTAGGTATCATAAATTCTGCTTTTCATAAACTGTCATCTGCGCATTTTATCTTACAGTTGTCTATGATCACAGACTGTCGTCTGCACATATTTTTGTCTACGCATATTCCTGAACTATTGTATGCGCTTTGTGATAGTTATTTTTCAATTTACAACAGGTTTTTGTGTTACTAATATTTTCTAAGTTTTGCAGCATACCGATCTTTAAGACTAGTCTTTTAAAACTACTAATATTGTATGTTGCAGGATGTTAAGAAGAAGACAAAACTCAAACTACTGACATTTTTCTTATAGGTTGCATAGGAGATACAAATGAACTTTGTGACTATCTTAATGTTTTATTAGGCATTTTTAAAAGGGTTCACTTGCAGTGTTTTGTTATGTGATAGGGGAGTATGCTCTTATCTTTGATTAGACAATCAGAAACCTAGACTCATTTGGCACTTCACTTAGAAAGTAACCTTGGGGAAAAACAACTTGTTTGGTGTGTTTGGGAGAAAATGACATTTGGTAGGAGAGTATGCTCTTATCCATTTGGGAAAATAGAACATCTAGACCCCTCTCATTGCCAATCCATGCTATTTTCTTAATCCTTTAGTTGGGCCTGTCGGTTTAGGAAAAAATATCCCTGGAACAACCCATGTGAGAATGAGGTGTAAGCCCACCACTCCAACTCACATTAATAAAATTTACTCTTTGGGGCCAAAGCCTCGGGAGTCATATATCATTTGAGCTTATACTTGGCTTACACCTAGCACAAAGTAGGGCCCTGAGGTCTTAATCACGTTTACAGGATTTCTTGTGCCAAGGTGCTTTTGATAATCCTTAAAGGATCATTAGTTGTCATTAGTATACAAGGAAATAGTTTTTGAACCATTGGTTACATGATCACCAAGTGACAACACTCAGTCAAGTGCAGAGGTCACCAAAACCGTCAAGCGCAGAGGTCACCGAAAATGTCTTAGCATAGTGATCACTAAAATCAGTGAACACCAGTAGCATTATCACCGACAGATAGTTCAAAGAGTAAACTGAGAGCACAGTTCATAGAGTAACCTAATAAAACATTCTATAGAGTAACCCAAACACTAGTCTACCAAGAGACAGTTTTATTCCCAAGAAAAGTGGATCTGAGATACACATAAGCTAAATCACTTTAGTTTTAAATTAGCTTTATGATTATCTAGAAAACCATCTCTTGAGGGTCAATAAAATCATAAGTAATATTTTTAATCATTCTAACTGATTGTAAACATGCAAACTAGGAGATCAAGTTCAAGTTGTAAAACTTTGATCATAGAGTTTTCCGTTTAAAGCGTGAAACCTAATTATGTCAAAACCTTTGTATATATAGATGTATAATCATTCAAGAACATGATTATTGTAGCCGGAAAAGACATCTATTAATTAGAGAAAGAGTTTCATGTAGAAGGACACAAAAGAAATAATTCAGTTATGAAGAGCTAGATTCAAGGCTACTAAGTAGAATAGAGGTATTATCCATCACAACAAGGTGATATTGTTTTTATGAACATAATGGATTTGTATTCAGAAATTCAAGATTGCAAGCTATCAGGTCATAAGAATTTTTGTCTACTCTCTAACAATTGTAGCAAATAGAAGAAATCCTTCAAGAGGGTGGACTTAAAAGTCTTATTGTAAATCTCTTAATCGAGTGCACACATACATTGTGTACCTAAAATATCTTAACCAAGTAGACTTAAAAATTCTAACATGTTACTCCTAATAGTGTAAGATCATCAGAAATGATCATACTTGTAGCCTTAACCGACACCTTCCATTCTGCAGATAGTGAAGCTTGTGGGTTTCATCCCCACCATAGTTTTTACCTTCTAACAGGGGTTTTCTACATTACCGATTCTTGTGTCATGTGTAACTAAGTTTCATGAATGTTTCTATGATTTTTTACATACACTTACATTTATGTTATGATTTTGCATGCATAAGGTAGAAAAACAATATCGTCGGTAATGCAAGAAAATATTACTAAGGTTAATTGATAAAAGTTTTAAGGGTACTGATTCACCACTCCCCTTTTAGTTCACACCCTTCCATTATTCCAAAAATTGGTATCAGATCTAGATCTCTTGGAAAATTTTAATCACTTGAGAGAAAAGATCATACAATGGAAAGGTATAAGCTTGATAAGAATATTGAGAATCAGAAGTTGGAGATACAGATTTTCTTTGAGAAATACAAAGAAGAAAGAAACAAGATGAAAGAATTATTAGCTGAAAGAAAATTCATGGCATCTCACTAAAATGAAATTGAATATCATGAAGAAGAGATACCTAATTTATTTGATTCATTAGGATTTGCATTTGGTAATACATCTGACACATTTGAAGGAAGTATTAAAATTCTGAATGAAATCAATCAACATCTGACTAAACAAGTGAAGGTACTACAAATTAGTCAAGAGACACAGATGGTAAGAATGATTGATGTTATGAATAATGAAAGACAAGATGAACAAGAAAGAACTTTAGCTATTGATGATAGAAGAAATATCACTGAAAAGATGCAAGAGAAAGAATCTAAGATACAAAGGCTTACTGAACATCACCATGAGATCACCAATAAAATAGTTCTTATGAGTCATGAGGCCAACTGAGTGAACATGGAACTAAATGGGAAATTGGAAGCTATTGGTGAAATTAGAGAAGAAAATGAGAAACTAAAGCATGAAGTGAGGATTCAGAAACAACATAGTGATATGATCAAGAAAGTTGAAGACAACACAAAAAGAATGGACAAATTTTTGAATGGATAGAGAAGACTCAAAAAAAATATTAGTTTAGGCTATACCAAGCATGGAGAATCATCAAACCAATCTGATCAAAGATATCTCTACACAAATCCAAGAGAAAAAAAGAAGTCATGCAATCACTATGGAAAACTAGGCCACACATCAAATGTTTGCAGGAGCAAAGCTAAAGGTATTCCTAAATCTACTTCTACATTCATAGGTAATTGTTATAACTATAACAAGCATAGACACAAAGCACATGAATGCAAATCTAAGGTGAAAAAACCAAAGAAGGAATCCTACATGGAAAAATATTGTCCTACCTGCAAAATGCATGGCCACACATCTCATGAATACATGAAAAAAAAAGCAAGTGTGGAAACCTAAAGAGCAAGAAAATGATTATAAACTGAGGAGAGTTGGTAACTCATATGTTTGGGATTAAAACACATGGGTAAATTGCACATGTGGTAAATATGGAAACATAGCTAAAAATTGCATGAGGAAATGGATACAAAGATCAAGGAACTAGACTAACTCTAGACTAGAATGATTACACTGTCATAAGGTCACTCACTTAAGCAAGGACTGCAGAGACCAAGTGACAGAATCAAGTACTTTTGCAAATGGAAACACTATTGAAGATATTAGGAGAATGAGAAATCAAATGTGGAGGAAAGCATCAAGAAAAGATGATGTTGGACCAAGCACCATAGTAGGTGACACCTCATCAAATGGATCTGGTGATTCCACCATCCCCACCTAAGCAATACAAGTAAGTATGGAACTGCATTGAACAAAACTATATTTTACATTAGTTCCAAGATTCATTAATAATATGCCAAATTAGCATGAATGAAGATGCACTATGGTATTACTTGTTATGATTTTGTGAATCCAATCTTGTTGGGCAATACATATTGAGCATCGTCGGTGTACATATGAAAAATAACCAAGTTGTTAATATAAATCGAGCATCGTCGGTAAACATGTGAAAGAAAATCAAGGCTTCGCTACGTACTGAGCACCATTGGTGAAAATGTGAAAAGTACAACTAAGTTTTCACTTACCCCAAGTGTTGTACACTCACTGAGGATGAAGGCTTTGGTATGATACTCGAGCATCTTTTTTTTCAACTGGGTGGTAGCTAAAGCATTAAATACACCACTTAGGTTATTTTCTATAAATAGGACAACAAAGAGCTCACTCATTCACGAAGTGACAAAGTAAAAAAAATAGAGCGGAGAAGAGAAAATAAGAATGAGAAGATTTCAGAATGATTCACATGAGATTCAAAGGCTACTCCAAAAGATTTCAACCATTCTCAATGAAGATCAAGTGAGTATCTAGATTCACTGAGAACACAATTCATTTTCAAAGAAGCCCCAATTTCATGAACAATGGAAACTACCTCACGAGTCTCAAAGATCAAGAACACAAAGGAAAAGAAGATCAACCTAATTAAAAACACAACCTATGAGGAGCCTAACTATAATTTGTTCCCTAAGGTTATTGCTCAACCTGATGACAATGGAGCATTTTCAAGTATACCTCCTAGGGTTTTTTTGGTTGAAGACATATGTACATACATCCACTGAAAGGTTGTAGAGATCAAAGATCTTGATATTGAAGAAGCTTACTAGAATCTATGTAATGATGGAAACCTTAAAGACAAACACAAACACATTAAGGTAAAATGGTTAACTAATGCCCTACTATTCTTGAGAGAGTTCAAGACCAAATGGATATGCATTCTACTTAGCCAGGTACATGATAGAAAAATGTGGTTGGATGAACCAAAACCAATCACAAAGGATTTAATTCACATTGTAACTGGTTATCCAATAACTGACAAGGCTAAAGCCCTAAAACACCCTTCATGCCCTGAGATCAAAAAACTAACTAAGGCAGAATGAGATGAAAGAGGATTGAAACTCAATACAATCATCGAACCTGAGATGAAATTCAGTGCATGTGTGATTGGGTACAAGATATTCCAATCTAGCATAATGAACATCATAGCATGTGGAGCAGTTGACACTGCTTATAAGATTGTGAAGAAGGGACTTCAACTAGACTTATCTGATCTTCTACTGAAGCAACTAGAAGAAAACATGAGGATAATTAGATCATCCAGATCTAATCAATGTAAGTTCGGTTCACTCCTTATGTGCACATTCTTCTATTTTTAGAATTTCTTCCCTTCTGTCAGTAATGTCATTTGGGACACAACCTGACCAATAACTGCATAGATTAGTGAATTAATTAAGTCACTAGAGGATAACTTCACATATATAATGGATGCATATTTCACCACTTTCAAGGATAGAATTCATAAGAGAATGAGAATCCCTACACAACTGATTGAACGATACATAGATGGCATATGTTTCATAGTGGACACTGATACAACACTTATCAAACTAGCTGTACCAAGGTTAACATGGTGGCCACCATTGGAATACAAGATCAACATTAATCAGGCTACAAAGGCTATTGAAGCCTTACTAAATGAACCAGTGGACAAATCATTGAGAAGATTTGGCACATATGAAGAAGCCAAGTCTAGAATTAAGACTGGCTTAGTAGTGAAGAAGATATACCAAAAGAAGACAAAAATAATAAATACTCTTCAAAAGAAACTTTTGGTAAATGATGAAGATTTGGAACAAGATGTCACTAAGGGACACTCACCTTTTGGTGAAGGTGAAGAGTTAAGTGACTCTGAGTCTACTGAATTAGATGCACCACCAACCAAGAAAGAAAAATTTACAAATGTAATAGTTGCATCAAGAATGAGGAGTAAGACAAAAAAAAGGTAGACTCACCACCAGTAGAGAAAGGTACTATGAGGACTTATCAAAAAAGAAAGCCTCAAATCAGGAAATCAACACCAAGGAAAAGAAGGAGATATATAAGAGGAAAATAAGACAAGGATGATACTACCAGGGATGAAAGAGAATAAAGGATCGAAGTAGAAAAGGCCAAGATACCTAAGATAATTGATGAATGGTGCAGGAGCACCCAAAATAAAACCACATGATCCTATGGACCCTAGGGGTTCATTCAAGGTCCTAAGAGGCCTTTACAAACATAAACACACTAGGGTTAGTCATTGGGTCACCATGTAAGACCATACCCCAAGATTGGCACAATATAAGCCCTTAGGTCACTATGAGTCAATTATGATCCCAAACCCTAGAATTAGGTTTTTTTTGAGTTTTTAGTGTTTTGGATCCACTAGGGATCATCTTAATAACATCTTGACGAAATTTGGTCACTAAAGTTGCAAAAATGAAAAAAGTGTAAAAGTTGCTCAAAAGTTGTCAAGCAACTTTTGAGCAAACTTAACAAATTTTCAAAAACTAACTCCCAAATGGTCAAGTCAGTTCAAAATTGTCTTGTAACCATTAGGAGTGCCTACAATAGCCCTTTCAAGAAGGTGGTAGGCTGATCATGTAAGTTGTTATTTGAAATCAATAAAAATAAACCATTTTCTTGCATTCTAAAGAAAATAGTCATCGGGTATAGATAGGTACAGTTAGAGAAGCATGTGATTATGAAATAGGAAGATAGGGGTTTGAATCTTCTTCCTTTTGGCTTTTGTTTCATTCCTTGATCAATTTTAGGTTATTAGATATTGAATTTGCAAAGTCGCTGCTTGAATTGTAGGCTCTAATTCAGGGTTTTGAGAAGAATCAAGTGTATTTCCACTTTCTACCATGGGAATCTAATGGCCCTTGGTGGAAATAATTTTCTTAGGATGATATTTAATATTCTACAAGATAGGGTTCTCAATTTGTAGGGAAGTGGGAAAGAATTGATGCCGTAGGTGTATATGCACATGTATGCACCAATCCTGATTTAGGACAGTAGTCATAACTTTTATCTTGGGATTGATCAGAGGCTCTAAGTTAGAGGAGAAGACATTTGTGCATCCCCTCACATGATCCCATAGTCATTTTGGGCATTGGGTGTATCTAAAGGGTACTTTTAGTGTAATTGGAGGCCTAATTAGGGCTAATCGATAGAGCAATTTGGCTAACCATTCTGTCTCTTGTTCAATTCCAAGTTCCAAGGCTTAATTATAAAGCCATTGGCCATAAATGGTATCTAAAACCATGATTATTTCATATGATTGTGTGGATAAATCTCAAATGAGATCAAAATTCCCTCTGAAAAAGGCTATAAGCAAAATCCTAGGTTTGTGAAGCAACTATGGGCTATGGGTTGCCTTTGAGTGAAAGAACCATTGGAACTAAAAATTAGGGACCTAAAAAGACCAAATCTACAAGTATAGGTCACTCCTAGTCCTACATGTCATTTTGGCGGTATTCTTGTGATTGAGGGTCATTGGCTTGTGAGACCAACCTAGATAGTTGGTTTTGAAGGATTGATAAACCTAGAGATTATGTTACCCTTGGGGTTTTGGGGTTGTGAGAACCTTATTCAAGTCCTTCCATCACACTTTTGATAAGTGTGGAGGCTTGTGACCATCACAAAGACAACAACCTAGGGTACCTTACCCTATTGAGAGACCTTTACCAAGCTTCTAGTTTCCCACTTTGCATCAAGTGGTATCAGAGCTATGTATTCTCTTAAGGATGAGGATATTCCTCCAAGAGTCACAAACATTGAGTTAGAAAAGATGGTAAGAGAACAAAGGGCAAAAAATGAAGCATTGACAAGAAGAATCCAAGAGTTGGAAAACAATGTAGAGAGGGGCAAGGGAGACACTTCTGGTGGTGAAGAAGGGAGTGAATCAGAGATTGACAACCCTGATTAGGATGTGAATATTCCTGCAGATCTGAGACCTTTCATAGATGCCTTGAAGTCTATGGGGAGAAGAACCACGGATGAGAAGTTGGATTTGCCAACTTTTAATGGAAAGATGAATGCAAACTTGGCCTTAGATTGGATAGAGGCCCTACCAAGTTTTTTTGAGTGTGAGGACATCCCTGAGAAGTAGAGGGTAAAAATAGAAAGATCCAAGTTGAAGGGAGCAACCCTAACTTGGTGGAACTTCATCCAAATAGAGAGGGTGAAGAATGGGAAGAACATGATCTCTTCATGGAATAGGATGATTGCACTAGTCAAGGAGACCTATGTGCCTGAAGACTATGGGGTACAACTCCATAGGAAGAAGAAAAGACTAAAGAAAAAGGACATGGATATACACTGAGGAGTTCCAAAAATTATGCATGAAGACAAATGTGGCAGAAGATGAAGAAGAAAAGTTGGCAAGGTATATGAATGGGCTTAAAGTATCCATTCAAGAGGAACTTAGCCTACATTGCCCTACCTCAGTGAAAAATTTCTGTCAAATGGCACTCAAGGTAGAGGAAAAGTGGAAGAGAAAGAAGGATTTTGGAAAGGGAAAGACTAATGATAGTGGGAATAATTTTAGAGGAAGAGGAACCTCTTGGAATAGAGGAAAATACAGTGGTAATGGAAATAGGACCCCTGACCAAGGAGACAAAGAGAACACTGATACAAACTCCAGAGGTAACTATAGAGGGAGAAGACCCTTCAATAGGGGAAGAACAAATAGTGTTAGAGGAAATAGACCATTGAGGTGTTGTTAGAATGAATTTAGAATAACTAAGAGGGGAGGGGTGAATCAGTTATCCTCAGGTCTAGATTTAGTAAATAAAAAAATTTTGTACCTCAGATCTACTCGGAAGCAGTAGCATAAGTCAGCAACTTAATCATGCAATTTATTGTCAATTGAAATTAGCTTGTAGAAACATAACAGTAAAGCAAACCATAAGAATTCACACAAGTTGACACAAGTATTTAAAATGGAACCCAATATGGGAAAAACCACCAGTAACATGCTACCAAGTTTTCACTCTTCTAAAGTGATGCCCTGTGAGGAGCCAACCATGTTAAAGGTTACAATAACACACTGCTAGGTGTGACTTGGTTAAAGGATTTAATCACCCTGTCAGGAGTGGCCTTGTTAGAGGAATTAGAACATTCCACTTGAATGTCACCTTGTTAGAGGATTTATACAAATGACTGTTAAGTCAACCTTGTTAAAGGATTTTAACTGATACAATGGTAAGAAAGTAATTAGAAGTTTGTGATCTGATACATACAACTTACTTTGAAATTTAGATCCAATTACAGCTTTGATGTTAACTTACTGGATAGCCTGCATTGTCATTTCAACCTTCTGATCTGCTTGGAAATTTGTCAAGAAATCACACATGCAACTCTCTGCTACTATTTTTTTCCTTCTTTGCTAGATCATGCCAAATAGTAAATCAACTATTCAAACCTCTTGCATACACATACACTCTTGCACACTTCATGAATAACCCCCTTGAGGTTATTATATACCTCTCTGTCTAGGTTAGATAAATATTTTGCCGCTTAAACAAGATCGTAGATCTTAGGTTAGGTCAAATCCAACGGATCATCCCATCTATGCATTACATTTAATTCTCCAAAGTAGTCTCTAATTAAATCTTGAAACCATGCATTAATTACGGTTACCCATACATTAAATGATGTGGATCAATCTTTAATTAACATTGCATATCCCAATAAAATTAACTAAGTCGGCCAGAGATCTCAAACCTCATCATTAATCCAATTACTGTAAGTTGGCCAACATCATTTTTTTCACTCGGCAATTTCAATGGTGCTCGACATTGAACAACTTTGCTCGTATCATATTGATCCTGTCATCTAGATTATGACTGATTTTTGTTTTTTATCCTTGTTCATCTTCAAAACTTTAGCCAGCATCCTAAAGTGTGACTTACTGTGCATCAATGTGTCAAATTTTCTGAATGAAATATTTGATGCAACAGTACCATACAGAACTTAATTAGCCTCAGTTAGGGGACTCACCCCCAATTTACCTCATAGATACTCATGAGCATCCTTGGGTAGTGCTTTTGTGAATATGTCTGCTAATTTTTCTTTGGTATTCACATAATCCAGTCTCACTTCTTTACTTTGAACTAGCTCCCTAAAGTAATGATACTTGATAGCTATATGCTTTGTCTTTGAGTGCATCACAGGATTTTTAAAAATATTAATAGCACTTGTGTTATCACAATATATGACAACTGGGTCAATGATTTCTTCCTTCATACCTTTCAGTAGTATCTTCAACCACACAATGTTAGAACAGTTAACTGTTGTTTCCACATACTCGGCTTCAGCTATAGATTGTGAGGTGTAGTTATGTTTCTTGCTTGTCCAAGAGATCAATCTCTTTCCTAAAAGAAATGCTCCACTAGTAGTGCTTTTCCTATCATCAAAATTTCCAGCCCAGTCAGAGTCAATGTAAACTCTGAGTTCAAACTTGTCATTCTTTTTGTAGTATAGACCATAGTCATCATTTCCTTTCAAATATCTTATAATATTTTTTAATTCCATCATGTGAGTTTCCTTGGGATTAGCATTAAACCTTGCAACAATCCCAATAGCTAGGGAAATATCAGGTCTACTATGTACAACATACTATAGTTTTCCAATCATTGATCTGTAGAGTGTTTGGTTCACTTCTTTTGTGTCATCATCTTTTGTCAGCTTCTGTCTAGTAGCCATGGGTGTACTCACT
>MU227474.1:571794-583110 GCA_018584345.1 Thuja plicata | reverse complement strand
GTGGGCCTCCCCCCACCGCTGTGGTGGTGCGGTCATCACGACCACCACACAGTGTCGGCTTACACTGCCGACTGTGTGGTGCATGTGGTGGGACACCACCACAGAGGCGGGTGGGAAAGGCCATGAAAAAACCCACGTTCTTCTTCACCATTTTTACATGCGTGTGCAGCTAGGGGTGTGTGCAGCACGCCTCCTCTCCACGTAGTCCTCCAAATAACAACTGCTTGCAAGCTGCTGCCATTGCTAACATATATATGTAAATACACTTTGTGTATATACATATATATTTGTGTATATATGTACCTTCTTATTTCTCCTCCCATGGTTGTCTCCTTCCTTAAACCATACCTGCAAACACATAAGCCTTTAAAAAACAAATCTTAGGGTTAGGTCACATTTTTTTGAAGAAAGAGGAGGAAACAAAGTTGTAGAGCATTTTTAGGGGATTACAGGACATAATAACCCAACCAAAATAACCCTGGACAGAATAACCCGGCCACAATAACCCAAGGAAAAAATAACCCATGGTCATAATAACCCAATCCAAAATAACCCCCAATCAAAATAACCCATGGACAAAATAACCCCATAATATTATAGTGAAAGGAAAACAAAACTTATAAATTACAAGTATATGTTTAAAAAGAAAATTTATTCAAATTTTCAATTAAAGGGTCAAATTATGAGCAATGCTTGTTATATAATCTCAAATATTATTATTTTCATAACCATCAACTAGTCTTTTTAGTCTTTCTTTGAGTTCACATTATTTTTTCTTGCTTGGTTGTGTAGTGTGTTCAGCCATATATTTCTCTATTTATTCTCTTAGAGACCCTGTTCTTTTTTCACTGCTTTGATGAATTTGTAGATTGAGCTATGCGATGATTGAATTAATTCACTAAATATTCTATTTCATCCCTCAATAGAATTATTGGTTTTGGGAAGATCATCTTGAATAGCTGAATAGAAGTTCCACATTGTGATTGGAAACTTGGGTGACCATCTGTTGCCTCTTCTAGTTAGTCTTCCAATCCATGTGTCTTCAAAATAATCAATTATGGGTTGCTAAGTCTCCTCATGTTCTATATAATAAGGAGATTTTAGAAGTGTTTCAAATGCATTGATTACATATATCTGAGACATAAAAGATAATGTAACAAGTTTTTTGATCTCAAATGAAAATACTTCATCGACACTGTAATGTGTTTGTAGACCTTTTTCTTGAACTTTCCTCCACAAGCACTGAGAGAAATGGAAAAATCATCCTCGAATAGTGACATTTGGAAAATTTTTAGAAATAGCTCCCTTGAAACCTAATTCAAAATCAATAAGTATAGTTTTTGAGTTTAGATTAGGTTGAAGTTATTTTAGTTTTACAAGTACTTGTGTATAAGTGGATCGTTTTTTGTTGGTCATAAGAATATAAATGAGTGGAAATATTGCATCATTTTTCAATCCATGTATTGTGTACAACTACTGAAAAATACTTGGCACTGTTTTAAATGTACCCTCACTAAACCAATTTTCAGATTCTTTTAGTAATTGCAAATTTTGTGTGGTGGTGAATATTACAAAATGATTCTCATAATTACTGTCATGAAAAAGAAACTTTTCCCCTCTATTGGTAATTGTATATTCAATTGGTAAGATAAGATCTCTCGATGTCTAAGGATTTGGTGGTGGTGCTTCAAATCTTATTTATTTCCTTCAAATCATTTTGGATAATACATTGGTTGATGGTATTGTTCCTGCTACTGGTAATGAAATATTAGAACATGTAGTAGAAATTATATTTCTTGTAGAGTCTTGAGTCAAGCATGCCATGTTTTTCATTTCATTCAAATTTTGTTTGATAGTGACCATCTCAATTTTTGGAGCATGATTATGTCCTGTACTGCTAATCACATCATCAGATTCTATTTGTGTTGTAGTATAGCACTGTCTTGAATATTTATTTGTAAAATATTCTGCACAATGCCAGATCATTTTCTTGACACCTTCTCGATGAAGCAAAAATGTGTAACCATTTAAAATGAGTAATTTCTTTTTTTTTGAATTGTTAAAAATTGAAGAGGCATTGTATATATTAAAAATTATGAAGAATTTCTTGATTGTGTAAAAGTATGTTTATTTTTGTATACTTTCATAGAAACCCCTAGGAAAATTTAATATAATGTTCAAAAATATATATTAAAAAATATATATTTTTAATGAATTTTGATTTCTTTTTTTCTTATCACTCTACACATTCTTAATTCTTCTCCCCTTATTCCTTCCTTTACTTCTCTTAATTCTACCACTTTACATATCCTCTTAATGCATTTTGACTTATATCTTTTCATAATAACTCTTATTTAGCTTATTCCCACAAATTTGTCTTTATTTCTATAATTATTTACCATTTTATAAGTTATTTAAGCATATTAAAGATGTTTTAAGGTTATTTTAGGGGTATATAATAGAGATATGGTCTAAAAATGACCTAAATATCCCTTTTTTAGCTTACTAACTTGATCTAAAATGACCATGGGTTATAGTGACTCTGGGTTATTGTGTCCTTGGGTTATTATGTCTAGGTTATTGTGTCCAGGGTTATTTTGGTCAGGTTATTATGTCTGGTTACCCTTTTAGGGCACTCTTATTAAAGCCCTAACCCTAATTTCAAATTAGGGTTAGGGATTCTCCATTTTAATAAATGATGTTAGTTTATTTGTTTTAACTCTAACTTTAGTGTTTTCTTTTGTGGGAACATTTTTTTGTTGAAAACTTCTTTAGTGGAGATCTTTTAGATCTTTATGCATAAATGATAAGTTCATATATTACCACCCATTAAATAGAGAAATAAACTAAATGAATATTATTAATATTAGTATTATAGATCGTTGATGATTTTTTTAAAAATTAATAAGGCATATTTAGAGCATTTTAAATCAAATTTATTAAAAAGTCTATTGTTTAAAATGTGGGATTTAAGAGGTTAATTTATTAATATCTATTTCTAAGTAATATAGGGTAAATTTTAAATAAGCAATTTTAAACTATTAAAATCATTTTCTAATATTGGATTTATTATAATCTAAGGAGATTTTGAGAGTTTCATAATCCATAATAATTTATTTTTTCTTGACCTTATGTAACTTTCTTAAGTATGGAAACATTAATAATTTGATTAAAATAAAGTTATAACCTAAGGTCTCCTTTTAAAATAATAGATCCATAAGTTGTATTAGGAAATCAATGGTCAATAATTTGTATTGTTCCTAACTAGGTAATGTTATTTTTACATGGTCAATACATGTGGCCAGTGTCAAAATAATGTTATGAAATGAATTAGATAACTAAGATAAAAATCTTGACTTAATTTTAACTAATGTGAAGAGGTAGTTGTGATACCAAGCTTAGACTTAACTCTAGGAAACTTACAAAAATTATTTGAGCAAGCTAGACCCTTGTACACAAATGGCTCTAGGGATGTTGAATCACATCATGATTTCCCCTCAACCCTAGTTTTGACATTGGACCTATTACCCTCTTGAAGTCAACCCCGTCATTTTAAACATGCTTCTCATGCTGGCACTTGCTAAGATAGAGAGTACAGTCATTTCAACCCTTAGTACACCTTTCAAAAAAACAATTGTTGCATTTTTACATGAAAATTTTGGGCATGACATTTTGGTATCAGAGCATGTTTCAACCTTGGAACCTTAGACCTATTGCATTTAACCGTATTAACCTTTAAACTATTAAGTTTTAGGATAGTTGCAAATGTAATATCACTCTATGTTGTATGTGTTTTCCAAATGAAACAATCTCTCTTTCATTTATATTGGGAATGAGGTTAAGAGAGACATGTCCCTTCATGTGACATGTCTATTCATTATTATTTATAAGAAAGGACATGCCTCTTCCCATTAATTATAATTTAATCAATCTTATAATATTTCATCAATCAATTATTAATTAAGAATAATATAATAATATATTAATATAATCTTAAATATTAAATTTTATATGATTAATAATAATATAACATATATATTATATTATTATTAATCAACATATACTATATGTATTCTAATGATCATACGAATGAAGCTACAAACATTAACACTCACTCTTAGCTAGGGAGGATGATCAAACAAAATATGTAGTGGTCTCCTATGTCAACACCTATGACCCTCACCATAGCTACATAGAAACATCAACACTCCCTCTTAGCTAAAGAAGTTAAAATTGATCAAAATGAAATTCACAAAATATTCATTACTTTAAGAGAGAAGATAGATCACCTCATCATGATATCAAGAGATATGGTCTAACCAAGAATATCAAGTCTCGTGACATTCACCATAACTCAAAAATTTCCATAGGTAATGTGTCCTTAATATAAGGTATCATCTATTGTGATCTATTTCAGCCATCAAACGATGTCTATCACAATAGAAGGTCAATGGTCTGTTTAAGGAACTTAATCCACCATGCAGGAAATCATCTACTGTGATTTGTTTCATCCATCACATGATGTCTATCATAATAGAATCTCAATGGTCTGTTTAAGGAACTAAATCCACCATGCAGGAAATCATCTATAGTGATCTATTTCAGCCATCACACGATGCCTATCACAATAGAAGGTCAATGTTCTATTTAAGGAACTGAATCCACCATGCAGGAAATCATCTATTGTGATCTGTTTCAGCCATCACATGATGTCTATCATAATAGAAGGTCAATGATCTATTTAAGGAACTGAATCCACCATGCAAGAAATCATCTATTGTGATCTATTTCAGCCATCACATGATGTTTATCACAATAGAAGGTCAAGTTATTGTAATATTGTCACCTTTCAATAACTCTTACAAATACAAGTGATAATCATTTGGAATTCGTCACTTCCTCATGATATACACAAGGGGTAGGCCCATTAAAAATATGGATTCATACCCATGAAATCCATCATGCCTCAGTGCAGAAGGTGAAAACAAAGGATTTCACCTCGAACTTCTCTAATAGAGAAGAACTCATTGAGTAGATATCAATCTATTGATCATCCAATATTGCTTAAGATAAATTTTTAGACTCCCTCCGAGTCTAATATCAATCTTTAGCTCCTCGTCCAAAGTTACCTCTGAAGATTCAGACTACCTCTAAATCTAATATCAATCTTCTTTTTCCAATAAGAGCATCTCTAGAAAAGATCAAGACAAATAGCTCTTATAATACATATAGAAATAAAGATGAGAGAGGGAGAGAGAGAGACTATAATGAGTAGATAAATATAATATTCAAAGATAATAAATACTTATATGTGCATCAACATCCTTGACACAAGTTGCTTAAATGAAGGTCCATATACATCAAATCATAAAATACCTTCTCATATTATTTGAGAGACATCTCCCTAGAATAAGTATGGTTCAAATGAAAATGTAACATTGGTTATTATTCTCCCTCATAATGTACAATTCCCACTCTTATATTGTTGAACAATTCTCATGGCTTCTTATGAAATTAATTTTTTGATCTAAGAGAGGTGATACTCTATAATTAATTATTTCTTTCTAGAAAGAGACACACTTCCTTGAATACATTCTTCTTTGTTAATGCTTGACCATGATCATAACAAATTAATATATCTCTTTAATGAAAGTTGCTTTCAAAAATCTCACATAGACCCGCACACATTCCATCATAACTATTGAATCCGAGACTTTATTTCTAATCGCTTCAATGAGAATCTCTTAAATTAGGTTTTCACCAACATATCCAAAATTTAGAAACATCCAACTATATATTTGTGAGATATGGTCATTTTACCGAGACTATATTTTCTGAGACAGTCACATATTCTCCATCAACAAATTGCTCTCTTACATTTGCAGTCTGGCTTTGATACCACATTAAGTTTTAGGATAGTTGCAAATGTAATATCACTCTATGTTGTATGTGTTTTCCAAATGCAATAATCTCTCTTTCATTTATATTGGGAATGAGGTTAAGAGAGACATGTCCCTTCATGGTTCATGTCTATTCAATATTATTTATAAGAAAGGACATGCCTCTTCCCATTAATTATAATTTAATCAATCTTATAATGTTTCATCAATCAATTATTAATTAAGAATAATATAATAATATAATATTAAATATTAAATTTCATATGATTAATAATAATATAAAATATATATTATATTATTATTAATCAACATATATTATATGTATTCTAATGATCATACAAATGAAGCTACAAACATTAACATAAACTATGATTTAACTTGTAGGATGTCTCCCATTACTCGACAGGCTCGCCAACATGGGAGAGGTCGTGGTCATGTTTGTGTGGTGCCATCTCATGATGAGTGAGATTTAGAGGGTGCTATGGGAGGAGCAGGAGAGGAACATGAACCTCCTCCTGTTCCACTACCGAATCTGAATCATGAAGTACTGAATGCTCTCTAGAATCTCGTAGGGATTCTTATAGATAGGATTCCACTAGGATATTAGATAGTAGGGCCAGGGGGACAAGCCCATGAGTGGATTAGGATCCCTCCTCTTCGATGAGACAAGGAGAAGGCTTAGAAAGAAGGTGAGTCTATTCACATGGCAGGTCCACTACCACAGTATATACCTCAGGCAGGTAGAGGAGCACCCTAGGATGTGGGGGACCCGATTAAGGATTTGTTCCACCTTAGGCCACCCCTTTTTTTAGGATCCATAGAAAGGATCAAGGTTGAGGCATGGTTACTGATTTTAGAGAGATGCTTTGGGTTACACACATATGAGAGTAATGTGCGAGCTTGATTGGCCATCCACTTGTTGAGAGGAGGAGCCTCAGTTTGGTGGTGACATGAAGTGTTCAAAAGTAACCTGGTTATTGACGTCCTCACCTGGGATTTTTTTAGAGAGATTCAGGGACTGTTACCTCTCAGAGAATTACTGGAAGTGTCATATAGATGAGTTTCATGATCTACAGTAGAGAGGATTATTTGTTTCCTAGTATGAGAGCATATTTCTCGAGCTTCTACCTTACATAGAGTACATGAAGGATGAGAAGCTCTGTATCAACCACTTTGTTAAGGGGTTGAATGCTTCTATTTCTAGACCAGTGCATATGGAAGAACTAGGGGATCTATGAGAGTCCATAGAGAAGGCCTTGATTGTAGAGGAGGTGCATGACATAGGACACGATACACATGATCGATCACATAACTGGAATCCCGCACCTTAGGGTACAGGATACCATAGACCCCCTTGGAAGGGGAATCAGAGGCACTCATCAGGGACCTTTAGAGCCCCACAACCTCAGCCACAACAAACTCAGTAGAGTTAGAGGACTAGACCAACATAGGGACAATAGGGATTTAAGCCCAAATAGTAGTAGGCATAGCGGCCTAGATGAGATCAGAGGTCATAGGAACCATACACACCACCAGCGAGAACTCAATAGACCTCTCGGGGTGGATTCATCGGTTCACATAAGACAGGGGGATTGTAGTACACCATATCATAGGGCATACAAATGCAGTCCTGAGGGCCTTGTTTCACATGTGGAGCCATAGGGAATTTTGATAGGGACTATCCCCAGGGAGGTGGTTCGCATCCAACAACATTAGAGGCCATAGTTGGGGACTTGGGTAAGTCCCATAGATTCTTTGCACTGGTTGATAACCGTTAGGCCGAGAATCAAGCCATATTGATAGAGGCAACATGTATGATTCAAGGTAGTATCATCACTATCCTTTTTGATTCAAGAGATACTGATTCTTTCATTTCCCCATTTATAGTGGAGCATTGCGGGCTAGTGGAAGCTAGATAGGAGGTGAATTGGGAAGTGGAGTTAGCCTAAGGTTCTAGGGTATCAGTTGATTCCATAGTTTGAGATTGCCAGTTATAGATAAGTGATATGACCTCTATGATAGCTATGGATCACCCCTCTTGGTTCTTATGATGTAGTTCTTGACATGGATTGGATTTGTGTCCACAATGCCAAGATGGATTGTAGACAAAAGAGGGTCGAATGTGTAGATGGTTTAGGTTCACCCATGGTCATTTTAGGGGTCCAGAGACCCATATCTCTCTATGTGATCTCTACCATGTAGCTTAAGAATTACATGCGCAAGGGATGCCAATTATTTTCCATTACCATTAGTGACATAAAGGAGGAGGAGAAGGAGAAGGGAACTTCCCTTGATGACTTCCCTATATTACAAGAGTATGTAGATGTCTTTCCCTCAAAGCTACTTAGTATGCCCCCACCTAGGCTATTTGAATTTCATATAGAACTTGTGGTAGGAGATGTGCCAGTATCTAGAGCCCCTTACAGGATGACTACTCATGAGCTCAATGAGCTCAAGATTTAGTTGGAGTATCTCTTGGAGAAAGGGCACATTTTCCCTAGTGTTTCACCTTGGGGAGTACCCATCATCTTCATTAAGAAGAAGGATGGATCACATAGGTTATGTATGGATTACTATCAGATTAATAAAGTAACCATCAAGAATCAGTATCCACTCCCTAGGATCAATGACTTATTTGATCAGCTTCAGGGTGCCCGAGTATTCTCTAAGATAGATATGAAATCTAGATACCATCAGTTGCATATTATGGAGAGTGATATCCACAAGACACCCTTCCACATGATATATGGTCACTATGAGTTTACCATAGTTCCTTTTAGCCTCACAAATGCTCTAGCAGTTTTTATGAGTCTTATGAATGGAGTGTTCCATACCTTCTTGGACAGATTTGTAATTGTGTTCCTAGATGATATATTGATATACTATTATAATGAGGAGGACCATAAGGAGCACCTAAGATAGGTTTTTTTGTGCTTGAGAGAGAATCAGTTATATGGCAGTTTGTTGAAGTGTGCTTTCTTTAGGTCAGAGGTCCACTACCTTGGCCACATTATATCAGGTGAGGGGATCATAGTTGACCCATCAAATATTAGAGATATCATGGATTGGCTGATACCTACGATTATGTCAGAGGTCAGGAGCTTCATGGGGTTAGTATGCTACTATAGATGATTTTTTGAGGGCTTCTCTAGAGTGGAACACCCTATCACATCCCTTTAGAGAAAGGGAAAGAGGTTTGAATGGGTAGAGAAGTGTGAGAGAGATTTTAGGAGCTCAAGAGAGCCCTTACTAGTGCACCTATCCTAGCTATGCCCAATCCTTCAATGGATTTTTTGGTATGCACAGAAACATCCTTACATGGACTTGGAGCAGTCCTTATGTAGGATGGACGAGCCATTGCCTATGAGTCTAGGAAACTCAAGACTCCCAAGCTTAATTATCCTACACGTGACCTTGAGTTAGTTGCAGTGGTTCATGCATTAGTGAGGTGGCATCATTTTCTTTTGGGGCACCATTTTGAGCTCCATTTAGGTCACCAGAGCCTCTAGTAATCTTCACCCAGCCTAACCTTAATGCCCGATAGAGGAGGTGGATGGAGTTCCTTTGTGAGTATGATTTTGATGTTCACTACATCAAGGGGAAAGAGAATTTTGTATTAGATGCCTTGAGTAGGAGGTGACATACTCTCTCCTCCATGACTACTGGTATGAATTTGAGGGATCACATACTTTAGCACTTTCTTGAGGATGAGTTCTATTCAGAGTATGTTTAGTTGGATCGAGATCAGAGGCCCCTTAAGGATAAATTTGATGGATATTCCTTAGAATTTGATGTACTTCTTTGTCATAGGGGCCACATATACGTCCTTACACCCAGTGGGTTTTGAGACTTAATTGTACTTGAGGCTCATAGAGCACCATATAAAATATACCCCAGAGTCAAGAAGTTGCATCCAGATCTGAGGCAGCTCTATAATTGGCCAGGTATGAGGTTGCACATTGCTATTATTGTGGCTAGATGTTTAGAGTGTCAGAGAGTTAAGGAAGAACATAGCCATATAGGTGGAATTATTTAGCCACACGAGGTACCATTATGGAAGTGGGACACCATTTATATGGACTTTATTATTGGTTTACCTATGTCTTCTCACCACCATGATGCCATCATAGTGAAAGTGGATAGGTCGACCAAATTTTCCCACTTCTCACCCATACGTACCACTTTCATAGAACCTCCAGGAGCATAGGTATTCTCGTGAGACATTTTCAAGCTCCATGGAATTCCTCTTAAGATCATATTGGACCATAATTCTCTCTTTACCTCTTCATTTTGGAGAGAGTTACATATAGCATTGGGCACTAGGCTCAATTTTAGTACAACATATCACCCTGAGACAGATGGGTAGCTTGAGAGAGTTAATCAGGTATTGGAGGACATGTTGTGGATGTATGTTATGGATCATCAATCTAGATGGGAGGAGTACCTTCACTTAGAAAAGTTTGCCTATAATAATGGGCATCACACATCATTAGTTATGCCTCCTTATTAGGCCTTGTATGGGAGGCTGCGCCAGACACCTTTGAGTTGGGAAATAATTGAGGATAGGGTTTCAGTTGGGCCAAAATTGGTCAGGGACATGGAGTAGCGGGTTATTTTGATTAGAGAGCTTCTCAGAGAGAGGTTCAGAATAGACAGAAGAAATATGCAAATGTGAAGAGGTCTGATAGATTCTACATGGTTGGAGACAGGGTATTTCTAAGAGTGTGTCCGCATAAGAGTCTGATTCATTTTAGAAAGGGCTCTAAGCTTGCACCCCATTTTGTAGGACCCTTTGAGATTTTGTAAAGGATAGGACCAGTTTCCTATTGTCTAGCGCTGCCACCTAGCCTATCGCATATCCACAATGTGTTCCATGTATCTGTTTTACAAAAATATATTTATGATGCATCTCATATTATTGATTGGGATGCTTTACAAGTGGAGTCAGATGGGTAGTTGGCTCTAGAGCCCATCCACATACTAGCTCGACAGACGTTGGTCCTGTGAGGCCGAGAGTTGGACCAGGTTGTCTTTAAAACTTATCAGTTCATCAATTTTTCTTTAAAGAATTTTATGTATACTCTTTATGTATCCATATTGAATAGAGCTATAGATATATGAATATCACATTCATGTACAGGAAACAGATTTATTTAAATAATTTTAATATATATTTTGAACAGAATAGAAAATTAATCTTTCATCCCCTAGATTTAGCCTGTAGAATGCACATATTAATAACAACATTAATGTATATGGAGCACCATATAGGTATGTTGTTTTCAATATATTATTATATATATAGCAGCCTATATATATACATAATAGATATAAAAATGTGAAGAGCATTATAGACCCTTTCTTACAGACTTAAGTCTCTTAAGCAGAATTTGTACAGATGAATATATATATATAT
>MU227474.1:536313-560056 GCA_018584345.1 Thuja plicata | reverse complement strand
AGTAATAAAAACTTGATTAATATTTTGAAGAAATTGGTGACTGATAATCAGAAGAACTGGCATAAGAAAATACATGATGCTCTATGGGCAGATAGAACTAATCCAAAGAGGGCTATAGGAATTTCACATTTTGAGCTGGTATATGGAGTTGAAGCCAACATGCCATTACCTTTGGAACTTGCTACATGTAAGTTGAAAACTGCCATTGAGGGTGATGTTTTTAAGGATGGTTTAGAGAAAAGAATTTTGTATTTGACCAAGTTGCCGGAGGAAAGGGAAGACATGGTTGACAGGATCACTAAACATCAGAACCGAGTCAAGAAGTTGTTTGATAAGAAAGCAAGGCCAATAAAATTCATGGAAGGTGACATGGTGCTGCTGTGGGATAAGAGACGTGAACCTAAAGGAATGCATTCTAAGTTTCAATCCTTGTGGAAAGGTCCATTCCAGATTGTGTAGGTGAATCAGAATAATTATTTCAGACTGGCATATCCTTCCGGAGAGTCCCTACCATATTCCTATAATGGGCAGGATTTGAAGCTATACCAGATGCATAATTGAAGAGTAGGTAACCCCTATGTAGTAGTTAGTGAGGTAGGTGTTCTTTTTGTGTCGTAGTCAGTAGTTATTTTCTCTTGCTTTGTTTCAAGTTTCCCTGCTCCCCTTCGCCCTCCCCATATGCATTTTCTCATTGTTCTCTTTGGTCTAGACTCTACAACCCAATTCTTAAGGCACTTTTCTCACCAGAGAAGCTGAATTCTTCATGCACTTTGTAGTACATGATCCCCCAGTCGGAGCTAGCTGTTGTCTGACTTTCAGTCACCCTTTTTTTTGGCATTCTTGGAGTCATATGGTCATGTCAAGTCAGTCTGGTTAGTCTGAGTCTAGGTCTAAGTATTTCTTAGGTAGGCTATCTTTGTCGGGTTTCCCTGTCATTACCTTTCCTTCTCTTAGCCAGGCAGGTTGTTCTAAGGTCTCATTATTTTGGGTAGGTTGTAGATCCTAACCCAGCAAAGATTTGTGCTCCAATCGATGTTCTTTCTCAGGAAGAGATCAAAGACTAGTATGGATCGATTCTATAGGTCTCAACAATCCTAATGCAACAAATGGCGAGCAATTTGGTTAAGAAATGAGCGAGAATGAGCTCGGCGGGATTTCAAAAATCATCTTCTCCATGGCGGAATTCTACCTAAGAAGGTAATTTTCCGCAAAGGCAGAAAAGAAGAACTTTGCACTGCACTGATTTCGCACCTTTCAGGTGATTTTCCATAAAGAAGAACTTTGCACTGTGTGGGTTTCGCACCTCTCTGGTGATTTTCCGCAAGCTTAGTTATAATAGGGTGGGCCCGATTTATTAAAAAAGAAATATTATTGTTTTAAGAGATCAAATAAAGCATGTGCTTTAAGTTAAGTAGCCCGCGCACTTAAAAATGACGTGCGGAAAGATAGGTAGTGGCTTCTCTATTATGCAGAAATCACACCTACTAGGTGTGATTCCCGCAAAGAAGGTTTTTCACATATTGTGGGTTTCACACCTCCCTCATACATTTTCTGCGAAGAGAAGCCAAGTTGCAAATTTCCGCCAAGGAGAAGTTTCAGTCTCATTTTCCGTGAAGAGAAGCCAAGTTGCAAATTTCCGCAATGGAGAAGCTCTTTTCCAATTTTCCGCAATGGAGAAGCTCTTTTCCAATTTTCTGTAATGGAGAAGTAGATTTGGTATTTTCCGCCGGAAGCATTCAGTTTGGGATTTTCCACCAATTGCATTAAAGGCCCGAGTTCAAGATAAAGATGAGGATTCTCGATACCATTTGAGGTTGAAATCAAAACCGAATAGCATCAAACATGTGAAAAACATAAGTAGTTATTTGACCTCGAAGCCTAATGGATTTGACTCGATAGATGTCATTAAAGAGAAGATGAAGGATTCAAATTGAAGTGTCACAGTTATGATGTCTTTTCTTATTCCCATGTCAGCGATTGGCTTTTCAAATTCTATCATCGAGATGTTCTCTCTTTATGCCCTGTCTTTTTGTATTCTTGAAGTTGAATCATTTCCAGTAAGCATTGTATGTAAACTCTATAAATACTATGGAGGAAATCAATGTGAGGGTCGGCAAACTTGTCAAGGAAGCAGGGTGATTCTATTTACAAAGCTGAATTCCTATTTGTTGTTCCATTTTCATAGTCTATTTGCATGGTGAATAAAAAGAACAGTTATAAGTGAAACTAGTTTTTCTTAATGAATGCCATTTCATATCATAAATTGTGGTGTGATCAATTCCAGTTGGTCTTTCATTTGTAATTCTTCCTCTGTTCACTCTTTATTTTAGTTGCATTTCTGAATGGAAAGTACACCTATGTTCTGAGACTGTGATTTCTTCCTTAATTCTATTTCTTGCTAAGCAATTGCGGTAATGGTGATTCCATTTGCCTTTCATTATATAGGTCTGCTTCTATTCACCAAGTAGAACCTTCATTTCATAAAAGAGTAGGATAGAATTAGTTTAGATGTTAAAATCATGTGATGATCTATGATCAACATTCTACTGAGGGTTGTAGATTATCTTCATCATTATCCTTGCTTGAATTGTTTGTGTCTACAAGAAATTTAATTAAATCACACAAGAGATGACCTGGTGATCAGTATAAAAACAAATTCATTGAATATCATACACAATTAGGGAGCTATACCTATCAATTCAGAGGGCAGTGATAGAAGACATACACTAACCCATTTGTTGGTGGACATCCTTTTGTTCTCTCACCTTGGGTGTATAGAGAGTCAAAGATTGAAAATCTTAAGAGAGGAAAAACTGTTAACCAACATTTGCCAAAGTCTGTTCCTTGGGTTCTTCCTTGACATCTTGTTGTTGCTCCTCCTCAATGGTGTGGGTATCGCCCAACTCCCTCCCTTCATCTTGGGCTTCGTTGAAAACATTTTCCCTAGTGACATTTATTTCTTCTGCCTTGTCCTTTGCATCTTCTATTTCATCTGGGCCCTCATTGGCCATCCCAGGGGTTTCTTCCTCTTGTTGCTCTTCTTGTTCCTTGGCCCCTATCACTGGGATTTATTCTTCCCTTGGTATATGCTTTGGCAATGGGGGAGGCATCAAGCCAAGATTTAGCATTTGGGCCACAGTTATTACCTACCCAAAGGTTTCTCTGGGGAGTGGCATTTGGAATGCGATGGTTGAGGTTACGGTTGCTCCCGTAGGTTTGATTCCCTCAGTGGATGCCGTTTGTTCACTCTCTTCTGTTGGTCCACTCTCGTGTTTTGTATCTCTAGGACCTCAAAGGTGATCTTTTGTTCTATTTCTTTCTCTTCTTCCATCTTCTCTTCCTACTCTTGCACAGGTTCTTGTTCCAGAGCCTCTTCCTGTGTTGGGACTTCAGCTTCTATTTTCTCGATGTCCCCCTACAAGTTCCTGAACTTTTTAGTTGCAAAAACATCATCGAACTCATCCTACAGGGAGGGTTGGTAAAGACATCAGTAGGCTCTAGTTCCCTCTCTGGTTCTCAGGAGTCAAAAGAAAGCATCTCAAATTGTGGGATCTGGGGCATCCCCAGATCCAGCTCTATCTTGGGCTTTTGGTTAAGCCTCTTCTTTCTTCTAGTGACTAAGGGTGGCCCCACATCCCTTAGTGCTATTTGTTCTTCTGGGTCAACCCCAGTTGCCTTAACCATCAAGGCTACTAGTGAAGGAGAGGAAGGGAGATGGACTGGTCTAGCCATCGACACCGGGGTAGCCAGCCGCGTGATCAGATTCTCCCACATTTGTTGAGAGGCTACTATTGATTGCCTTATTTTCTCTTTTATGGGGACTTCCTACATAGTTGGAGTTGTGGCTATCCCTTTTCCTTTATTTGCTCCTTGTGAAGAAGTTCCAGCCCCCGGGGTTAACTTTGGTATCAGCTAGGCCGCCCAATGGACACTGCCAAGGCACACCTTTTTGAAATAGAGGTGGCTGTGTTCAATCACATTGCGAGTGAACTCTTTAATAGTGGGCCCTTCATGGGTATCCCAATTCACTGGTGGGAGGGCCAATTTATCTATCCCCTTTTCTTTGTACTAGGGATTGACCATGGAACGGGTGTCTGAGAAGTCCTTCGAGAATCTCCGGAGCTTCAATCTTTCCATCATTCCTACGGTCATCCTGACATAATGCTGCCCCCGAACTTCCACATCATCTTGGAAATCTTCCCAGAAGTCTTCTATATGATATTGATGGGGCTCTGACACCTAGGGAAGGGCCGTTGCAATCTTTCCATGCGGATCAAAATGTTTCCACGCTAAGTAAAATTCTGCCAGGTTATAGCATTTAAGCTCATTATCTACTTCTTTAGCGGCAGCCAGACTGCATGAATAATTCCCAAAAGTGATTGGGAATGGAATATTTGTTACCTTCTTCAAGGCATAGAATGCATGCAGCTCCATTATCTTCCTGTAATACTCCAGAAGAATCATCTTTTCCCCACAATGCTTGGGTAACAAGTAGGGCTTCTCAGAGAAGCTGATCACCCTTATGTAGGTATGTTGTTGGAACTGTATATAGTAATGGCCATAACTTTGGACCAAATTCATCACCTCTATAGATAGGTGGTACCCTACATCCTGGGTGGGTGTGAGCAGGTGGTAGTAAATGAAGGCATCATTTACTCGGCAAAAACTGGGGAAGCTGGCCTCCCATTGAATCTGTGGGAAATGGTCTCAAGGGGCCTTCTGGCCCAGGTCAATCCCGAGTATGCCCTGAGTAACCCATTGGTGTGGGGCCATTGTTGTACCAGGGCCCAGAGAACATAGGAAGTCATATAAAACTTCTTCTTCTTGGCCAATTGAAGGAACTAGGAGTCCACGTGGTTTGAGATTATGGCGGCCCAGTCAAAAAACTCCTCGTCTGTGATTATACCAAGCAAGAAGTAATACATCCACCCAGAGAATTCTTGGGCATGCTGTTGCCTGAAGACCCGACATAGTGCTATCATCCCCATCTGGATGCTCTCTTTGAATTCAGACCTGGGGATTTATAATTTCATCCTCTTCGGGTCCCTCTTTGGGATCTTGAGCCAATTATTGTTCATGTAAATACGAGCCACCTCCTCCAGCTGTGTAAATTAGGCCAAGGCATCTGACTGGGTAACTACAGCTGGTTTGTCAAATTGGGGGATTCCCAAGCCCCTCTGGAAGGTATCAGGGTCTAGGGACACCATGGGGTAGGATACCCAGTGGGTTCTAGGGCTGCGAGCATGACAACCCAGACGGATGTATTGTAGTGCACTGCAAGTGTGAGAATAAGCTCTGGTGACTGCACAGAGCATGGGAAACAATCTTCCTTGAGAATCCTAGAGTTTCTAATTTTTGTGGCCAATGGATCCCCAACCTGTCATTGGATGTACATTATTTTTACCAAGGCCTACATTTTAGGCCATGTCCTGACGCTGGTATCGGTAATAAGCTGGACTTTGGACTCAATCTTTGAGCCCATGATGACCCTGTCTTTTATGTATTTTAGGCTCATGGGAAGTTTCTCTAGAGCCTTCTCTATTTTGGACCTGACTGCTGCTCTGGTAACCACCATAGAAGGAAGTTTCAGACTTCCGGGTGGTGAGGATGTGGAAGCTTTAGACATGTTTGAAAGTATGTTGTTCTGAAAACCTGCAAGGCAAGGTGAATGTTAGAATGTATAGATAAAAAAAAGAGAACTTTGGGGTCCAGAGATCTTACCATCATGGTGCCCACTATCCTGAAATGTTAGCTTAGTTCAAAAATCTCGAAAAGCATATATATATTTTGTGAACTTAGAAATTTAACCAACATCTGGGTCTAGGGGTTTCATCACACTCAGTAAAAACAACACATGGGTTGGGAGATGGCAAGAGACCCAGAGTCTAGAAAAACTAACCATTGGGAGGTGTGCACAAAAAGTGAGCTGTAAGGCCCACGTGGGCACCACATGGGTATGTAATAAATGGAAGTTATCATGACGGTGGCGGAGCCAACTATCCAAATGTGCGAAAAGAGAAGGCCACTTGGAAAAATTTAAATGCACGCATGGGACATAAATGAAATGGCAGACTGGTCTACGAAGGAGAGAGAAAACCACTTGGTTGAAACTGGCCGAGAGCTGAGTTTCAACTAGGCGATATTCTGCACAGAGCAAGCTCACAAACTAGAAACCAGAAACAAATGCAACACGACGAGCTTGACAAACTACCAGGTAGAATACACATAGAATATACATTATATACATAGAGCCAAAGGGTATATACATGCAAATGGAGGGATATATAATAATATACACCAAATCTACATATATACCATGCGCAGAGCAAACATTTATAAAACTAGAGAATGTACAAACATTTACAACTTTTACATTACCTACAGGCTATACTACATCTGCACAGAGGGCATACAACCCTCTGGCAGAGCTGACCCACCAATGGGTGGTGAACCAGAAAGAAACACAAGACAAAAAAACAAAAGAGAGACAACACCAAAACCAAACAAAACAAAAAAAAAAGGCAGGAAAGCCGAGCGGAGAGAAGGTACCAACCTAAAAATGAAGAAGGGCAAGGAAAGGAAAATTTCTATGAACACTTTGCAATAGCTTCTACCATCAGTTGATCACCACTTATCACCACAAACCACTCACAATCATTCAGACCAACTTGGAATAGTTAGCACTGGATTATCGCTAAATTGCTGTAAGATTGCTCTTAAATCGCTAAGATTGCTCAAGTGTTTAATTGCTGTAAATGTGAAAATGACAGGTAATTTCTATTTATACCCATGGTGAAAGCAAGTTACCTTTCCTTCCACAAACTCTGGGTAGACAGACCTCCAGACTCTAGGCCCGGGGATTCCATTCGATGATACCATCTTAAGAAAAGAAGCTAGACATCATGGTGAAGAATCCCAGAGTCCAGAATCTGGCTCTCGACAAAGGATGACCAACTCTAGGACCAGGTCCCAAAGACATGAGAGGAAAGAACAAAATAGAAATAACACCGTGGGGAAGAAAACCCCAGAGAAGGAAAACAAAGAAAACAAAGAAGAAGGCAAGGTAAGAGCCAAAAGTAGAAAGCAAAAAAGGGGGACCCAACATTTTGCACACAAAATGTAGGGACGGGGATGCAGGGCATAACAGTAAGTACTACACCTTTGTCATTATTTTCAAAAAAGGGGGAAAATATATATATGCATTAAAAAAGTGGGCAAAATGTATATACCTTACAAAGAAGGAAAACATGTTAAAGGCCAAAGAGGTAAATACACAAAGGAGGAAACATGTACATACACTGTACCAAGGCATGCACATAGGGGGAGTCATTAACAAGGTAAACACTTGGTGTATATACTAAACATATCAGTTTGCACATATCAGTTTTTGATACTAATGCCAAAGGGAGAGATTGATAATCCTTAAAGGATCATAAGTTGTCATTAGTATATAAGGAAATAGTTTTTGAACTATGAGTTACATGATCACTGAGTGATAGCATTCAGTCAAGCGCTCAGAGGTCACTGAAATAGTCAAGCGCAGAGGTCACCAAAAATGTCTTAGCACAGTGATCACCAAAATAAGTGAACATCAATAGAACTATCACCGATAGATAGTTCAAAGAGTAAACTAAGAGCATAGTTCATAGAGTAACCCAAGAACACAGTCTACAAAGTAAAGCACTAGTCTATCGAGAGACGGTTTTATTCCCAAGAAAAGTGTATCTGAGATACATATCAGCTAAAGCACTTTAGTTTTAAATTAGCTTTATTCTTAGCTAGAAAACCATTTCTTGAGGATCAAGAAAAGCATAATTAATAGTTTTAATTAGTCTAACTGATTGTAAACATGCAAACTAGGAGATCAAGGTCAAGTTTTAAACCTTTGATCATAGAGTTTTTCTTCTAAAGCATGAAACCTAATTAGGTCAAAATATTTGTATATATAGATGTATAATCATTCAAGAACATGATGATTGTAGTCGAAAAAGACATCTATTGATCAGATAGAGAGTTTCATGTAGAAGGACACAAAATGAATAATTTAGTTATGAAGAACTAGATTCAAGGCTACCGAGCAAAACAGAGGTATTATCCATCACAACAAGGTGATATTTTTTTTATGAACTAATCGATATATATTCAGAAATTCAATATTGTAATCTATTAGGTCATAAGTATTTTTGTCTACTCTCTAAAAATTGTAGCAAATAGAAGAAATCCTTCAAGAAGGAGAACTTAACCGTCTTATTGTAAATCTATTAACAAAGTTCACACATACATTGTGTAGCTAAAATATCTTAACCGAGTAGACTTAACAAGTCTAACATGTTACTCCTAATAGGGTAAGATTACCAGAAGTAATCCCACTTGTAGCCTTAACCAGCACCTTCCATTATCCAGATAGTGAAGCTTTGTGGGTTTCATCACCACTGTAGTTTTTACCTTCTAACATGGGTTTTCTGCGTTACTGATTCTTGTGTCATGTGTAAGTAAGTTCCATGAATTTTTCTACGATTGTTTACATGAACTTACATTTATGTTATGATATTACATGCATAAGGTAGGAAATAAATATGGTCAGTAATGCAAGAAAATATTACTAAGGTTAATTGATAAAAGTTTTAAGGGTACTGATTCACCCCTCCCCTCTCAGTACACACCCTTCTATTATTCCAACATCTTTGTGGGGATATATGCCTCAATCACACTTGCATGGAGAAAAAGGAGATATTCAAATAGATACCTTGAATAAGAACTGTTAAAGTAGAAGCCTACCTGGTTCACCCCCAAAATTTTGATAATGCTTGTGCAAGGAGGATAGTAACCTCCCCATGATCACTCGCACATTTGTGCCACCTTAAGCATTTGGAGTTGGCTAATACAACATCATGACTAGATCTATTACATGCTTGGTGATGGTCATATTCTTATTAGCTCTTGTGTGTGTGCCTAAGTTTGCGGGGAAGTATTTTCAAACTAAGCCAAATTCCATAGGTAGGTTGTGCTTGAGTGTTTACAACAACATAAAAAACTTAAACAAACACAAATGTTCTATCAGTTAAATTTGTCAAAATTTCTTGTATCCCTCAAGGTTGCTTTTTCCCTTGTTATATTTTTTTCAAGACATATGACTAATAATTTTTTGGTTTGAGTGACTAAAATCAGTTCTTTCCATTGAACAAACTGACCAAAAGGTCAGACTAGAAGTCAAATCGATCAAAATTTCATCATAAACTACTCTGATCACAAACTGTCATCTCCAATCTGGAATTTGTATTTGTGCCTTAGAACTGTCATATCCAACCTAGAACATTCATCTTTGCAATTTGTCATCTGCGTCTAAGAACAGTCATCTGCATCAAAAAATAGTGAGTAATCTGGCCTTGCAGAAACATTCCAAATTTGGTTTTTCAAGAGACCACAAAATCATTTGGCACAAAACATTCATTTGACTAGACAAAATTGATATTTCTCTTTGTGGGGTATGACCGATTCTGGAAAACATAAGAAAGTCAATCTTCTGGTTCCCCATGTTCATAGAGAGAAGAAATAAGCTGATAGGAAAGCCAAGGAATATCAACATATCAATAAATCTATTCAGTAAGAGATCAAATACTTTGATAAATTCAACATTATCATATACATTTCCAAAATTTCCTTTGTCATGTCCAAATATCATACAAATCATGCCTTCATCTGCTTTGTACAATACAATTAGATAAACCTCATTTCCAAATCAAGTCAACACATTCCATTCCTGAAAACATTGTTGTTTCATTTCTTGGAGCAAAATCAATCAATCTTGGACTTAATCAATCAAATCAAACCCAATCTTTCATCCCTTCATCATCCTTAGGTTGAAATATCTTAATCAAATGTGTTTCATACCTTCATCCTTAGTGGACACAATATTGCTTATAGAACATCAGTCCATCGTAAGCAATAAAATCCATTGGTATTGTCTTGTTTTTCTTGGGATAATAAGTCTATCACCAAGTAGGAGAAGACACTATCTAAAATTAATCCTTTGTGTTTACACCATCATAAGGTCTTGTATGACTTAGTTTTTCATCCAAAAATGTTCAAATCCAATCAAATCCAATCATAATCAAGTCAAGTCAAATCAAATCAATTTAAATCACCCAAATTAGTCAATCAATAAAATCCAATCTACAATCCAAGTCCAAACCATTTGCTCCTAAAATCATCATCAATCATCAATCCTTCCTTCATAAATCACCTATTCTTTCTTCATCTTTCATCTTGTATCTTCCATATTTCCTCCATCCTTTTGAGGTTACCATTTCATGGTAGCTACTCAATCCCAAGCTAAAAACATGAGGCAAACACATTTGAACACCAATCATGATGATGAGAATCCTTTTTCTCATCCCTTCTTCCAAGGAGAAGAAGTACAAGCCGAAGACATAACCAATGCTCATGAGGAAAATGAATTAGTTGTTCAAGATGAAAGATCTACCCAAGTGAATGATTTCCTCAGCGATCCATTTAACCTAGAGATGGTTGAAAAATCCATTAGTCAAAATGGTGGAGATATTTTCATGAACCTTATCAAGAATAGGGTCACAGTACCTGCCAATTTTGATGAATCTCTCCTTGTTAGCAATGTCATCAAAGCTGCTATTGCTGCAAACATGACCTCAACATTATATGCAAAATCATCACAAGACAAAGGGAAGACCACTTCTAGTGGACCCTCTACATCATTCCACCCTCTACATCACTCCCCACATCAACTTCACAACCATAATTTGAATTAACAGGGGAACAAATTCAACAAATTCTTAGTGTATTTCCCAACATCACTTCACACAATAGCACTCATACCACATCTAATGCTACTACTAACGCGGATGCTACTATTTTCAAAATCAAACACACTTCCATCCCCTTGTCTACACAAGAAATCTCATCATCACCATTTACATTCCCATCATCTGCCCTGAAGACATATACTCAACAAGCATCCTATTCTTATGACTATACACCTCATCCTATGGTTGGCATGTCCTCAATAGGATTCTTAGCTTCACAACTAGGAGGTGGACAATCTCTTGGGCCCCAATTAACATCTCACAATGCTCCTAATTTGGCCCAATAATTCAATGATCTCAAGAATCTCGTACAAAGCCTACAAAATGAAGGGAATAAGGAATTCTCTTTTGAAGACATATGTCCCTACCCATTTGAAAAATCAATCACAATGCAACTATTTCCTCCAAATTTCAAGATTCCAAAGTTTTAGAAATACAAAGGTGATTCATGCCCACTCCAAAATCTTAAAGAATTCTACATTGCATGTCAAGAGGTTGTCTACAACGAAATTAACTAAAGAGAATCTTCACTAGGAGTCTTGGCAGCCCCACCTTGGAGTGGTTCATGGCACTCCGTCATGGTTCCATATCAACATTTTCCAATCTCGTAGAAAAATTCATTGGCCAATATTCCTACAACATTGAACATCAAGCATCATTGAGTGACCTATGTAATACCAAACAAAAGAATGGAGAAACCTTTGCTATCTTCTTACAACAATGGAGACATATTGTGAATCACATACCTTGGAAAATACCTGATAATCATTTGATCGATATCTTCACTAGAAATATGGTATCTGAAATGTCATTCCAAGTAAATATGGCTTCTCCTAACACTTTTGAAGCTCTTGTAAAGAAAGGGAAGAAAATTGAAGATGGACTTTTGCAAAAAGGTGCCATTAAACATTATACCCCTTCCGCCAAAAATGACAAACCAAAGTTTTGGACTAAGAACAAAGGAGTTGTCAATGATGGGGTGACAGATGCTAAACATGTTCAAAATGCCCAAGCATCCAATCAAAAAAATAACAACAATCAAAACAATCAAAATAGAAATCATAATTACAATAAGAACACCAACAATAACAATCAAAACAATTCTTCACAACCTCGCAATTAGTTTTATTTATTTCCTCGCAACAACAAAAACAATAATAACAATAACAATAATACCAGACAACACTGACAATTAACTTCTCTCATAGAATCGTTGGATGTGGTGTTTTGATGATTTTTGGATCAAGGCATGATGGTATATCCCAACACTCAGTTGTTTGACAAAAATTAACCTAAACCTATTTGGTACAAAGATAATGAGTACTAAGATTATCATCGCATTAAAGGACACAATACCAAGAAGTGCATTAAATTGAGACATTTTGTTCAAGACCTCATAGATGATGGAAAAATTGAGGTTGAGGGACAAAATCCATAATCATCCAATGCCAAATTAAAAGTCTATAATGAACCGTTTCCTAAAAATAATCAAAACAATGCATCCAAAGTTGTTTCTTATGACTACTCCACAAACACCATAACAGGCGATGATCAAATGTGTTGAAGTCTAGAAGAAAATTATATCTTTTGTTTTGATACTCTTTTTGGATGCATTGAAGTATCTAAAAAATCATGTGAACACCCTCACGCTTAAAGGTGCCATTTGCAATGCTACTACTCGAAGACCAAGAGTTACTATCTAGTCTACCAATAATCCACCAAATTCTACAAATCCAACACCCGCACCATCAAAAACTACCTGAATTGCTTCACGCTATGATTTATTGGCCCAGTTACAAAAAATGTTTGCATAGATATCAATCCTTCATCTTTTACGAACATCACCCATTCACAAGGAAGTCCTAAAAAAGGCTCTTAATGAATCCCTTGTCTTTGAAAACATCAACACATCCCAATTCCAAGTTATGATTGGAAATCTAGAAGTGTAAGAGCATTTATTATTCACTGAAAAAGAATTCAGAGGCCTAGACCTCCATCACAATAAATCCCTCCATATTGAAGCCAAAGTCCACTTCACTAAAATTAAACAGGTCCTTATAAATGGTGGATCTAACCTCAATTTGTGTATATTGGAAATGATTCAAAATATCAGTCTTTCTGAAGACCTCCTTGATGTAAATAAAAGAATCATAATAAAATCATATGATGATAGAGAAAGGGAGAGAAAAGGTTTAATCACACTCCCTTTACAAGTGGGTCCAGACCTGATCGAAATAGTTTTCCATGTGCTTGATCTAGACCTTCCATATAATATCTTGTTGGGATGACCATGGATACATGCTATTAAAGGTGTACCTTCCACATATCATCAATGTTTAAATTTCCCACATGATGGTAGAGAAATCACTATTCTTAGAGATCTCGAGCCCTTCCAGTATTGCAAGAGATTGGAAGGAAGACAACCCAAGTATTGTCCTCTAAATGAATTCTCCCGACCCATTGAAAAGGAGAATCTTTTCCCACTAAAGAGTACTGAAGGAACATCTAAAAATCCTTCAAAAAAATCCAAAGGAAAAGAGAAGGTTGTTGAAGAAAAGACTCCTGATCCTGAAAGTAAAATAACATTCATAGATAAAGGCCTAGGAGAATACAAAATTGAAGGTGCCATGTGCATTGGAAAACTAATTTTATACCCAAAGTCTTATGGAAAAACATCACAATTGACTCCTTTAGGAAACAAAGACACCATGAAATGCAAAGAGACTACTTTTGAACATTGGGGATCATTATCTGATGAACATATGGAGTCTAATGTCCTAGATTGGCTCTACAAAAAAGAAGAGATAAAACCAGTGACTTTCCCTAAGGATAAATATATCAAAGCCACCCCCATTTTTGAAAGTATGGTATATCATGGTACTGGCCTTAGAACAAGAGGAATAGGAAGAAGAATTCTCATTACAAATATAAGTTATCCATGAGGCAAAGGATTGGGCTCCTTAAAATCTAAGACTAACTTTGCTAAAGACTATTGTCTAGTTGAAATAGATTCAAAAATTGAAGAGGAGTTCTTTGAAGTACCCTTCCAATATATCAAAGATGACATTGGTGATGTTTCCCATGTCTTTACCATCACTAAAGACAACCTTTCATCCCCTATCCTTCCCCTCACAAACCCCAAACTAATTAACTGGAATCAACAAGACTCACTACCATCTTTACACATATGTGATTCAGATGAGGCAAAGGCAGTATTAGCCCTCTTTGGACTTAAGAATCTCTGAGAGTAAAAACATCAGATCCGACACAATGAACAAGATTACTTCAGGAACTAGGTCAACACTCTTAGTCGTAAAACAAAAAAACAAAAATAAAAATAAAAAATAAAATAAAACACCCCTTGGTGAAAACCTCTCGAAAGCACCTTCGAATGACAAAAAAGAGAAAATAAAGGATGTATCATCTAGTGGAAACCCTTCTAAGGCACTAGAGGAGGGATAATTTGACCTTCCTTTCATCTCCTCAGAGTGAGAAAATTCCTCCATTCTGATCAAAGATACAATAACAATCAATCTTGGCACTAAAGAAAATCCAAAGGTCACATATATTGTCGTATCTCTCAGTGATCAAGAACATAAAGCCATGATTGAATTCCTCAAGAAGTAGCAAATCAAATTTGTCTAGACTTACAAAGACATGCCTAGATTTGATACAGATTTAGTTTTCCACAGTCTTGCAGTTGATACTAAGGTGAAGCCTTTCAAGCAGAAATTATGCAAGATGCATCCACAAGTTGCTTTGCTAGTCAAAGTTAAGCTACAAAAAATGTTTGACACCAAAATCATCAGACCAATTGATTATCTTGAGTGGGTCTCTAATATTTTACCAGTAGGTAAACCTATTGGGGGCATCTATATATGTACTAACTTCATAGACATGAATTTAGCATGTCCTAAGGATGATTTTCCACTACCTAATATTGACATCATAGTGGATTTGACTGCTGGACATGAGATGTTGTCCCTCATGGATGGATTTTTTTGGATATAATCAAATCAGGATTGCACCCAAAGATCAACACAAGATTGCATTTACCATTCCTTGGGGTATTTTCTATTACCAACTCATCCCCTTTAGTCTAAAAAATTCAGGAGCAACACATAAGCGTGCCATGACCACAATATTTCATGATCTCTTGCATGTCATTATCAAAGATTACATGGAAAATATACTAGGAAAATCTAAGACATGAGACACACACATCCCCATTCTCACTATAATATTTGAACGATTTGAGAAATATAAGCTTCGACTCAATAAAAAAAAGTGTGTCTTTGGAGTACAATCTGGTAAGTTATTGGGATACATTGTCTCTTGTCAAGGTAAAGTGGATCCAAAGAAGGTAAAAGTTATTCTAGAGATGCCAAATCCAAAAACATTGAAACAAATGTGAAGCCTACAAGGAAATCTTTAGTCAATCAGAAGTTTTATGTCACAACTAACAGATAAAGTGCATCACTTTTCATATTTGTTACGCAAGAACATGAAGTTTTCATGGGATTCCCTATGTTAGACAACATTTGATCGCATAAAAGGATACCTAGCTAATCCCCCAATGCTAGTGTTGCTTGTTCTAGGCTAGCCTCTCATTTTGCATATATCAGCTACTGTGGTTGCACTAGAAGCTCTTTTAGCACAATTAGATGACAACAAAAAGGAACAAGCAATCTATTATTGTAGTAGAACAATAGTGGGTTATGAGATAAATTACTCACCCATTGAAAAATATTGTCTGGCTATTGTTTTTTGTACACAAAAATTGTACCACTACATGTTTAATCATAAGATCCAGCTAGTTGCTAAAATTGATCCTCTCAAATATCTATTGTCAAAAGATGCTCTCATAGGGAACACTACAAAGTGGGTCATGATCTTGAGTGAATTTGACATCACCTATGTGGAAAAAAAATCTATCAAAGCACAAGTAATTGCAGATCAATTAGCTGAAGCACCTATTCAAGGGGACCATCTAGTAATCACATATTTTCTAGACGAATCAGTTCTCAATGTCTCCCTCACTATCCCATGGAAAATATATTTTGATGGATCTTTTACACAAAAGGGATCGGGGGAAGGAATCTTATTCATCACACATCAAGGGCATCTCATCCCTAAATCATACAAACTACAATTTCCATGCACTAACAATATTGCAAAATATGAAGCCTTGTTGATCAGAATTCACCAAGCTATCTAGTGGAAAATTTGGTGACTCTTAGTTGGTTATCAAACAAGTCTTAGATGAATATCAAACAAAGGATGACAAGTTTCTTCCTTATCATAGCTTGGTGGAAGACTTGAAACAACACTACACAATTGAAATCCCAGAAAATCCCCTAGACAAACAAAAAAGCAACCGACGCAATGGAAACAATTGGGTCATTGATTCCATGCCTAAACACAGTTCCCAGTGTGAGTTTCTCATTGAGAATCTTACGGTCCCTGTCCATGAATAGCTGAACACTGAAATGGTATGTGAAATTTCTGATCCTAATTCCCCTTGGTACCAAGAAATCTATTCCTATCTGACAAATAAGGTCATTCCATTTACACTCACCCCAAATCAACACAAAACCTTTATTTACCGATCCTCACGCTATACAATCCTTGGTGATACATTGTTTTGAAAGTATTTTGATGGAACTCTTTTGAGGTGTCTAAATTTTGATGAAGTGCAAACGTCATTAGAGGAGGTACATCAAGGGATTTGTGGGGCCCATTCTAGCGGTCTCACCTTGGCTAAAAAATTTCTATGCACTAGATATTATGATGTGAAGAAGTGTGTGCCCTGTCAGCAACACGGTGATCTGATACACACTCCCTCCCAATCCGTCCAACCTACCATCACCCCTTGGAATTTCTCCCATTGGGGACTTGACCTCATTAGCCAGATTTTTCCAAATTCCTCCAATGGCCACAAATACATCCTTGGTGTCACATAATATTTCACTAAGATGGTTGAGGCTATCCATCTTACATATACAACTAGAAAATAGATCTCCAAGTTCATTTTGAACTATCTTATCTATCGTTATGGCATTCCTCAAGACATTATCACTGATAATGGAACCCCATTCAAAAAAAGGATTTCATAGAACTATGTAAGAAATTTGGTATTACATGGAATTCCTCTTCCAAATACTTTTTGCAAGGTAACAGACAGGTAGAGGTTACCAACAAAACCATTTTGAAATTTCGTAAAAAGATGGTTGATGAAGCTAGCCATGATTGGCATCTCTGCCTAAATCCCACCCTCTAGGCCTATCAAAATTCCATCTGTACCCCTACCAGAGCTACTTTTTTTGCTCTTGTCTATGGCACTGAGGCCATTCTTCCCATCAAAATTGAGCTCCCTTCCCTCATAATCTCCATGAAGAATATGATGTCTAAAGAAGAATCCTGAGTTGCTCACTTGCAATAGCTTGAACTCCTTGATGAAAGATGCCTTAATTCCCTCAACCACCTTTGCGTGTATCATAATTGCCTCCACTTACAGTTTAATAAGAATATCAAACATCTTTAGTTTGAGGTGGGTGATCTTGTCCTACAACACAATATGAAGAATCTCCAGAACCGTGAAAACAAAGGCAAGTTTGAGACTAACTAGTTGGGGCCCTTTATGGTTACAACTAAATTTGGCTCTGGTGCTTATCATATTGCAACACTAGAGAGAGTTCTTGTCCCTGGTCCTATGAATATTGTACATCTCAAATGCTTCTATGCATAGTTTGTTCATAATCCTTTGTACAATAGAAATCAGTGCAAAATCCAAAAAACAAAATCAACGCAAAATCTAAAAAAATTAGAAAATCAATGCAAAATCCAAAAAAATAAGAAAAATGGTGTAAAATCCAAAAAAAAAAAAGAGAAATAGAATTGTCCATTTGTGAAAATCACTTCGGTGACATAATGGATAAGTACCATGGTGAAAATGTGTTTCAGGCACCATGCATAGTTAGATTTACCATCTATTTGTACCATCCTTTACATTCCATCCAACCCCCTGTCCTAATAAATCTGTTATTCTACCCATATTTGTGTAGGTAGTTTCATTCCATCTCTGCATCCACAATAAAATTTTATTCCTGTGCAACTAAGCTTACCCCACCAATATTAGTGAGCTTTTTCCCAGACACGATGATCACAAGTGTTCTCACAAATCAACCGACTGATTGAATTTTAAAGATATTATTTCACTCATAAGCAATTGCTAGTGAATGCATGTTTCAAAACTCAATCAATCTTTTCCTATCAAGATGCATCCTTCCAACATCGGCTTATCTATCCTCTATCACATAATCATGTTCATGGAAAGAAATTTTGGACTGAATGACTACTTGGTCATGATGCCTTTCTGTTGATTTTTTTTTATGTTCTAATATATCCTCTGCGTGATTTCCTCAGTCCTTAATATCTTGGTTCATCATGAATTGTGTCTATTGGAATTCATGTATTTGCAATATGATCTATTTTTCATAGTTGTTTAAGTGCACTCTTGTTTGGTCTATAGTCATGGCTATGTATGTCTCACTGGGGGAAAAATTTATACACATACCACCAAATCCTTAAAAATATTTGGGTGTATTAAATCCTCCCATGAGTGACATATTAAATGATTTCATCATAACTCAAAATATTACATATATGTTCTTAACAAACTATTTGTCTGAGAGCCTCATCCATGTAAAGGAACAATGTCACTTGTGTTTTCTAACACATTGTAGATAACTCCTTTTGAAAAATCAAACTAGAGTGTTCTCTCCAACATGAACACAATGTAATCCCATGAAAATCATGTAGTTAGGTTGCATTTTAGATTAGGTCATGTTGCATTTTTGGTTACTCTTGATAAGATTCCTATTTATTCCCTCTAAATCTAGCTATGTGCTTCTCTCAATTCTGGTTGGTATACACAAAAAACATATTGAATCTTCATTTAGTTGCATTCATTATTTCATGATGAGTTTAAGTATTGACTTCAAATTCATCCTACTTATATAAATGCATTGCATTATCTCATTACTCATTAACCATTAAGTCATTATTCATTATACATTATTCATTAAAAGATCTCATTAGGTTCATTAATCATTATGTTAATTGTTACTTTGCATCAATCACTAATCATTTCATTAGGTTCATTCACTAATCATTAATCATTTCATTACTCATTAGTCTCATTGCATTGCATTCATTATTATCCAATTATATCATAAATCATCAATTAATTTTCATCCATTTATTCCACATTGTATTAAACATTATATCCATCATATACACATTACATCCACAATATAATCATTACATCCATGTGGATATAAAAACATTAAAAATATATAAACATCACATCCTACATCACAAATACGTCAGTATCTACACATATCTCATCCTGCATCACACACATCATGTTAGGGTTTTTTCTTGCTAAACCTTCAAAAGTTACTTGAATACTTGATTAACTCTATGACTCCCAATATTTGAAACTAATGATCTAAGCAAGAGAAAACACTACTTGATGAGGATTTATGATAATACTTGGAGAAACTTATTATCACCTCCTTCTTTTTAGGTTCCACAACACCCAGGCAGGTATTACCTATATAAAATTGATGTCTCGCAGTATTAATAAATGTGGATACTGATTTGCTGCTTGTTTACTATATTATCTTGTAAATTACTCTGCATAAAATTGAAGACAACTTGATACAGAGCTTAACCATGGAAACTATTGAAATGATAACAACAAACATTAGTGCTTTAAGGATGTTCATCCTTCTTCTCTTTTAGTTCTTAGAACTTAGGAAGGGTAACCTATTTTAATCCTCTCTTAAAGGGATTAATAAAATGAATTGTATACCTTGATACAATTACTTAAAACCTTGAGTATTCTAATTTCTGTATGAATGATTTAAGTATTTTAAATATTTGGATGACGATAAACTAGACAAATTCTAGACTAGTGCCTATCCTTGGGCTACAAAGTCAAAGATGAAAATCCACAGAAAAGTAAGTAAAAATACTTTACATTGCCTTAAAACCTATAAGAAACCCCAATAAGATGCCCTACAAATTACTGTGTCACTTCCACACCACTGTATCAAATCCTCAAATGTTGTTATGCTCCCTAAAATTACTCACAAAACTTAGTTCTTCCCTTGAAAGAAACTTGCAAGCAATTAGATAGATACCTTGTAACTAATATGCTTAAAATGCCTTACAAATTAAACATAAAAGAGCATATACAACAAGTAAAGAGACAACAATAATATGGAATAAGAGTTGCACTATATTTTATTTATAAATTCCTGCTTCAATACATACAAAGACTAAAAGCTTGAAAAATCAGACAAAATTCTGTAGTCTGGCTTGTAATTATATTTCATCTCTCTTTTAGTTACAAAATTGATCCATATATATATATATCTAAATCATCTTAGAATCCTTTTCGGAAAGGATGCAACAAGCTTCGAATGGTTTTAGATACCTAACCCTAAATAAAAATAAGACAAAAGACAAGAGGAACCAAGTAGTGGAAAGACAAAATAGAGAATAAAATTTGATTTACTCCTTTATCTTCATATGATCTTTGACATCTTTGGTTGTGTATGTTGAGGATAGTCGCCAATTTGACTTTGGAGATGACTAACCTGCTTGTCTTCCAAGAAATCTATACAAGGTTTCTGACATTCCTTTATTCTTCATCAATGATATCCAAATCTACTATCACTGGCTTCTTCTTTTTGGGCTTTGTCAGAATGTCCCAGACAGTCAAATCCTCCTCGTTTGGCCATTCAAAATTCTAAATATTCTCCAACTGAGTCTTTTGCCTCTCCCATCTAGCATCTGTTATGCTCTTAACATCAGATATGAAGTTATTGCAATCTGATTCTACTTTAAATGTCTCATCCAAAAGTGCATTGAACCTTTCCATATCCAATTCTCCCTTATCTAATACATAAATGTCTTTATTTGGGAGTATATTGTCAAAATCTGATAACCATAACCCTATTGGTTTAATTTGATCATTCTCTAATCTAATTGGGGGAACAAACCTATTATAACCTAGCCCAAACATCTTTAATTTGACCTCAATTAGATTGGCTTTACCTTTGAAAAAGGATAAGGTAGCCCCAATTTGCTCTATCTCGGTCCCTACCAAAGTTACTATCTCAGGAAAATCTGATCTCAGTGGATAAACTTATGCTAATCTCTCAAAAAGTGATGTCTTTCCAGACCAAGTTGCATAGTAGGGGTTCAAAATTGTCAAAAAACTTGTCACTTCTATTTGCAGGCCTAAAAACCTACCATAAGATCCATATACTACATCTACCTTCCTCTTAATAGTATTAATTCTATGCTACAAAACTGAAACCAATGCTTCCAAAATTACACCATTATGCTCAATGACCCCCTGCCCTGCTTCAACCAATGTATCCCCTATATCTTCAGTCTGGGTTTCAGCATCTATAACCTCCTTGGGATCAATAGGGGTAGGCTCTATTATTTCCATTAGCTATTTGGTAAGCTCATCTATAAGCTTATCCTTTTCCTTGATTTTTATTAGGGCTAATTCCCTATCTTTGATAATATCACTAGTGTCACTAGTGAGCTTCTATAATTTGTCTGATAGCTGAGTTGTTTTTGCCTCATTCAGGTGGGAAAAATGAGTCATTACTTGGGCTATCTCCAAGTCCCCTATGTTGTCAAGTGTCCAAATAATTTTGATTCCCTCCATCTTCTCCTAAATATGAAGAAGAGACAACTTCTGATCTTTAGGAGCTAAGCTCCATATTGCAAGTGCTTGGGATTTCGGGTTGTATCCAAACCCTCTCATCATATTTCCAACCCGAGTCTCTGATGAAAATTTAATGTCAGGCTGTCTTCTAATTTGATCTATGATAAAGGCTGAGGACAAGTCCGAGCCTTCCACAAGAAATATACCACCAGCTTTAAATAGTTCTCTGGCCTACTCTAGTGTTATTTCTTCAGATTTAGGATCATATTCATGCAATGTCTATAAGGCTTCCTCAGTTACTGGATCACCTCCCACCAGTTGCAACTGCTTCCCAAATTGCTGCTGCTTATTCCAAATAAGAAAATCTTTGAATTCCCTAGTTTTTTATGAAATTATCATCTTTGAGGAACTCCTCCTGATGCAACAGTCTTTCCTCAATACATGATCTTAGGGGTAATTCTTCCTCTTCCTCAACATCTTTCTATAATTTCTTCCTAGCCCTAATTTTCTTTCTCAGCTAATGATCTCTCATGCCCAAAAAATCGCGCCCAAAAAATGCAACAACTTTTTTTTTTTAAAAGGAGAAATTAAATAGTAATATTATTGTCAAGAGGGTCTAAGGGGAATCATGACTTCAACCTCCCTTAACCCTAGATGTCTTCTAAAATTTTCAGATGCACAAGGTGACGTTATTTGAATTTACGCGTCATCCCAATTATTTATTATTAGAGTTTGATGATGTGGAGAAAAAGAGAGAGACTCCCTATTCTCAGTCTCCAGGGTCATATGGAAAATCCAATTTGCATGGTAGCTTATGGATTTTGTGTTAAATTAACCCTCTAAGTTAAGGCACTTCCATAATACTATTTTTATAATAGTCAGTATACTGGCCACATATATTGACCACATAAAAGTAACATTAAGAGTCCCTATATTTTATTTAAAAACTTTAATTTGATTTTCCTCTCAAATATTTTGATTGCAATTTATTTATTTATCGTATACTATTGACAGGTCGGATATAATTTTGTAAGATATCCTTATAACCTTTACATTAAGGTTAGGTAGATGGTCAAAAGAATTAAATTTTCCGTTTACTGTCAAAAACTTAAATCATTCGAAGGTCCATGAAAATTTTAAATTACAAATTCTTTCTAGATATTTATTAAATAATTAATCGCATTCTGCCCCACAAATTTGCTATACATTAATGTGTCAATATTAGAGAGAAAATTAATTTAATATCTTACATTTCCCTATCCTTGACTTATTATACATCATTTATTTTATTTACCTTATTCACCTCTTCAACCACCAAAAGAAATATCCAATTTAAATAATGGCTCAATTAAAATACCTAATATCACACTAAGGGAACGAATCTCCCCATAAAAGGGAACAAAAAGATAAAAGAAAAAGATTTGTAATAACTTAGAGGGAGGCAAAAGTTTCCCCCTCTTTTCCATCCCTAAATTGAAATTCCTAACCCTAATTTTGAAATTAGGGTTAGGGTAGAATATGAAGTTGACCAAAAGAATCATTTTTTTTGTTTTCTCCTACATTTCTACTCCTCTCCAAACCCTAGTTTTTTTTAATACCCCCCTTTTTTTTTCTTCTTATTTTATTTTGTAGGTCTGATTGGAGAGTTATGGATACAATGGTTTCAACATATACATATATTCATATATATGTATATACTCTTTTCAGTATATACATATATATAAATATATTTATATTTATATATTAAAAGTTTATTTGCAGGTCTGCGATTTATATTTTCCTTAACAGCGAAGGGTGGCAGACTGTGTTTGTATTACCAGTGGCATCTTTTTTTATATTATAAAATGTGGTGGTTTTTTTTGTTATGCTAAGTAATGATAACAGTGGGGGTGGAGGCCACTGCGCCAATGGTGGCCGACCCTCCACGGCCGACATAGTCAGCAGTGTTATCGCCGCTGTGCCGCTCGTGGGGGCCTCGGCCTCCACAGCGGGTGGGGGCTCAGCCTCCCATGTGGCTCCTTCAAGGAGACCACAGGGGTTTGGGGGTTGGGCTTCGGCCGGCCCCTTCCCCTTTGTTTTTTCTTTTTTTAATATTTTTTTTTAAAAATGCAAAACGCATTTTCGGTTTGTGTTTAAAAGTTTTTTTTAA
>MU227474.1:465761-536155 GCA_018584345.1 Thuja plicata | reverse complement strand
TTTATTTTTTTAATTTTATATATATATATATATATATATATATATATATATATATCATGTTTATTACAAGAACAGCTGTAAACTAAAATAAGAGAGAAATTTTTTTGAAAGACAAAAGTAATCTGTTATGTGTACATTTGCAAAAAATAAAACATTTATTTTTACTAAATTTTGCTGATTACAATGGAAGCAAGAAAGGTAATTTTAGTAATGGCGAATTTATATCTAATTTCCAGCATACCCTATTTTAAGTTTAAGTGAACAAGAATCTTTTTTTTTTTTTTTACTATGAAAGTAAACAAGCAATAGTTATGGTGACTTAGGCATATATTCTTTTTTCCTTTTTTTTTTTGACATATTATGCAATTTTCTACATCTTTTTGTAGTAACTAGGGTATTGAAATAACTAGATTTATTAAATGTCCACCTTAACATAGAATATATATTTTATTGAATGAAGAACTAATGACATATACATGGATTATCTTCTCTAATGATTCCTTACAAGATTGTTTACAAGAATACATAAGACAGCCATATGGCTTTTAAACCAAGACTCTCATCTTCAACATATATTTTGACAAAAGAACATATTTATTTCATTTGAAAATAATGAGTAGGCCACTCTTCTTCCTAGATCTTTTCAAGCTTCCAATAAGGCTTCAACTTCAAATCTGCAACACAAGACAAGACAAGGGGAAAACTAGAAACCATGGGGCTTCTCTCCACCCAACCTAGGCCTCTTATGAGGCCACCCCCGAGCTTGGGGAGCCAAACAAAGGTGGAAAAACATTCATACAACATCAACAACAAACAACATGCAAGATTTACATAAAAATCCCATTTCTCAAAGGCTTACACAATGGATCAATCAAAGACCCTACTTGGGGTGAAGTGGACCAAGTACCCAAGGGAGAAGACCATCCCAAAACATAAAAATCTCAGTCTTCACATGGCTGTCCAAAACACTCTCACTTTCACATTTGCAACTAAAACAATTTCAAAACCCTTATGACCCCCAATGCAAAAAAATGAGGGAGGCTTCATAGAGCCCATACTCCATGCCTTTTCCCTCTCCTCCTTGAGGAGAGATTCTACACCAAGGGCTATCATAACTCCTCCACCCCCAAGACTAGTCTTCCCTCCCAAGGGTGAGTGATTCTTGATACTCCCATAAAAAAAACATACAAAAGAAAAACAAAGGAAAAACTTTGCAACAACATCCAACATTACATCAACAACAAGATTCATGGCTTTCAACAAGCCCATAAAACACAACAACAAACATATAACAAGGGCTCATAAGATTACATGAGAGAGAGAGTTGCATAAATTTCACCAACCTAAAATCCAAGCTTAAGGAAGAAAGTTGTAGAAGAGCTCCATTTTAGCCAAATCCCTCCTTCAAAGATCCCCAACTCTAGCTATGTCCCTAAATTAGGGAGTGGGTGTTCAAACTCTCCAACTTGGAGAGTTCCCACTAAAAAGCCCCTAGAAAGCTCATGGGGAGAAGAAAAGTTCTCTAATTGGTCCCTCTTCCCTAAAATCTTACACCTTACCAAAAATGGAACTAAAGGAGGAAGCTTCAAAAAGGTGAATTATGTCCTAACACAAATATGGAATGGTGTTCTATCCAAGCCAAGCCTCACAAGATTTGATTTTCGTCCAACTTGGGAAATCAACTTTTTGGAGGGGTCACATGGTCAACTAGAAGCTATCCTAGGGTTAAAATGGCCTTTAACTATTGGTATAACAAGTGGGATACCTAAAAATGACGCCAACACACCCCTGGGCACTTCACAACCCCTCTAAAATTCCACTCTAAGAAAAATTTTGAAATTTCAATGAGGCGACCACACTCCCATCTCCCAATCCAAGGTATGCATATGGGGATTCACTAATGTACTAATTTAGGTAGGTGGACAACCATTCCAAAGTTGACATGTCATGGTCTTAAGTACAAAACACAAGTGTCAAATGACACACACAACATTTACACATCACTAGGCCATGTCATATCCACTTAGGAAAAACTCACAAAGAAATAAGAAATACATTTAAAGATTACACTTCCACAATCATCCAAATACATTTACGAATAAAATTTTGAAACAATGAGGTATTGTCTTTCATTAGACGCAACCTTGGCTCAAACTGAGTTCACATTTCCCTTTGTTTGGTTCCCCGAATAAAATACCATGGTTTCTTACTTGCACACTCAATTCAAATATCAGTAGTCTGAGGAAATGAATATACATCATAAAGACATAAGCAATATTCAGAATATAAGGATATCATCAATATACTAAGTTATTACTAAAGATCACAAGATTACATAATTCTCATTTTAAGCATTTATCATAAGGTAAAATTTACATTGCAATAAATTGAAATTCAACATGTATATCAAATAAATCCAAATCTCATCAATAACCATAACATAATCATAATGAGTTTCCAAATTAATAGCCTCAGAATAAATGTCCATAATAGAAAAAATAATATAGTCCATAAGGTACATCATGAAGCATCATGTGTCCATACATCCAAAATAATCAAATCTATGGCATAAAGAATAAAGTCCATAATGTCCATAGTGCATCAAAAGTAAAGTATTCATATGATAAATCTATCATAAGCAGAAAATTGGAAAACTATGATGGGGTTCGGGGTGAGGCTTCACATCCTCCCCCCCTAGGCTTGAACTTCCTCCTGGAGTTCATCAAAAAGATTGGGATATTGAGCTTTCATCTGCATTGCGTCCTCCCATGAAGCTATAACCTCATCATAGTAATCCCACTGAACCCTAACCTAGTCTAGCTCTCAGCCTCGTAGGCCCAGCATCTAGTGTGCCAAAATGTGAATAGGCTCCAATTCTAGCTTCCCATCTGACTCCACGTATAAGGCATCCCAATCTATAACGTGAGACTTATCATAAATATATTTTCTCAAAATAGAAATATGAAACACATCATGGATGTGTGACAGGCTAGGTGGCAGGGCTAGACGGTAAGCAACTAGTCCTATCCTCTCCAATATCTCAAATGGTTCCACAAATTGAGGTTAAAGCTTAGAGCCCTTTTCGAAATGGATTGGACTCTTTTGAGGCCGCACTCTCAAGAAGACCCTATCTCCAACCATGTATACTCGATCTGTCCTCTTTGTATCGACATACTTCTTCTGTCGATCCTGTGCCTCTAGGAGATGCTACCTAATTAAGGCTACCTACTGCTCCATCTCTAGGACTAGCTGGGTCCAATGGTAACTTTTTCCTTAATCCTATCCCAACTCAAAGGTGTCCTGCAAGGTCTACCATACAGTGCCTGATATGGTGGCATACCCAAAGATGAATGAAGCCCATTATTATAGGCAAACTCTACTAAATGAAAATACTCTTCCCACCTGACCTGATGATCCATAACATACATATGAATCATATCTTCGAGAACCTGATTCACTCTCTTAGTCTGACCATCTATCTCTGGGTGATAAGTTGTGGTAAAGTTGAGCCTAGTGCCCAAAGCTGCTTGTAATTCTCTCCAAAAAGATGATGTGAAGAGAGAATCCCTGTCAGAAATTATCTTTTGAGGAATGCCATGCAGTCTGACTATATCCCTCAAGAAGACCTGAGCCACTACTGGGGCTGTAAATGTGCTAGAAATGGGTGAGAAGTGAGCCAATTTGGTTAATTTTCAACTGTCACCATGATAGCATCATGGCGATGAGATGACATAGGGAGACCAATGATAAAATCCATGGATATAACATCCCACTTCCACATAGGTACCTCGTGAGACTGAAGGATCCCTCCAGGATGACCATGCTCGGCCTTAACCTTCTGGCATTCAAGACACCGGGCTACTAACTCTGCAATGTGCTATCTCATACCCGGCCAATGATAGAGCTGTGTCAAATTAGCATGCATCTTCTTAACTCCAAGATGCACCACATAAGGGGCTCTATGAGCCTCTAGCATGATGATATTATGTAAATCCCTAGTAGAAGGTACATATATGCATCCTCTATGACATAGAAGTCCATTAGACTACAAGGAATACTCTGATAATCTACCCACAAGGGGTCTCTAGGATTGGATCAACTAACTAACCTCTAAATATAAGGCATCCTCCTGCAAATGGTGTAGTATATGATCTCTCAAGTCTGTACCAGTGATCATGGAAGATAACTCATGTCACCTCCTACTCAAGGCATCAGCGACCACATTCTCTTTTCCTTTGATATAATGGATATCAAAATCATAATCACATAAGAACTCCATCCACCTCTTCTACCTAGCATTAAGGTTCGGCTGAGTGAATATATACTGCAAACTCTGATGGTTTGAATGAAGCTCAAATCGATGTCCCAAGAGAAAGTGTCACCATCATACTAAATCATGCACTACTACTGCAAGCTCAAGGTCATGGGTATGGTAATTGAGCTTGTGAGTCTTAAGTTTCCTAGACTTGTAAGCTATAGCTCACCCATCCTGCATAAGAACTACCCCCAAACTATCCAAGGAAGCATCTGTGTAGACTACAAAGTCTGTTGTAGGCTCTAGCACTGCTAAAATAGGTGCACTGGTAAGTTCTTTCTTGAGTTCCTAAAAGGCCCTCTCGCACTTCTCTGTCCAATCAAACTACTTTCCCTTTCGCTAAAGGGATGTGATAGGATGAGCCACCCTAGAGAAACCCTGTACAAATTGCCTGTAATATCCTACGAGACCCATGAAACTTCTGACCTCGATCACAAAAGTAGGTGCTGGCCAATTCATAATGACATCAATCTTAGATGGGTCCACGGAGATCCCATCAACTGAAATAACATGGCCTAAATATCAGACCTCTATTCTGAAAAAGGCACATTTTGACAAATTGCCATACAACTGGTTATCTCTCAAGCACTATAATACCTATCTCAAATGCTCCTCGTGTTCCTTCTCATTATGAGAATAAATCAGTATGTCATCAAGGAACACAACCACAAATCTATCAAGGAAAGTGTGGAATACCCCATTCATGAGTCTCATGAACATAGCAGGGGCATTTGTAAGACCAAAAGGCACAACAGTGAACTCATAATGTTTGTATCTAGTCCGGAAAGCTATCTTGTGGATATCACTTTTCATGATTCTCAACTGATGGTACCTTGATTTAAGATCTATCTTGGAGAACACACGGGCACCCTGCAACTGATCAAACAAGTCATTAATCCTAGGCAGTGGGTATCGATTCTTAATGGTCAACTTGTTTAACTGCTTGTAATCCATACACAATCTAAGTGATCCATCCTTCTTTTTGACAAAGATAGCTGGTGCATCCCAAGGAGAGACACTAGGTCATATGTGCCCCTTCTTAAGGAGCTCTTCAAACTGAATCTTGAGCTCATTAAGCTCATTAGGAGACATTCTGTAAGGTGCCCTAGATACTGGTGCAACACTTGGCACAAGGTCTATATGGAAATCAACTGCTCTATGGGGAGGCACACCGGGTAATTCTAAAGGAAACACATCTACAAATTCCTGTAACATGGGATGATCATCAAGAGAAGTTTCCTTTTCTGCTTCCTCATCCCTATCATTGATTGTGATGGAAAATAACTGGCACCCTTTTCACATGCACCACTTAAGCTACATAGCGGAAATCATATGAATGGATACTACCCTCTGAACCCCTGGGATTACTATAGCTTTACCATTGTCATCTAGACATTCTACCTTCTTCTGTCGATAGTCTATCTTGGCCTTGTGTGCAAAAAGCCAATCCATGCCAAGTACTATCCCATTGGATCCAAGAGGAGTGATACAAAGATCTGAAATGGTGGTCATGGAACCAATCTGGATCTGGCAGTCCTTAACTAAGGAAGTGACGAGTACTCTAGAACCTGAGGCTAACTCTACCTCCCAACTAACTTCTTGTCTAGCTACCACTAGCCTGCAACGCTCCACAACCAATGAAGAAACAAAAGAATATGTAGCACCCAAATCAAATAAAATAGTAACTCTGTTACCTCCAATCATACCTATAGTCTCAATCATAGTAGCCTGATGTTCTGCCTGGCGGTTGTCAACCATTGAAAAAACTCTATGGGATCTACCCATATCACCAACAGTGGGCTCTGATGCTACGGTGCCCTAACCACCCCCTTGAGGGAAATCTCTAGCCCAGTGCCCCATGGCACCACAAGAATAACATGGCCCTCGAGTCTGAAACTAGGTACCCTAGGGTCTAGAATACTGTGAGCCCCCTATCTTGCTAGAACCACTATAACCACCACTGGAGGACTATTGAGTCCTAGATGGGGGTGTCGATAATGCCTAAGACCTCTGGTCCTTACTAGGAGCCTGTGACTACCACTGCTTGGGCTTGGAGCCCTATTTCCCTTGAGGGGCCTTCTGTTTCTGTCCCTGATATGATTGCTGCTAAGATGGAGGGGATTTGTAAGATCCTAAGTAATTCCTATTATTGTTCTAATTGTTGTTGTTATTCCCTTTCCAATGTGTTTTTTGATACCCTAAATTTTGTGGTGTGGTGTTTCAATTTTGTGATCGATCTCTTGTATACTATCCCCTACCCTGAATCTCCTCAGCAATCAAGGCCTTTTCCATGGCCTCTCGAAGGTTCTTGGGTGCTGCCATGTGCACTAAACCTGATATAGATGTATTCAACCCTCTAACAAAGCGGTTGACCTTGATCTTCTCATCTCTCATATAGTCAACATAAGGTAGAATTTCTAAGAACTTACACTCATACTATGTGATAGTGAGCCCTTTTTGCTGAAGGTCATGAAACTCATCAATCTGTCGCTGCCTATAGTGCTCAAATAGGTAACGATCCCTGAATCTCTCTAGAAAGGTGTCCCAAGTGAGGGTATCCATAGACAGATTACCCTTTAACACTTCTTTCCTCCACCAAATAGTTGTTGATCCTCTCAACAAGTGGATAGCAAAGCATGCCCTCGTATTGCTTCCATAAGGGTGCAATCCAAAACATCTCTTGAGGCTCAAAAGGAAAGCCTCAGCCTCACTCCCACCTGTGGCTCCTGAAAAGGGTGGTGAGTTAAGGAAAATAAGTTCCCTGATGTGGTCCCCTATGTCATGGGGTACCCTTTCAAATGCTAGAACAACTACCTTTGGAGGTGGCATATGTACTGAATCACCCTCTTGGTAAGCCTGGCCCTCCACAATCCTAGGTGGCAGACTCCTACTATGCTCATGCGCTACACCCCTGAGTCCTACATGCTGATTATCCTGTGGTATCCTGTCTAAAATAATCCTGACCAGATTCTGAAGTGCATTCAATATTTCCTGGTTGGGGTTGGGGGGTTTTTTGGGAGGAGGCCTCTGCTCCTCATCATTACCCCTACATTTTGTTCTAACTAAACTCATGCCGAAGGGGCACATCTATGGTTTCACCCACGGGCGTGAGCTTACCGCGTTACTGGAGGCATCCTACACACATAGGAAGGTGGTATAAGTTTGAAGGATATGGTGAAAGTTGTTGCGTAATTTTTTTTACTAAGTTTGATCTTATTTTGAAAATGTTAAAAATAAATGTTTTTAAAGTTTTGGAAATATAGTGGGTTTAAGGTTCCAGTGTTTGAAATGTGGCTCTGATACCAAGTGTCATGCCCAAAAAATGCAACAACTTTTTTTTTTTTAAAAAGAGAAATTAAATAGTAATATTATTGTCAAGAGGTTCTAAGGGGAATCATGACTAAGTGTCAACCTCCCTTAACCCTAGACGTCTCCTAAAGTTTTTAGATGCACAAGGTGATTTTATTTGAATTTATGCGCCGTCCCAATTATTTATTAGTAGAGTTTGATGATGTGGAGAAAAAGAGAGAGACTCCCTAATCTCAGTCTCCAGGGTCATATGAAAAATCTGATTTAGCATGGTAGCTTAAGGATTCTGTGTTAAATTAACCCTCTAGGTTAAGGCACTTCCATAATACTACTTTTATAATAGTCAGTATACTGGCCACATATATTAACCACATAAAAATAACATTAAGAGTCCCTATATTTTATTTAAAAATTTTAATTTGATTTTCCTCTCAAATATTTCGATTACAATTTATTTATTTATCGTATACTATTGATGACTCAGATATAATTTTCTAAGATATCCTTATAACCTTTACATTAAGGTTAGGTAGACGGTTAAAAGAATTAAATTTTCCATTTACTGTCGAAAACTTAAATCATTCGAAGGTCCATGAAAATTTTAAATTACTAATTCTTTCTAGACGTTTATTAAATAATTAATCACATTCTGCCCCATAAATTTGCTATACATTAATCTGTCAATATTAGAGAGAAAATTAATTTAATATCTTACATTTCCCTATCCTTGACTTATTATACATCATTTATTTTATTTATCGTATTCAACTCTTCAACCACTAAAAGAAATATCCAATTTAAATAATGGCTCAATTAAAATACCTAATATCACACTAAATAGGGGAATGAATCTTTCCATAAAAGGGGACAAAAAGATAAAAGAAAAAGATTTGTAATAACTTAGAGGGAGGAAAAAGTTTCCCCCTCTTTTCCATCTCTAAATTGAAATCCCTAACCCTAATTTGAAAATTAGGGTTAGGGTAGAATATGAAGTTGACCAAAAGAATCTTTTTTTTTGTTTTCTCTTACATTTCTACTCCTCTCCAAACCCTAGTTTTTTTAATACCCCCCTTTTGTTTTCTTCTTATTTTGTTTTGCAGGTCTGGTTGGAGAGCTATGGATACAATGGTTTCAACATATACATATATTCATATATATATGTATATACTCTTTTCAGTATATACATATATATAAATATATTTATATTTATATATTAAAAATTTATTTGCAGGTCTGCGATTTATATTTCCCTTAATAGTGAAGGGTGGCAGACTGTGTTTGTATTACCAGTGGCATCTTTTTTTATATTATAAAATGTGGCAGTTTTTTTTTGTTATGCTAAGTAACGATAATAGTGGGCACGGAGGCTACCGCGCCGATGGCGGCCGACCCTCGACGACCGACACAGTCAGCGGTGTTACCGCCGCTATGCCGCCCGTGGGGGCCTTGGCCTCTGCGGCGGGTGGGGGTTCAGCCTCCCACGCAGCTCCTTCAAGGAGACCGCAGGGGTTTGGAGTGGGGCTTCGGCCCGCCCCTTCCCCTTTATTATTATTATTTTTTATATATTCTTTTAAAATGCAAAACGCATTTTTGGTTTGTGTTTAAAAGTTTTTTTTTAATAAAATTATATATATATATATAATTAAAAATAGTCATAAGCATAATTTCAAATATGAATATACGCCCTTTTTAAAAAAAAAAAAAGAACAGATTTAAGATTGAATGCTATATATACACACACACATAGATATAGAGTTTACTTTATTTTTTTGTGTTTATATATATATATATATATATATATATATATATATATATATATATATATATATATATCATGTTTATTACAAGAACAGCTGTAAACTAAAATAAGAGGGAAATTTTTTTTTGAAAGACAAAAGTAATATGTTATGTGTACATTTGCAAAAAATAAAACATTTCTTTTAACTAAATTTTGCTGATTACAAGGAAAGCAAGAAAGGTAATTTTAGTAATGGCAGATTTATATCTAATTTCCAGCATACCCTATTTTAAGTTTAAGTGAACAAGAATCTTTTTATTTTTTTACTATGAAAGTAAACAAGCAATAGTTATGGTGACTTAGGCATATATTCTCTTTTCCTTTTTTTTTTGACATATTATGCAATTTTCTACATCCTTTTGTAGTAACTAGGGTATTGAAATAACTAGATTTATTAAATGTCCACCTTAGCATATAAGAGATAATTTATTAAATCAAGAACCAATGACATATACATGGATTTTCTTCTCTAATGATTCCTTACAAGATTGTTTACAAGAATACATAAGACAGCTATATGGCTTTTAAAACAAGACTCTCATCTTCAACATATATTTTGACAAAAGAACATATTTATTTCATTTGAAAATAAAGAGTAGGCCACTCTTCTTCCTAGATATTTTCAAGCTTCCAATAAGGCTTCAACTTCAAATCTGTAACACAAGACAAGACAAGGGGAAAACTAGAAAACCATGGGGCTTCTCTCCACCCAACCTAGGCCTCTTATGAGTCCGCCCCCGAGCTTGGGGAGCCAAACAAAGGTGGGAAAAAATTCATACAACATCAACAACAAAGAACATGCAATATTTACATAAAAATCCCATTTCCCAAAGGCTTATACAATGGATCAATCAAAGACCCTACTTGGGGTGAAGTGGACCAAGTACCCAAGGGAGAAGACCATTCCAAAACATAAAAATCTCAGCCTTCACATGGCTGTCCAAAACACTCACTTTCACATTTCAGCCTTCACATGGCTGTCCAAAACACTCACTTTCACATTTGCAACTAAAACAATTTCAAAACTCTTATGACCCCCAATGCAACAAAATGAGGGAGGCTTCATGGAGCCCATACTCCATGTTTTTTCCCTCTCCTCCTTGAGGAAAGACTCTACACCAAGGGATGTCATAACTCCTCCACCCCCAAGACTACTCTTCCCACCCAAGGGTGAGTGAGTCTTGATACTCCCATAAACAAAACATGCAAAGGAAAAATAAAGGAAAAACTTTGCAACAACATCCAACATTACATCAACAACAAGATTCTTGGCTTTCAACAAGCCCATAAAACGCAACAACAAACATATAACAAGGGCTCATAACATTACATGAGATTGAGAGTTGCATAAATTCCACCAACCTAAAATCCAAGCTTAAGGAAGAAAGTTGTAGAAGAGCTCCCTTTTAGGCAAATCCCTCCTTCCAAGATCCCCATCTCTAGCTATGTCCCTAAATTAGGGAGTGGGTGTTCAAACTCTCCAACTTGAAGAGTTCCCACTAAAAATCCCCTAGAAATCTCATGGGGAGAAGAAAAGTTCTCTAATTGGTCCCTCTTCCCTAAACTCTTACACATTACCAAAAATGGAACTAAAGGAGGAAGCTTCAAAAAGGTGAGTTATGTCCTAACACAAATATGAAATGGTGTTCTATCCAAGCCAAGCCTCACAAGAGTTGATTTTCGTCCAACTTGGGAAATCAGCTTTTTGGAGGGGTCACATAGTCAACTAGAAGCTATCCTAGGGTTAAAATGGCCCTTAACTATTGGTATAAAAAGTGGGCTACCTAAAAATGACCCCAACACACCCCTAGGCACTTCACAACCCCTCTAAAATTCCACTCTAAGAGAAATTTCGAAATTCCAATGAGGTGACCACACTCCCATCTCCCAATCCAAAGTATGCATATGGGGATTCACTAATGTACTAATCTAGGTATGTGGACAACCATTCCCAAGTTGACATGTCATGGCCTTAAGTACAAAACACAAGTGTCAAATGACACACACAACATTTACACATCACTAGGCCATGTCATATCCACTTAGGCAAAACTCACAAAGAAATAAGAAATACATTTAAAGATTACACTTCCACAATCATCCAAATACATTTACGAATAAAATTATGAAACAACAAGGTCTTGTCTTTCATTAGACGCAATATTGGCTCAAACTAAGTTCACATTTCCCTTTGTTTGGTTCCCCGGATAAAATACCATGGTTTCTTACCTGTACACTCAATTCAAATATCAGTAGTCTAAGAAAATGAATATACATCATAAAAAAATAAGTAATATTTAGAATATAAGGACATCATCAATATACTAAGTTATTACTAAAGATCACAAGATTACATAATTCTCATTTTAAGCATTTATCATAAGGTAAAATTCACATTGCAATAAATTGAAATTCAACATCTATATCAAATAAATCCAAATCTCATCAATAACCATAACATAATCAAAATGAGTTTCCAAATCAATAGTCTCAGAATAAATGTCCATAACAGAAAACATAATATAGTCCATAAGGTACATCATGAAGCATCATGTGTCCATACATCAAAAATAATCAAATCTATGACATAAAGCATAAAGTTCATAATGTCCATAGTGCATCAAAAGTAAATTATTTTTATGATAAATCTATCATAAGTAGAAAACTAGAAAACTACGATGGGGTTCAGGGTGAGGCCTCACATGATCATAGGGTATATTCCTAGTTATTAGGGCTCCAATTTTATCAATTCTCCTTTTCTCAGAAGGCCCCCCTATTTCTATCTTCTATTTTTCAAGAGGGGGCTCATCTGTTACTTCCTTTTCTGGGACCTCTGTTAGGTCAATAATATTTTTCCCCTCATCTGGCTAACCATATGCAATTGCTTGAAATTATAGATTGGCAGAAGGTGAAGGGTAACCTTGGTCACTGTCATCATCATATTCAAAATCTGAATGATCTTTGTGACCTTTCTCTGGCACTACTAGTGCATCCTCCAACTGAGTACACAAGAGTGTGTGATTGTCAATCATTGAATCTAGCCTTTTGATATAAGACATGTTAGGATAAAATCCTCCAAAACTTATTCCTTTTCTCCTCACCTATCTCTCCAAATCCATGAGCTCATTAAATTTAGTTTCTCTTTTACTCACCTCCTCATCCTCTACGATATTTATGATCAGATCTTCTTCCATACATTCTTCATGTATGTTTATGTAAGGGATGGTGTGTGTAAGCAACTTCCTCAGACTCAGAATGAACCCCTCTATGTCAATATGTCTATGTAGGGCTACATTCATTCTGTAGTGATTCAACCATGCATTCAACTGATCTAGGGCCCCTTTTCCAATAAGAAAATGTAAACCTTGAACTTCCTAGGGGTGAAAGTTCCCTTTCTGTGTGGAGCAAGGTGCTCTTTATCTATTAAAATGAGCTACAAATTGAACTTCGTGGAACCTATCCTAGGTGGCACATGAAACAGAAAAATATGTGGATGGTAAGGGCAACCATAAACCCTTATGAGGGTAAAATTCTATTTATATTAGAAATCACCCCAATTATGATCTCCTGACCATTTGTGCAAATACTGACAGGGCCTCAACAATTGAATTACCTTAATGGGAAATCTAGACTTATCAACTCCTAAGCACTTAAGCAATGGATATATTATACAATTCTCAAAAGCACAAAACTCCTATTTTCTAGATGTGTAATTCCACATTGTAATCCAAAACTGAATAGGGTTGGGTTGATTATGGTGAAATCTCTGCGGCTATAGTGATTGGCAGTCCAAAATTGAATAGTTGTAATAAAGAATCATATACATAATTATTGAATAATGTATGAACTTTGGATGATCCTTCTAAGCTTGTATGTCAATAAATCCCTGGTGCATTTGATCAATAATATATTGAGTATAATCATAATTTGAAGTGGTGTGAAGATTCAACATATCTAACACCATCATCAAAATATCAAAATTGATTCTTTCTACTCCAACATCTTTTCCAAGCACTCTACATAGTGCATATGCGATGTATTTCATGTAAAAGTTTATATCCTTAAAAAAGTATGGGGTTGTTCCTGCCATAGGGGTTATATAGGCCTTCATTTTCTTAGGGACATGATGCTCCCTGATCAATTTAGCAACAATACCAGACTCCCTGGTATATTTATTTTCCAAACTCTTCAAATTTATCTTAGTAGCCATTGGGTAATACACATTAAAGGCTTTCATAAAGGTATTCCTGTCCAGGGTGAGTAGAGGATTTCCATCATCCCTCTGAATGGTTTTTATCAAAGGGTCATATCTACTGGTCAGTTCTAATATGAATTCTACATCAACAAAGACATCAGGAACTAATAATCTGGCCAAACCACAGGTCCAAGGATTTGAGACAGGCATGGGTCCATCATTATTTTTATTAAAGTAAATGAAAATTGAATATCCAAATGAATCTAGTGTTTTAGCATCTCTAACAAATGACATATCATCAATCAAAACATCTGCACTAACCTTACAATTTTGGCTAGAACCAGGAAGTAGAGTGATGAATTCATTTGAGAAGTTTCTCTTTCCTTTTGAATCATCCTCAACATCTTCATTTCTCCCACTAGTAGATGTGATACTCTGGGCCTGACTCATACTCTTGTTCTATTTTGATTACAACCCTAGATACTGATATTGAAACAAATATTATCAAACCCTCACCACAACTGTAAATTATGCTGAAATTCTATAATTCTAAACTCTAGAACACTGTAAAATGCAACCTTCACTGAATTTCAAATCAAATAATCATGCTCAGAATAAATTGCTACTAGAAATCTCAATTTCTCTCAAGCACACTAAAACTCTATAAACACTTTGCTCTGAGAAACAAAAGATTGGTAAAATAAAAAGATAATGGACGAGTATACTTATAATTACCAATTGAATGTGGATTGTCACTTCTGGCTAGTAATTCCATTACTTGATTATGAGCTTCACATACTATGACATCAATTTTTGGCATTAGCTGTGTCATTCATACTGTCAGACAATCAATTCTTGATGAGTGATTTCACATAAAAAACCTTATAAAATCCAAAATATAATTGGAATCACATCTGATTGGCTGCATTAACTCATACTACAGCTATTTTTCCATCTATCAAAATCCCTAAAATCTGATTGGTTAACCATTATTCATAATGGCACCACTAAAAAGTCTATTTTAACTCTGATTAATTTCTAGCGACTCGGCAACTGAATAATCTCCTTGTTGCTTAATGTTTTTATTAACTGCAGTTCCTTCAGGAGACTTAGCAACTATTGTCAGATTAACTCTTTGATCCATAGTTGTTGCGATGTCTCATGATATACTAACTTAACCTTTCATTTTATGGAGACCTCACGATAAAGAAATTTTCTTAACTTGTCTTTTACCTTTGGTTATATCTAAAGACTCAGCGACTGTTATTTTTCTATGTCACTGGATAAATTTGTTAACCTCTGTTTGATCAAGCAACCCCGTGACTAAACACATTAGTCTTTAAATCACATGATTAAATTTTCTCATTAATTGGCATATGGAGACAATGTGACCACCATTTATTTCCTTTTCCTTTGTATCCAATGGTTGTTGTGAATTCTCTTAATCCTTAATACAAAACATAATTCTTCATGAGACTTTGTGACAACTAGACACATGTCATACTTTTCCCTTTTGTCTCTTAATCGCTTGATTATGTCTAACTTTTCAACTTTATCAAGCAAGCTCATGACCACCGTTAGATTTTTCTTCATCAGATGGTTGTCGGTGTGTCTCTTAAAGTTCAACTTAACTCACCATTTCTCATGACACTACACGACAACACCTTTACTCAAAATCATATCAAAACCACAAGTTTATTTAGAGGCCTGGCAACCATTGTTTCTCCACATCGCTTAATAATTTCTGAACCATAGTTATAATCATGAGACTTCCTGACTACATTCTTTGTCTTAATTGATGAATTTAACTTATAATCATAGGTTTATTAAGAGACAACATGACTGAGTAAACTCAAATTAGCCAAATGAAATAACCAACCCCACTTCTAATAAGAGACAAATTGACTATCATTGGATATTTTCTGAGATGAACAGTCCACATTAAGTCTCATATCCATTTTGGCATATTCCATTTCAATAAGAGACAACGCAACTAAATCCTTTCGCTAAGTCTTGAGACCATAAGGAATATTCTTTTTTTCTAATGAGACTTAGCGACAGGATAATAAACACATGCAAATAAGTTTTGACTTAAAATATGAAAAAGGTAACACAAAAATAGAACCTGGACTGAGCATTTAGGGTTTTTTCTACATTTCCGGACAAAATTAACCTTTTGCTTAGGGTTTTTGACACTTTGAACTAGGTTCTGGACAAAAAGATGAATTGCAGAGACATGTAAATGATTTCAACCATATATCTTTACCTTCTGGACACAAGAAAATTAGAGACCTCAAGAATTTTTAGGGTAAACTTTCAAAACAAGGAATATAACCAACAGTGGCTCTATCTAAGGATGGCTAAACATAGTTTATGAAAAAGAACCTCAGAATCTCTGGTTGCAGACCTTTGCAAAAAATGCTAGCAATGCTGACTAAACTACTACTAAAAATAACACACAACAGAAGGGAATACACACCTATATACAATATGATACATAATTTTGTACATTAACTTTCATTGTTTCAAATGAAGAAAGGCTTCATAAATTGCCCATGCACTGAGAACTCATGTTCTTCATCATCCATGTTCTTTAAAATATAGGAATCTTTACCAAAAATTTTAGAAATAATAAAAATCCCCAGCCACAAAGATTCAAACTTTTTATGCTTACCTTTGTCTTCTGATCTTACATTCCATTAGAGCACTAAGTCACTAGATACAAATTTTTTGCAACTTGCTCTTTTATCAAATAGATATTTCATTTTTTGTTGCAACTTTATGTTTCCCTTTTGTCCCTCTCTTCTTATCTTATCAAGCTCAGTCATTTATAATATTCTATCTTTCATTGGATCTGAAACTTCTAATTCTTCCTTTTATATGAACCTATATTTCGTTAATAAATTATTTATAGGCATCCTAGCCTTCAAACAATATACTAGCTCAAAGGGTGATCTAGTGGTATCCTTCTTAACTATTATTCTGTCAGTCTTTAACTAAGGAAGTGATGGGTACTCTAGAACCTGAGGCTAACTCTACCTCCCAAATAACTTCCTATCTAGCTGCCACTAGCCCGCAATGCTCCACAACCAATGAAGAAACAAAAGAATCTGTAGCACCTGAATCAAATGAAATAGTAACTCTGTTACCTCCAATCATACCTGTAGTCTCAATCTCTGTAGCTTGATGTTCTTCCTGGCAGTTCTCAACCGCTGTAAAAAATCTATGGGATCTACCCATATCACCAACAGTGGGCTCTGATGCTGTGGTGCGCTGACCACCCCCTTGAGGGCAATCTCTAGCCAAGTACCGCATGGCACCACAAGAATAACATGGCCCTCGAGTCTGAAACTGGGTACCCTGGGGTCTAGAATACTGTGAGCCCCCTATCTTCCTAGAACCACTATAACCACCCCTGGAGGATAGTTGAGTCCTAGATGGGGGTGCCAATGATGCCTGAGACCTCTAGTCCTTACTAGGAGCCTATGACTACCAATGCTTAGGCTTGGAGCCCTATTTCCCTTGAGGGGCCTTCTATTTCTTTCCCTGATATGATTGCTGCTAAGATGGAGGGGATTTGTAAGATCCTGAGGAATGCCTATTAATGTTCTGATTTTTGTTGTTATTCCCTTTCCAATGTGTTTTCTGATACCCTAAATTCTGTGGTGTGGTGTTTCAGTTCTGTGACCAATCTCATGTATCCTGTCCCCTACCCTGAATCTCCTCAGCAATCAAGGCCTTTTCCATGGCCTCTCAAAGGTTCCTGGGTGCTGCCATGCGCACTGAACCTGATGTAAATGCATTCAACCCTCTAACAAAGTGGTTGACCTTGATCTTCTCATCTCTCATATAGTCGACATAAGGTAGAAGTTCCAAGAACTTACACTCATACTGTGTGATAGTGAGCCCTTTCTACTGAAGGTCATGAAACTCATCAATCTGTCACTGCCTATAGTGCTCAGATAGGTAACGATCCCTGAATCTCTCTAGAAAGGTGTCCCAAGTGAGGGTATCCATAGACAGATTACCCTTTAACTCTTCTTTCCTCCACCAAATAGCTGTTGATCCTCTCAACAAGTGGATAGCAAAGTGTGCCCTCATATTTCTCCCATAAGGGTGCAATCCAAAAAATCTCTTAAGGATCAAAAGGAAATCCTCAGCCTCACTCCCACCTATGGCTCCTGAAAAGGGTGGTGGGTTAAGGAAAATAAGTTCCCTGATGTGGTCCCTTGTGTCACGGGGTACCCTTTCAAATGTTGAAACAACTACCTCTAGAGGTGGCATATGTACTGAATCACCCTCATGGTCAGCTTGGTCCTCCACAATCCTAGGTGTGGGACTCCTACTGCGCTCACACGCTGCTCCCTCGAGTCTTGCATGCTGATTATCCTATGGTATCCTATCTAAAATAATTCTGACCAGATTCTGAAGTGCATTCAATATTTCCTGGTTGGGGTTGGGGGGTTTTTTGGGAGGCCTCTGCTCCTCATCATTACCCCTACATTGTGTTCCAACTAAACATGTGTCGAAGGGGCATGTCTATGGTTTCACCCATGGGCGTGAGCTTGCCGCGTTACTGGAGGCATCCTACACACAATGGAAGGTGGTATAAATTTGAAGGATATGGTGAAAGTGGTTGCATAAATTTTTCGACTAAGTTTGATCTTATTTTGAAAATGTTAAAAATAAATTTTTTTAAAATTTTAGAAATATAGTGGGTTTAAGGTTCTAGTGTTTGAAATGTGGCTCTGATACCAAGTGTCACGCCAAAAAATTTGCGCCCAAAAAATGCAACAACTTTTTTTTTTAAAAGGAGAAATTAAATAGTAATATTATTGTCAAGAGGGTCTAAGGGGAATCATGACTAAGTGTCAACCTCCCTTAACCCTAGACGTCTTCTAAATTTTTCATATGCACAAGGTGACGTTATTTGAATTTACGCGCCGTCCCAATTATTTATTAGTAGAGTTTGATGATGTGAAGAAAAAGAGAGAGACTCCCTAATCTTAGTCTCCAGGGTCATATGAAAAATCTGATTTGCATGGTAGCTTAAGGATTCTGTGTTAAATTAACCCTCTAGGTTAAGGCACTTCCATAATACTATTTTTATAATAGTCAGTATACTGGCCACATATATTGACCACATAAAAATAACATTAAGAGTCTATATATTTTATTTAAAAATTTTAATTTGATTTTCCTCTCAAATATTTCAATTACAATTTATTTATTTATCATATACTATTGACGGGTCGGATATAATTTTCTAAGATATCCTTATAACCTTTACGTTAAGGTTAGGTAGACGGTCAAAAGAATTAAATTTTTTGTTTACTGTCAAAAACTTAAATCATTCAAAGGTCCATGAAAAATTTAAATTACTAATTCTTTCTAGATGTTTATTAAATAATTAATCGCATTTTGTCCCATAAATTTGCTATACATTAATCTGTCAATATTAGAGAGAAAATTAATTTAATATCTTACATTTCCCTATCCTTGACTTATTATACATCATTTATTTTATTTACCTTATTCACCTCTTCAACCACCAAAAGAAATATCCAATTTAAATAATGGCTCAATTAAAATACCTAATATCACACTAAATAAGGGAATGAATCTTCCCATAAAAGGGGACAAAAAGATAAAAGAAAATGATTTGTAATAACTTAGAGGGAGGAAAAAATTTCTCCTTCTTTTCCATCCCTAAATTGAAATGCCTAACCCTAATTTTGAAATTAGGGTTAGGGTAGAATATGAAGTTGACCAAAAAAATCTTTTTTTTTGTTTTCTCCTACATTTCTACTCCTCTCCAAACCCTAATTTTTTATAATACCCCCCTTTTTTTTTCTTTTTTTTTTTGTTTTGCAGGTCTGGTCGGAGAGCTATGGATACAATGGTTTCAACATATACATATATTCATAGATATATATATACTCTTTTCAGTATATACATATATATAAATATATTTATATTTATATATTAAAAGTTTATTTGTAGGTCTGCGATTTATATTTCCCTTAACAGCAAAGGGCGGCAGACTGTGTTTGTATTACCAATGGCATCTTTTTTTATATTATAAAATGTGGCATTTTTTTTCTGTTATGTTAAGTAACGATAACAGTGGGCGCGGAGGCCACCGCGCTGATGGTGGCCGACCCTCCACGAGTGACACAGTTGGCGGTGTTACCACTGCTCTGTCACCCATGGGGGCCTCGGCCTCCGCGGTGGGTGGGGGCTAAGCCTCCCACGTAGCTCCTTCAAGGAGACCGCAGGGGTTCGGGGGTGGGGCTTCGGCCCACCCCTTCCTCTTTGTTTTTTATTTATTTTTAAATGCAAAACGCAGTTTCAGTTTGTGTTTACAAGTTTTTTTTTTTAATAAAAAAAAAAAATATGTATATATATATATATAATTAAAAACTGTCATAAGCATAATTTTAATTATGATTATACCCCCCTTTTTTTTTAAAAGAAAAGAACAGATTTAAGATTGAATGCTATATATATATACACACACACACACATAGATATAGAGTTTACTTTATTTTTTTGTGTTTAATGATATATATATATATATATATATATATCATGTTTATTACAAGAACAACTGTAAACTAAAATAAGAGGAAAATTATTTTTTGAAAGACAAAAGTAATCTGTTATGTGTACATTTGCAAAAAATAAAAAATTTCTTTTAACTAAATTTTGCTGATTACAAGGAAAGCAAGAAAGGTAATTTTAGTAATGGCAGATTTATATCTAATTTCCAGCATACCCTATTTTAAGTTTAAGTGAACAAGAATCTTTTTTATTTTTTTACTATGAAAGTAAACAAGCAATAGTTATGGTGACTTAGGCATATATTCTCTTTTCCTTTTTTTTTTTGACATATTATGCAATTTTCTACATCCTTTAGTAGTAACTAGGGTATTGAAATAACTAGATTTATTAAATGTCCACCTTAACATATAAGAGATATTTTATTGAATCAAGAACCAATGACATATACATGGATTGTCTTCTCTAATGATTCCTTACAAGATTGTTTACAAGAATACATAAGACAGCCATATGGCTTTTAAAACAAGACTCTCATCTTCAACATATATTTTGACAAAAGAACATATTTATTTCATTTAAAAATAAAGAGTAGGCCACTCTTCTTTCTAGATCTTTTCAAGCTTCCAATAAGGCTTCAACTTCAAATCTGCAACATAAGACAAGACAAGGAGAAAACTAGAAAACCATGGGGCTACTCTCCACCCGACCTAGGCCTCTTATGAGGCCATCCCTGAGCTTGGAGAGCCAAACAAAGGTGGGAAAATATTCATACAACATCAACAAAAAAGAATATGCAAGATTTACATAAAACTCCCATTTCCCAAAGGCTTACACAATGGATCAATCAAAGACCCTACTTGGGTTGAAGTGGACCAGGTACACAAGGGAGAAGACCATCCCAAAACATAAAAATCTCAGCCTTCACATGGCTGTCCAAAACACTCTCACTTTCACATTTGCAACTAAAATAATTTCAAAACCCTTATGATCCCCAATGCAACAAAATGAGGGAGGCTTCATGGAGCCCATACTCAATGCTTTTTCCCTCTCCACCTTGAGGAGAGACTCTACACAAAGGGCTGTCATAACTCCTCCACCCCCAAGACTACTCTTCCCACCCAAGGGTGAGTGAGTCTTGATACTTCCATAAACAAAACATACAAAGGAAAAACAAGGGAAAAACTTTGCAATAATATCCAACATTACATCAACAACTAGATTCATGGCTTTCAACAAGCCCATAAAACACAACAACAAACATATAAAAAGGGCCCATAAGATTACATGAGAGAGAGAGTTGCATAAATTCTACCAACCTAAAATCTAAGCTTAAGGAAGAAAGTTGTAGAAGAGCTCCCTTTTAGCCAAATCCCTCCTTCCAAGATCCCCAACTCTAGCTATGTCCCTAAATTAGGGAGTGGGTGTTCAAACTCTCCAACTTGAAGAGTTCCCACTAAAAAGCCCCTAGAAAGCTCATGGGGAGAAGAAAAGTTCTCTAATTGGTCCCTCTTCCCTAAAATCTTACACCTTACCAAAAATAGAACTAAGGGAGGAAGCTTCAAAAAGGTGAATTATGTCCTAACACAAATATGGAATGGTTTTCTATCCAATCCAAGCCTCACAAGAGTTGATTTTCGTCCAATTTGGGAAATCTACTTTTTGGAGGGGTCACATGGTCAACTAGAAGCTATCCTAGAGTCAAAATGGCCCTTAACTATTGGTATAACAAGTGGGCTACCTAAAAATGACCCCAACACACCCCTGGGCACTTCACAACCCCTATAAAAGTCCACTCTAAGAGAAATTTCAAAATCCCAATGAGGTGACCACACTCCCATCTCCCAATCCAAGGTATGCATATGGGGATTCACTAATGTACTAATCTAGGTAGGTGGACAACCATTCCCAAGTTGGCATGTCATGGCCTTAAGTACAAAATAAAAGTGTCAAATGACACACACAACATTTACACATCACTAGGCCATGTCATATCCACTTAGGCAAAACTCACAAAGAAATAAGAAATACATTTAAATATTACACTTCCACAATCATCCAAATACATTTATGAATAAAATTACAAAACAATGAGGTCTTGTCTTTCATTAGACACAACCTTGGCTCAAACTAAGTTCACATTTCCCTTTGTTTGGTTCCCCGGATAAAATACCATGGTTTCTTACCTATACACTCAATTCAAATATCAGTAGTCCAAGGAAATGAATATACATCATAAAGAAATAAGTAATATTCAGAATATAAGGACATCATCAATATATTAAGTTATTACTAAAGATCACAAGATTACATAATTCTCATTTTAAGCATTTATCATAAGGTAAAATTCACATTGCAATAAATTGAAATTCAACATCTATATCAAATAAATCCAAATCTCATCAATAACCATAACATAATCATAATGAGTTTCCAAATCAATAGTCTCAGAATAAATGTCCATAATAAAAAACATAATATAGTCCATAAGGTACATCATGAAGCATCATGTGTCCATACATCTAAAATAATCAAATCCGTGGCATAAAGCATAAAGTCTATAATGTCCATAGTGCATCAAAAGTAAATTATTTTTATGATAAATCTATCATAAGTAGAAAATTGGAAAACTACGATGGGGTTTGGGGTGAGGCCTCACATGATCATAGGGTATATTCTCAGTTATTAGGGCTCCAATTTTATCAATTCTCATTTTCTCAGAAGGCCCCCTTCTTCTATCTTCTATTTTTTAAGAGGGGGCTCATCTATTACTTCCTTTTCTGGGACCTCTGTTAGGTCAATAATATTTTCCCCCTCATCTGGCTGACCATATCCAATTGCCTGATATTCTGGATTGGCAGAAGGTGAAGGGTAACCTTGGTCACTGTCATCATCATATTCATAATCTGAATGATCTTTGTGACCTTTCTCTGGCACTACTAGTGCATCCTCCAACTGATTACACAAGAGTGTGTGATTGTCAATCATTGAATTTAGCCTTTTGATATAAGACATGTTAGGATAAAATCCTCCAAAACTTACTCCTTTTCTCCTCACCTATCTCTACAAATCCATGAGCTCATTAAATTTAGTTGCTCTTTTACTCACCTCCTCATCCTCTAAGATATTTCTAATCAGATCTTCTTCCATACATTCTTCATGTATTTTTGTGTAAGGGATGGTGTGTGTAAGCAACTTCCTTACGCTCAGAATGAACCCCTCTATGTCAATATGTCTATGTAGGGCTACATTCATTTTGTAGTGATTCAACCATGCATTCAACTGATCTAGGGCCCCTTTTCCAATTAGAAAATTGTGAACTTTGAACTGCCTAGGGATGAAAGTTCCCTTTCTGTGTGGAGCAAGGTGCTCTTTATCTATTAAAATGAGCTACAAAATGAACTCTGTGGAAGCTATCCTATGTGGCACATGAAATAGAAAAATATGTGGAGGGTAAGGGAAACCATAAACCCTTATGAGGGTAAAATTCTGTTTATATTAGAAATCACCCCAATTATGATCTCCTGACCATTTGTGCAAATACTGACAGGGCCTCAACAATTGAATTACCTTAATGGGAAATCTAGGCTTATCAACTCCTAAGCACTTAAGAAATAGATATATTATCCAATTCTCAAAAGCACAAAACTCCTATTTTTTAGATGTGTAATTCCACACTGTAATCCAAAACTGAATAGGGTTGGGTTGATTATGGTGAAATCTCTGCGGCTGTAGTGATTGGTAGTACAAAATTGAATAGTTGTAATAAAGAATCATATACATAAGTATTGAATAATGTATGAACTTTGGATGATCCTTCTAAGCTTGTATGTCAATACATCCTTGGTGCATTTGATTAATAATATATTGAATATAATCATAATTTGAAGTGGTTTGAAGATTCTGCATATCTAACACCATCATCAAAATATCAAAATTGATTCTTTCTACTCCAACATCTTTTCCAAGCACTCTACATAGTGCATATGCGATGTATTTCATGTAAAAGTTTAGATCCTTAAAAAAGTATGGGGTTGTTCCTGCCATAGGGGTTATATAGGCCTTCATTTTCTTAGGGACATGATGCTCCCTGATCAATTTAGCAACAATACCAGACTCCCTGGTATATCTATTTTCCAAACTCTTCAAATTTATCTCAGTAGCTATTTAGTAATACACATTGAAGGCTTTCATAAAGGTATTCCTATCCAGGTGAGTAGAGGCTTTCCATCATCCCTCTTAATGGTTTTTATCAAAGGGTCATATCTACTGGCCAGTTCTAATATGAAGTCTATATCAACAAAGACATCAGGAACTAATAATCTGGCCAAACCACAGATCCAAGGATTTGAGACAGGCATGGGTCCATCATTATTTTTATTAAAGTAAATGAAAAGTGAATATCCTAATGACCCTAGTGTTTTACCATCTCTAACAAATGACATATCATCAATCAAAACATCTGCACTAACCTTACAATTTTGGCTAGAACCAGGAAGCAAAGTGAGGAATTCATTTGAGAAGTTTCTCTTTCCTTTTGAATCATCCTCAACATCTTCATTTATCCCACTGGTAGACATGATACTCTGGGCCTGACTCATACTCTTGTTCTATTCTGATTACAACCCTAGATACCGATATTGAAACAAATATTATCAAACCCTCACCACAACTATAAATTATGCTGAAATTCTATAATTCTAAACTCTGGAACACTATCAAATGCAACCTTTATTGAATTTCAAATCAAATAATCATGCTCAAAATAACTTGCTACTAGAAATCTCAATTTCTCTCAAGCACACTAAAACTCTGTAAACACTTCGCTCTAAGAAACAAAATCTTGGTAAAATGAAAGATAATGGACAAGTATACTTATAATTGCCAATTGAATGTGAATTGTCACTTCTGGCTAGTAATTCCATTACTTCATTATGAGCTTCACATACTGCGACATCAATTTCTGGCATTAGCCATGTCATTCATACTGTTAGACAATCAATACTTGATGAGTGATTTCACATAAAAAACCTTATAAAATCCAAAATATAATCAGAATCACATCTGATTGGCTGCATTAACTCATACTACGGCTATTTTTCCATCTATCAAAATCCCTAAAATCTGATTGGTTAACCATTATTCATAATGGCACCACTAAAAAGTCTATTTTAACTCTGATTCATTTCTAGCGACTCGGCAACTGAATAATCTCCTTGCTGCTTAATGTTTTTATTAACTGCAGTTCCTTCAGGAGACTCAGCAACTACCGTCAGATTAACTCTTTGATCCAAATTTGTTGTGATGTCTCATGATATACTAACTTAACCTTTCATTTTATGGAGACCTCATGACAAAGAAATTTTCTTAACTTGTCTTTTACCTTTGGTTATATCTAAAGACTCATCAACTATTATTTTTCTGTGTCGCTGGATAAATTTGTTAACCTCTGTTTGATCAAGCAACCCCACGACTAAACACATTAGTCTTTAAATCACATGATTAAATATTCTCATTAATTGGCATATGGAGACAACGCGACCACCATTGATTTCCTTTTCCTTTGTATCTAATGGTTGTCATGAAGTCTCTTAATCCTTAATACAAAACATAATGCTTCATGAGACTTTGTGACAACTAGACACATGTCATACTTTTCCCTTTTGTCTCTTAATTTCTTGATTAAGTCTGACTTTTCAACTTTATCAAGCAAGCTCACGACCACCGTTAGATTTTTCTTCATCGGATGGTTGTCGGTGTGTCTCTTAAAGTTCAACTTAACTCACCATTTCTCATGAGACTACACGACAACACCTTTACTCAAACTCATATCAAAACCACAAGTTTATTTAGAGGCCTGGCAACCATTGTTTCTCCACATCGCTTAATAATTTCTGAACCATAGTTATAATCATGAGACTTCCTGACTACATTCTTTGTCTTAATTGATGAAGTTAACTTATAATCATAGGTTTATTAAGAGACAACGTGACTGAGTAAACTCAAATTAGCCAAATGAAATAACCAACCCCACTTCTAATAAGAGACAAATTGACTGTCTTTGGATCTTTTCTGAGATGAACAGTCCACATTAAGTCTCATATCCATTTTGGCATATTCCATTTCATTAAGAGACAATGCAACCAAATCCTTCTGCTAAGTCTTGAGACCATAAGGAATATTATTTTTTTCTATTGAGACTTAGCGACAGGATAATAAACACATGCAAATAAGTTTTGACTTAAAATATGAAAAAGGTAACACAAAAATAGAACCTAGACTGAGCATTTAGGGTTTTTTCTACATTTTCGGACAAAATTAACCTTTTGCTTAGGGTTTTTGACACTTTGAACTAGGTTTTGGACAAAAACATGAATTGCAGAGACATGTAAATGATTTCAACCATAGATCTTTACCTTCCGGACATAAGAAAATCAGAGACCTTAAGAATTTTTAGGGTAAACTTTCAAAACAAGGAATATAACCAACAGTGGCTCTATCTGAGGATGGCTAAACATAGTTTATGGAAAAGAACCTCAAAATCTCTGCTTTCAGACCTTTGCAAAAAATGCTAGCAAAACTGACTAAACTACTACTAAAAATAACACGCAACAGAAGGGAAAACACGCCTATATACAATATGATACAGAATTTTGTACATTAACTTTCATTGTTTCAAATGAAGAAAGGCTTCAAAAATTGCCCATGCACCGGCAACTCATATTCTTCATCATCCTTGTTCTTTAAAATATATGAATCTTTCCCAAAAATTTTAGAAATAATAAAAAGCCCCAACCACAAAGATTCAAACTTTTTATGCTTACCTTTGTCTTCTGATCTTACATTCCATTAGAGCACTAAGTCACTAGATAAATTTTTTGGCAAATTGCTCTTTTATCAAATAGATATTTCATTTTTTGTTGCAACTTTATGTTTCCCTTTTGTCCCTCTCTTCTGATCTTATCAAGCTTAGTCAACTGTAATATTCTATGTTTCATTGGATCTGAAACTTCCAATTCTTCCTCTTTTATGAACCTATATATCGGTAATAAATTATTTACAGGCATCCTATCCTTCAAACCATATACTAGCTCAAAGGGTGATCTAGCGGTAGCCTTCTTATCTATTATTCTGTCAGCCCACAAAGCTAATCTCAACTTTGTATGCAGGCTCTCTTGTTATTTTCTAAAGTTTTCTTTAGAATTTTCAGAGTACTTTTATTACTGGATTTTGCCTGGCGATTTGCCTGAGGATGATATGGGGATGAATAAGACATTATAATCCCATATTCATTGCAAAAGTATTTGATCTCATCAGATTTGAAACACATGGCATTATCCATGACCAATTTGGTTGGGACACCAAATCTAGTTAAAATATTTTCCAATAAAAACTCTGTAACTATCTTACTTGTTGCTTTTTTAGTGGGAATAGCTTCTATCCATTTAGTAAAATAATCAGTAGCCACTAATATCCAACTGTGTCCTCCACTAGAATTTTCCTAGAATTCTCCAATAAAGTCAATACCTCACATGGAAAAAGGTGCCTCAGTACTCATAGGATTTAACAGTAGGGCACCTGAGAACTTTAACTTGTTTGAAAACCTTTGGTAAGGCTCACACTTCTAGACAAATGCATTGGTATCTTTAAAAACACTGGGCCAACAATACCTTGCCCTTAAAATCTTATGAGCAGTAGTTTTTGCAAAAAAATTCCCACCACATATCCCAGCATGCATTTCATTCAATATTTTTTCAGCTTGATTTTTATCCAAACATAACAGTAGCACACCATTTTATCCTTCCAATATAAGTCTCCTTGAATTAAGGTGTACTTCTGAGCTTGCAACTTTAGAATCCTTTTTTGATTTTCTATCATATTATCAAGACACTTGGCATTCTTCAAGAAAAACACAATATTAGTAGAAAATGGTTGTCTTTCTATACTTGTAACTGTCTGATTTTGTGTCTCAACATCATTTATTTGAACTAAATCCAAGTTATCCTCTGTCATGAGTTTAGCCAAACCCTGACCCCTTACTAACTTTGCAATGTGGATTTCAAGATTGAATTCTTGTATTCTGTTTATCTACTTACACCTCTTACCAATGACTTTTGACTGAGTAAGAATATCTTTGACTGCTAAATGTGGGACATATGCTTGTATTTTAGCATAGACCAAATATGGTCTAAAAGATTTTACAAATTTTACTAAAGCATATGCCTGCTTCTCCATCATCTCATAATTTAACTCTGTAGCCTGGAGAGATTTACTATAAAAGGCAATTGGATGCTCAAACCCTTGTTCATCCTTTTGTAGTAACACAACAACAATTGTATGATAAGATGCAAATGAAAACAAGGAAAACGGCTTACTATAATTAGGTAATTTTAAAACAAGAGCCTCCTGCACTGCCTTCTTTATTTTTTCAAATGCCTTTTGAGCTTCTTCATCCCAATTAAACTTTGCATCCTTTTTTAGCAACTTTACAATAGGTTTAACAATTTTTGCAAAGTTTTCTATGAATCTTCTAACAAAATTTATCTTTCCTAAGAAAGATTGAACACCCTTTAAATTTTTTGGAGCAATGACCCTTTGGATTGCTTCTATTATTTCAGGGTCTATTCTTACCCCATCCTTAGACACTATGTGTCCCAACAACTTTCCTTCCTGTACTGCAAAATGATATTTCTTAGGATTCAATGAAACACCATATTCTAAAGCTTTATTAAAAAATTTATTCAGATGTTCATAATGATCTTCAGCTTTCTTAGAATATGCAGTTAGATCATCTTGATATATGACCATGAATAAATCAATAAAATCTTTAAAAGAAACATCCATATCTCTCTGAAAGGTTGCTCTTGCATTTATCAGTCCAAATGGCATTCTAATATAAACATAGGTTCCCCAAGGAGTGGTAAATGCAGTCTTATACTGTTTTGATTCTTTAACTAAAACCTAGTTATATCCTGAGAAACCATCCATCATTGACAACAACTCACAACTAGTCACTTTGTGTAACATTTCCTCCATATTAGGTAAGGAATAATTATCTTTTAACGAAGCAATATTTAATTTTTTGAAATCCACACACAGCCTGATATCACCATTCTTTTTTCTCACTAGCACCAAATTTGAAACCCATGTTGAGCATCTAATAGGCTAAATAATCCCAGCATCTTTTAACTTTATCAACTCTTGCTGCATCTTAGGATCCAATAAAGGATTAATAGGCCTTTGTTTTTGCCTAAATGGTTTTAACTCTGATTTCAGTGGGATCTCATGTTCAAAAAGGTCTTCTATATAAGATTTTAAGTCCTCATATGACCATGCAAAAACATGCTTATATTTTCTCAGTAATTTAATTAAATTTGTTCTTATATGAGAATCTAAACCTCTTCCAATGTAAACAACTTGAGGACTAGTTTATGATCTTAAGTTTATTTCCTCCAAGTCCTCAATCTTAGCATTTCTTATTTTTGTTGAATCATTATGTTGACTACTAAACAATGCCTCAAGTTCAACTAGACCCTTAGGAATCTGATTAGAACCTAATTGGACAACCTCACTTCCTAAAACATAGTCCTTACCATCATTATTTTCAAGAAAAGTACTACAATCTATGCTCTGGTTCTCATAATGGTCTAGACATTGAATGAATCTCAGAATATCTTGGTCATCCTAAAAAACCTACTAGTTGTATGTGTTATCGAGAACAACTGGTCTTGTCTTGACTTCCATTATTGACACCCCATGTAAGGTCTAATCATCAATTTTCAGAGCAACACTTTCTAAGAAATCTGCCATTATATTCTTTGACCTTTCTATCCATCTTATGTCAAAGGCATCAAACATTTCAATTTGATCCCAAATAGCATATTTATACATTTTTAATCTATCATTATTTACTGCATATTTGGATCTAATTTGGGCTACCCCTAATTTAGAATCACCATAAACCTTTAAACATTTAATTCCATGTTTGATGTCAATTTCTATCCCTAAAGACAAAGCTTCATACTCTGCAGTATTATTTGTACATTGGAAGACCAATAAAAAGGAATATTTAAAAGTTGTACTTGATGGAGATACCAATAACACACCAGCTCCTGACCCTTCTTTTGAGCAAGCTCCATCAAAATACATTTTCCACAATCCATCACTTTGTACATTCAACTCTTTGACCAGAGGATCAATATCTTCACTATGATGATACTAGTCATTCCTCTACACTCTGAAATTCTCCATATCCACATCAATGCAACAATTAATGTTAGTGTCTTCAAACCATTGTATCATGTGAGGAGTTCTACCCTCCCTTGACACCTTAACATTGTTTCCAGCAATGTTGAAAGTAGCATATGATAAATCACTTTGTATACTACCTCCCATTTTAGCACTCCACTTTCTTGACAGTAGCATCCCATAGTGTGGTGGTATATCAACAACAAGAATATTCATAGTCAACACCACATCAGGACATATTGCTAATTTATAATGCATGGCTTCAATGGTACCAATCATAGGGACTTCTCTAGAATCCATTGCTTGACATCTCCCATGAGGAGTGTCCACTTGTAGTCCCATAGACCTCATAATTTCCACTGGTATAAAAGTGTTTGATTCTCCTGAATCAATCATACAATTTTGTAGCATCCTTCCATTAATTACCAGTGAAACAAAAACTAGGTCAACAACTTTAGGGGAAGAAGTTGTGTTCAAGAAAATTTGATGAATTTTAGAATTTAATACTTCTACTTCCTTCCCTTTTCTAATTGGTTTCTTATCAACATTTCCTATATTTTGAACCTTCACTATAGGCATGCTGTTTAATAATGACAGAACCTTTTCTTTATGTTCTTTGATTCTCATCATTTCTAAAAATGGCACTTTCACAGTCATTTGAGATAAACAATGACCCATATCTGCTGGAGTATATTTTACATCTGGGGATTTTAATTTTTCAAAAATATTCTCCTTAATCTGTACATTCAGAGTTAGTTCTCTAGATTTTTTATTTTCTGTCCTAAGAGTAAATGTACTTGTTTCTTTCTCTTTTGATTTTCTTTCTTGTATAACATTTGGTTCTAAGACTTTTGTCATAATTTTGATCTTAGGTTTGTTTGCATTTTCCCCAGGTCCTTCCTTCTTCTGTACATATTTGGTGTCTATTTTGTTTTCTTTTATAAACACACCAGATGGCTGATTACCAGTACCACCCACTACTATGTTTCTTAAATGGTAATTACTTCTAGCCTTATTCACTAAATATGCAATAATCTTTGCTTTCTCTTCATCTGAAGCTTTCCTAATAAATGGAAGATCCTGATTGTTTTGAGCATGACATCTTATATGGTCATCAGTTTCTTCTGCTTCACTGCCTGATAAGATTTATTGATGATGATTTTCTACATTTCTTTGTGAATGATATGAATCATGATTTTTAGTTTTACTATCTGAATCTATATCATGACATGAGTAGGCATTTGTCATGTTATGATCACATTGTTCACCTTCATCATTTTCCTGTTCTTCATTTACTTTCAAATCCAAGGAAAAAATATAATAATCAGGGTTGTGTGGGGCTTCAAAAGCCTCACACCAAAAATAATCATTGCATAAATGGACAACATTCTTATGCAGAGGGTCCCGAGTTTTGATATTAGTTTTCTCTTTTCTAGGTGAAACAATAGGTTTCCCATCCTTAAATTGAGTTCCATAAGGATGATTTTGCATTCTATTCTATGGATTGTAAATATTGTTATAGGAAGGCTTATTGTTTTGAGGAGCCCTATATTCCTTATAATCTGATTCTTTTAGGTTACTCCTACTAAACCTTGAATCATCTCTCCTATTTAATTTACCAGACAACCTTCTATTCATTTCAATATTTACTGCTATCTTATAAGCATCAGTAAGAGTTCTAGGGTTTTTATCCCTAAGAGCATATCCCATTTTAGAATCAAATGCATTAAAATAAGTTGCTAAACATACCTCTTCATCTAGCCTTATTTTTTTAAACAATTTGTGCATTGCTCTTTGAAATCTGGTATTAAACCCAGTGACCTCTTCATTGTAATTCTTTTTTATGTTATTGAACTCATTCAAAAAGAATCCTTTGTTTGTTTTGTCACCATACTAATCTTTAAAAAATTCAATTAACTCATCCATGGAAACTATAGAACCATTAGAAAGGCTTCTAAACCATTCTCTAGCATCCTCTACTAGAGACTGAACAAAAATCTTCATTAACACATCTTCATGAGTGATATTTAAATCATCAACAAACTCAATGGATTTTCTTAGGTGTGTTTCACAAGAAATAACATTATTACCTGAGAACTTTGGGAGCTTTTCTCCTATATCTCCTGCATATTTTGGAAATGTATTGGGGTATCTAGGGATACTGATGAAGTTAAACTATTTATACCTCTCAGTATGCAATGGTTTTCTTTGAAAGTCATCATTATCTTTAAAATTAGTGGATTTTGATTTAGAATTTGTTGTATTCTCTATTCCAGCATAAGAATATTTGGAAGACTGCAAAAAATCTATTTTCTTCTTCATTTCAATTGTTACAGCTTCCATTTGTGCCTTTTCTAGTATTTTTTCCATGGTCTCCTTTTCAATTCTCAATTTATCAAGATCAATATCCAACTTGGACATTTTCTCTACTAGGACCTTGTGAACTTTAGGTTCTTCATTTATGCTTTCAGTCATCTTTTGTTTACCTCTATCCTTGTCCTTCTGTGAACTAGAAGCTCTATGAGTAAGTGGTATTTCTTAGTCCTTTTGAGACCTCTCTATATTCCTTGTAGTTTGATATCTTAAAGATCTTCTTTTAATTTTGTCAACATCTTTCTTTTCATGTTTTTTCTTTTTTCTAAGCTCTTTTTCCCTTTTCATCTATTGAATAAGGGCAAGATGTTTCATGATGAGTGCCTCTTCTTTAGCGAGCTCATCAGAGGGAGCTTCCTCATATTCTGAACTGACTATATCTATTCCTTCCCTCTCACTAGAAGTAGAAGTAGCTATAGATATTTCTAATACTTTCTTTGGATCTTCTTCATATTCTGAATTATTTCCTCCATGGTTGGATTGATTTCTACCCTCCCCCCTAGTATTATCATTTTTACTTCTTGGAGAGACTTCATCTATATTGACTTGGTTTCTCTTTTTTCTCCAAGATGTTTCCTTCCTTGCAGTTGATGTGAAACCACCATCTAATGCAACTTAAGGATTCTTTCTAGCTTTTGACCTAGTATTCATTTTGAAAGATATTTACTAACTTTACTGATCACGGAGATTTAGCTTTAGAGTCACCACCCAACAATTGCTTGGGATAGATGAATACTTATCAAAATGCCTTTAGCAATTATAACTATTATTGTCTACAACCAGACTTTGGGATAAGTTTTAAATATGATTTATGATCTTAATATCCCCAGTAGAGTCACCATTTTGTTAGGGCAGCTCGGATCAGCAAACTCAATTGAAACTGGTTTGGAAGATTTGAATTGATACACTAGAGATTCTAGGACAACTTTAAATATAACTGATTATATCATTCCCCAGCAAAGTCACCAATTTGTTAGGGTTTTTTCTTGTTGAACCTTCAAAAGGTACTTGAATACTTGATTAACTCTATGACTCCCAATATTTGAAACTAATGATCCAAGCAAGAGAAAACACTAATTAATGAGGATTTATGATAATACTTGGGGAAACTTATTATCACCTCCTTCTTTTTAGGTTCCACAACACCTAGGCAAGTATTACCTATATAAAATTGTTGTCTCACACTATTAGTAAATGTGGATACTAATTTGCTATTTGTTTACTGTATTATCTTGTAAATTACTCTGCATAAAATTGAAGACAACTTGATACAGAGCTTAACCATTAAAACTATTGAAATGATAACAACAAACAGTAGTGCTTTAAGGATGTTCATCCTTCTTCTTTTTTAGTTCTTAGAACTTAGGAAGGGTAACCTATTTTAATCCTCTCTCAAAGGGATTAATAAAATAAATTGTATACCTTGATACAATTACTTAAAACCATGAGTATTCTAATTTTTGTATGAATGATTTAAGTATTGTGAATATTTGGATGATGATAAACTACTTGACAAATTCTAGACTAGTGCCTATCCTTGGGCTACAAAGTCAAAGATGCAAATCCACAAAAAATTAAATAAAAATACTTTAGATTGCCTTAAAACCTATAAGAAACCCCAATAAGATGCCTTAAAAATTACCGTGTCACTTCCACACCACTGTATCAAATCCTCAAATGTTGTTATGCTCCCTGAAATTACTCACAAAACTTAGTTCTTCCCTTGAAAAAACTTGCAAGCAATTAGATAGATACCTTGTAACTAATATGCTTAAAATGACTTACAGATTAAACATAAAAGAGCATATACAACAAGTAAAGAGACAACAACAATATGGAATAAGAGTTGCACTGTATTTTATTTATAAATTCCTTCTTCAATACATACAGAGACTAAAAGCTTGAAAACTTAGACAAAATTCTGTAGTCTGGCTTGTAATTATATTTCATCTCTCTTTTAGTTACAAAATTGATCCATATATATATCTAAACCATCTTGGAATCCTTTTGGGAAAGGATGCAACAAGCTTTAGATGGTTTTAGATACCTAACCCTAAATACAGATAAGACAAAAGACAAGAGAAACCAAGCGGTGGAAAGACAAAATAAAGAATGAAATTTAATTTACTCCTTTGTCTTCATATGATCTTCAACATATTTGGTTGTGTATGTTGAGGATAGTTTCTGATTTTACTTTGGTGATGACTAACCTTCTTGTCTTCCAAGAAATCTGTACAAGGTGTTCTGACATTCCTTTATTCTTCATCAATGATATCCAAATCTACTATCACTGGCTTCTTCTTTTTTGGCTTTATCAGAATGTCCCAGGCAGTCACATCCTACATCAGCTAGTTGTTTGTAGGTCTGAATGCACTTCCCAAGTTGTGTTTGGTCACATGGGGTTGCATCTCTCTCATTCTTCTCTCCTTTTTAATCTTTACGAATGAAAATGACCTCTCCTAGGGCCCTCGTGGACTATATATAGGTCCCTAAGGACCCGTTTCCATCCTGGACCCTATTTTTCCCTCTATTTTTTTATCCTCCACTCATAAGTCATACATTTGTCCATTTTCTCCCTCTTTCTTGCCCTCTTTTTGAGAAATTTTTATAAAAAATCATTTTTTCTATTATTTTCTCAAGGGGGCACGCTCCTTCACCATCATCGCCTTAGGACTTTTTGTTCTCTCTGGGGCATCTTATTTTTCTTTTTCTTTGAAGTGACGTCATTTTTGACGTCGCATCAAAGAGCGGAAAAATTTAGATGCTTAAAATCGCCCTTTAAAACATTATAATTAATTATATTTGTTATTTATTTTCCACATAAATAATTAAATTAAGGTCATTTTTCCTTAAGTATTTAAATTTGATTTTAATACTTATCCCCTAAGTGTATTAAATTTAATTTAATATCTTCCGACATTAAATATCCCTTTAAATAAATTTGTAATTTATTTATTCCTTCACATGCCTTAATTCTTCTAAGCCACAATTTATCTAAATATAATTTTGATTAATTTAAATCTAAACCTAGATCCTGCCCTACCTCACATCACTCTCACTAGATAAGCCTAGTCACTAATTAACTGAGGTTAATTAGGCTAATTTTAGGATTCCTACACCCATTAGTCCTAATTATTTGCTCGTACATGTGTGAGCAAATTTCCAAAAAATGACTTTTCAAATAATACTAATTTGGTGCCAACAAGGTTTCTTACAACCTTGATGACATTTTCTTACACTTTCCAAAAGTGTTCCATTAGACAAAAACTCTTAGACCTCTTACACATCTATGACAAGATCTCTTACATGTGTACTTCAAGTACACATTGACCCATCACATCACAAGTTTTTCACACATGTATGAGTAAACTTGGCCTCTTGCATGGCTTATGTGTCCCTCATGTGGCACCTATGTGGATGCCACATGTGCTCCACCTCACCCAAGCCCTCCAAAATCCTATAAATAGGATCCTTGCCAAGAGTAATTCACCCATTATATTTATGCATTGTTATCATGTTAGTATTGATCTAGAATTGCATCTTCATGTTTTCATATTTAGTTCATTATTGAATCTATAAATCACATACTAGGTTAATGGTGACTGAATCTTAGTTTCATTTTGATCTTTCACACTCATTATAGTTTAGTTTGCATTCTTCATTCTCATCATTTGGTGAAGGCTTGAGACAAGTTTATCATACTTTTTCTTGAGCTCTTTATCATATACATTAGTTTGTATTGTAGGATTCACTCCATAGAAAGTAAGAAATCATAGTGGGATTAATATATTGTATTGGGAGAGCACACCCACAACCTTCTCTAAGATAAAATCAATAAGGATTGGGTGCCCTTGTTTAGCACATCAAAGGTTATGGTGAAAGATTTGGTTTGAGTATGTTTTTGACGTGTTAGTGTTGATTATATGGTTTATATCTCTAACATTTGCATGTCTTAGCGTGCTCCAAGTCTACACAATCTATGTGTTGATATGAAGAGGAATAATATGCATCTTAATTATTGGGTACTTGATTAGAAATATATCCTTTAAGATTTCTTCAGTAAATAAAATGATCTATATCACTAGACATGGTGATCTTAACTCCATTGTGATGTAAATTTAAGCATTAGTGATAAGTAGATGGTACCGCTTGCATGGAATGGATCCACGGTCTTCCCAAGAGAATGTTGTAACCCAACTCTAGGTCAAGTACTTAGAATGCAATGTTTTGTGTTGCTAGACGTAGTCCAATTGGGAGGCTTATTACACCTCAGGAAGGATGCTCTTCTTCATCATATGCTCTTATTATGATATTCTTGGTAATGTCTAAATAACTATCATAACAACCTAGTACCTTTACCAATTTTAGGGTACAAATAATTATACCCACTCCGCCATCTATCAAGAATCATCTAATTTTATGGAGGTGGAAAAATATTTCAAGGTGCAAAGGATCATTGTGAGACAGTTTATGGGTTGGGATATCTTTCTCAGTGAAGGAAACATGGTGTTGCATGGATAGATTTCCCACCATGGCTTGAAACTCATCAACATTTATGTCTTACAAATCAGAGGCTTACTGCAGAGCTGCATCTAATGCTTCTTTGTGATTTTTCAATATGTGAAGTAGTTCATAGATGTAAATTTGTGTTGAGGTCTTCTTCAGATGGTCTAATTGGTTATAATGACTTGGCAGTGAGGTAGATGATTTATTTGGTACTACAACTTTTGATGGGGATCCGTGCACTATGATTTTAGAATGATGGGTAGTAACAACACAACTGGTGTTGAGACCTTAGATAGTAATAGTGATGCAATCAAATTCAAAGGGTCCAATAAAGGAATATCCAAACTTGTAGCCAACAACAAGAAAAAAAATAGAAACAAAAACCACAGCAGATATAACAACTTATATCAACTAATATTATATTTAGATTCAATTACATGCAACATGCCAGGCTTTAAGGCCTTTTCGATTACAATTAATTAAAAAAAGTTAACACTAAGATCTATCATAAATCTTTTGCAAGCATCAAGCCATTTACCTTCTACCAAAACATACAACTCACTACTCAACTTTTCATATCTAACACTCAAATCTTTCTCTCTAATTTTCTACGAATCCACACTTGGATTGTTCTCAATCTCAATATGCACTCTTTAAACTAAGAACATAACACAACTTAAATACAAGAGGAAACCAGTAGGTTAGCCTATAAATCCACTATAATCTAGCATTGGAGAAACCCACGACCCAGATTTAGGTCCACACAATCTCCAATGAGAGATCCATCATAACTGTCATGATCAAAATTAAATGCATAAGTCAGCCTATAGGTGCACCAAAATAAAACTGAGTTGGTAAAAAGGTCACCGAGCAATAGATACTAGTCGGAAAAACAAAATTGAACCAAAAACAACCAGTTAGTGAAGCCACCGAGCCAACCAAACCTACTGGGAGAAATAACCAAGTATAAGTACAAAGCACTGAGTCACCAATAGTAACCAAGTCACCAATAGTGACTGAGAACCAAGAAACACCACCAAGCTTATTCACCGAGGTGACCAACCACTAATCAATAGGAAACCAAGCAACCAACTACACCTCTAATCTACAAAACTCAAAAATAAAACAATTTTTTTTTGTTTGATACATGATTGCCAAGAATCCTAGGATACTCTTGCATTAGATACCCCAGGTAAAGAAGATGTCCCCATAAAGGAAATCATGAACATCTTAAGGGAATCAAAATAGGTATTCCATACTTGTTCTTAACCCATATCTCCTCTTGTCCTTCATCCAATGTTACCTTCACTCTGTCCATGGTCTCATTTGATAAGTTCACTGGCCCTGCACTTTTCTCAGATCTCCATTTTGCAACCGATAGTAACTGACTTTGACCATCCTTTTTCTTCTTCTTCTCTCTTAATGCATTTATGATACCATTAGCATTTTGATGAACCACATACTCACCAGACTTACTAATCAACTCAGTATCCTTTGAATATCTATGTGTCACAAGTGCCAACATCTGCTGCACCACCTTAGTCAAAAATTCCATTTGTCTCTTAATCTCTGCAAGTTCCTCAGAGATGTCATTATCCTTAACATTTCCTTTCAAATCCTTCTTCCCTTCACTTATAGGGATAGTTTCATCAACTCTTCCAATTTTACTCAAACAAAATCTAATGAATCCACATCTTTTATTTCTTGCTTCTTGCAAAGGTACTAGTTTATGCTTAGAACCTCCCTTCCTAACCAAATATGTATTAGCATGGCCATCGAACATAATATGTCATATTTCCAAGGTATACCAAACAAAAGGTGACAAGCATCCATAGGAAACACATTAGATAATATCTCATCATGATAAGATCCAATCTTAAAATTAACAAGGCATTGCTCCTCAATCCTAACCTTAGACACATCTTGTATCCAACTAATCTGATAAGGATTAGTATGTTCCCTTCTTTCCAACTTCAACTTACTAACCATTTCTTCTTAAATAGAGTTCTCAAAACTGTTGTAACCACCCTAATTTGGTTTGGTCTGACCATAGACCCTATTTTCCCTAAGTGTGATCATACCCCTAATTATGTTAAGAAAATTATTAAATTTATTGGCATAATTCATTTAAATCAAATTTAATCTCCTAAGTGATTTTGTCATGCCCCAAAATTTGGGCATTTAAACCTCAATCGAATGAACATAAATTTTTATTTAAACATGTTATATGAACTATAAGAGATAAAATATTTTCAATACCTTTGCATATTTCATAGATTAAATTAATAGAAAGTTTGATATATGATTTCAACAACATATAATAAAACTATAATCCTTAAGATTTATTTTCTTATCACTTTAATAGAACAAAAATAATATTAATTCTGAAGTAGCCAATAATGTAATTATTGATACAAGCATATAGAACAAGTTTTCTCTTCTTATTACGAGGAAGTAGTGAATACAATTATTTCAAAATATAAGAGCCTTAAAACAAAGGGATTACAAATTTCCAATTTCCTTTACACATTTCAAGGAAAAAAAAACTTTAAACTAGAAAGTGACTTTGAGAATGGGATTACAACCAAGACACCAAGACTTCAGCTAAACTTTTAGAAGCTTTCTCTGAACCTGCAAGAACATCAAGGTTGACCATGGAGGCTCACCTCCCAACCTAGGCCTTTTCAAGACCACCCCTGAGCTAGGGGATCCATAATTGAACCAGGATACATACACACATAACAACCAAGAAACTAAAAATAGGAACACAAGAAAATACCCATTACCCAAGGATATACATAGGTCTCCAAAAGATCTGAAACAAAGGGGTGAAAGAGCACTACCAAAAGAGGAGAAAGCCAATAATACAAAATACATACACTAGGAATAAGCCACACATGGGTTCAACATTCCTAAGTACCACATATATAATCTTGTGCCATGGACACACATGGACTCATGAACAAATTTCTACCCTTCACCTCCATGCCCTACGGCGGCAACTGGAGTAAATTTACCTTTCTTTCACAAAAAAGTTATGGCTTCAAGCCTTCCAAATTTTCTTATGAACCCCAAATTTCATTGGGGATTCTTGGCATCATGGGCACCCATATACCCATGTACATCCCTCCACACATGGGAGACTCTACACTACTTGGGTAGATCACTAACTTTCACCCCATCAAGGTTACCCAACCCTCCCAAGGGTGAATAAGCCTTGAAGAACCGCATATACAATCAATTACAAAATAAAATACAAGAATCAACAAATAAAATCCATGAAAACCCATGAATTTGAAAAAAATAACATAAACTCCATTCATAGATTTCTCAAGCTAAGTTCAAATGTAAGCAAAAACTACTCTAACTATGCTAATCAAAAATCTCACCTCAAATCCTAGCTATGGAAAATTCAAGGTGGTTTGTGAAGTGCTTCTCCTTCTCATCCTTCCTCCTCTCAAATCTTACTCCTACAAATAAATCTGTCTCTAAAAGTAGAGAGTGGGTGTGTACCCAAAACTCCCTCTAAGGCCTTCCTTATATAGGCATTATTCCTAAAATATCAGGAGTCGTAAATGGAGGGAAGAATCTAATCCATCTACCTTCCCCACTTGTCTTCTTTAAATATTTGTAAGGAAAGAAGGGATGGCTTAACCAAAGTCTTCCAACTCTCCAAATTCGCCACTCCCCAAGATGGAGACTTTAGGGGAGTCATAAATGAGTTTCAAGACTCTTAATGGGCTGAAAATGACCCCTAACCTCTAAGGTACCAAGTGTGGTAGTTAGTTTTGACCCTAGTTACTCTCTAGGATCCCAAATGACCCTCCTAAACTCCACCCAAGGTTAACACTCGAAAATCCAACCTTCAAGACTCAATCTAATCTCTCTTGACTCAACCTAATCTCAATCTGATCTTCCTAAACCTAAGGGTAAGCATTGGGACTATACTAGGTAACTCTTGGGTAAAGTTAAGCCTATGCTATTCACATTCACTAGCCATGCCAACACATAGAGTGCACATGTGTCAAGTGACACAAAAATTTCACATGAACATGACTTATTACACATACTTAATCAAATAAATTACAATCATCCACCACACTTTTACGAATCAAAATACAATACAACAAGGTCCGTGTCTCTCTATATAGACAGGGCCTTAGCATTACAGTTTTCACATAGGTCCATTCTTGAATCCTCAATTAGTACCATGGTCAACTTTTCTTCACACTCATTGCACCCATCAGTAGGTCCAATAAATCAACACATAAAATAATAGAATGCATAATGTAAGTTGAACATACATTCACTCACACTTGCATCAAAGATTCTGTAGCTCTTTTTCTTGTAGAATCAATTATAATAGAAATAAATGCTAGACTCTCTTGTACCCAATTTATATTCTCATAGGGAAAAGGCTATTTAAAAAGGATGAAAATCCTTCTACACTTTGGGCTCCTCATACCCAGGCGGGTGCACCTTTGGTAGAGTATTATCTCTCATAAGTTTTAACAATGGATTAAGGATTTGTGATCCTCCTTTTTTATGTCATCAGGATTAGGAAGGATAACCTATTGATTCACTCTTCAAGGAATCACTAAAATGAATTTCAATGAATACAATTAGCTAGACATGTACTTGCGATAACACAAATATAAACATTGATTAAATTTGGATTGATGATAACAACCACTTGTCAGCATTTTGGCCAGTGCCTAATCATGGGCGATAGAGTCAGAATAGAGCATATATATATTAAAGATAATCAATGGAAATACAAATAAACCTCAGATAGAATTCCTTACAAACTATCCTCTCATCATCACACCCCTGTATCAAATTCCTGCATAAACCCTAACCCTCTGCAATTATCTGCAAGATTTAAAACTCTCCCTGAAAGCATCTCTGAGACAAAGACATGGCTACTTTATAACCAGTATACTCAAAATGCCTTAAAAATTGAACATACAAGAACTAAGATAAAATGCAAAAAGACATCACTGATATCAAAATGGAGATTCCATTGTATTTTATTAATGTAAGTTTGATATCAGTACATTCAAAATACTCAAAACCAACATTTAGACATAATTCATAAGTCTGCCTTGTAGTTTTATTTTTTACCATCCCTTTTACAATATTACAACTTGATACTTATAGAGAGCCACAGTCATCTTGGAATCCTTTTGGAAAATAAGGATGCAACAAGCTATGGATGACTGGGCTAGAGGAAAAAATACAGTTTACAGATGAGACAAAATTTCAAGCGGATGGGATAACAAATCTTTGTTATAAGCCATGTAATATTTTGTCCTATGATCGCCTGAATGCTTGAAGTTGCTCTGAGGTGGCTGGGTCCTTGTCATCTAGAATTTGTCCTCTTGTTGATGTAGATCCCCCAATATCTGATTTTCTCAAACTGCTCAACCTCTTTGGTGTTAGCTGTCCCCTTTATATTTACCGTCTCATGCTACCGAGGTGACTATACCATACTTGCTAACCCATGTGGTGAACACCTCATCATTTGGCCAACTAAAACTGAGGACCTCATGCTTTTGGCTATTGAATTCTTCCAAATCATCATTATCTTTCTCAATTCTTGCCTCCAAGGATTCAAAAAATGCCTTGGCTTTGTTTAAAATATCAATAGTTAACACAAACCAGCCATTATTCCCCAATGTAACAATACTTTTTGTTCTTCTGGTTAGTGTTTCATTCAATTGCCTTAGCCATAAGGCTTTATTTTTTTATGTTCCCATCCTCTTTGAACATATTTGGAAACATGTCATATCTATCCCTGGAGAACTCTTCTCTCAAAGTTGTGACCCTCCTAATGACCATGTTCTTCTTGGTGTCCAAATTAACCATCAATTTGAGACATTTATGTGTGCTAGTCAGGATGATATCAATATTTTTCTACTCCTTTGAAAGAGAGTAAAAGGATTTGACATGGGCTGCCTTCCCTTTCTAGTTAATCATTATCAAATCCCACTGTTCCTTTTCATTATCATGTCTTCTTATGATGCCTACAATATTCTTTCCCAGTAAATAGAGATTAGAAAGGTTGACCTCACTAGCACACCTTTTCAGGTTGGAAAATATCTTATCAAAACATTTTTATTTCACCAATTCCTTAGCCTCTTTGTATGTAGTGGAATATTCAAGATCCCTTTTACCCTCTTCTTCTAGCCTTGATCTCTCACTAATCAATCTATTTTTCTCAGCCTCTAGTTCTTCTCTTTTGGCATCAATGGCTTCTTGGGTGGTGGGACTCAAAGTTGATGGGATGGGGGATATGTCACAAATGGACTAGAGGAAGAGGGTTGGTGAGGTTCCTAAGCAATTACCCCTTGGGGCACAAGTTGGATTTTTTTCTTACCCTCCAGTACTGCTATTCTGTTATCCTTCAACAAGGATTTGACCTTTTCCTCATTGTAGGATTTAAGTACAATTTCATACTTCTCATTTAAGCTGGCATAAGCCTCCTTTTCTTTCTTAGCTACACTTAGGCTTAAACTAGCTATTTGAACAATGAGGTTTGCTGCTTCAATTCCTGAAGTGTCAGTAACCCTCTTCACAATTAGGCTGCCTATATCTTGGATATCATCACCTTCCTTTATTCTCCTCTTGTCCTTTTTCTTTAATGACCAAATTGCTAGAGCTACATGGTCTTCACTAAACTGAGCACTAATTGATGTCCTAGTAGTGCTCATAGGGTTTTCTTTCTTTCTGATAGCATTGAAAGCTACTGCATCTGTTAAATCCCATTGAGGTAGTATGAGAACTCCCTACTTCTTAATTATTTCCCTACCCTCTTCAGGGGTGATCTTATCAAAATTTGATACCATCTCCTGCTTAACTTCCTTCTCTATATCTTCCTTAGCAGAGTTGGGCTGGGCTTCTTGAAGCTTTTGGCACTTATGATTGAATTCATCAATATGGCACCGCCATAGAAATTGAATGAATGCCCTAGTTTTAATGAAATTGTCATCAAACAAGAATTCATCACTAGCTTGATTGGTTATAGGATCTAACTCCCTACCAGTAAATTCTACTACTATGAGATAAGTTGCTATATGTTTAGGTGCCTCTAGCATCCCTTCTTGTAACTCTTGAGTGGTGACAATGACTTCACTAGTATTCCTTAATTGCACCAATTGCTCAGCGATGGCTTGGTCATCATATTGCATGGGGGATTGGGAAGGAGAGTACAATTCACTCTCTTGTTCTTTTGTTTCCACCCTTTGTCTATTGGGAGAGGGTACTTCTTGAACATCAACACTTGCTGGCCTCTTTCCTTTATGCTAAAGAGGTTTGTTAGCTTTAGGTGCAATAGTAGTGTATCCTCTCCTTTTATACACTACATAATCCCCTGGTGGGACTATTCTCCCATCTAGAAATTTATTTAAGATAGTAAGAGCCTTTTTGGCTCATTTTCAACCGTCCTCTACTTCTTCTCATTTAGGGTTTGTATGATCCCCTCAAAAAGATTCATTAGGGAGTCAATTTTGTAAGACTATGGGAAAAATTCCTTTAAAGAATCATAAGTCTTTTCAAAATTTCATACAAAGTCCAAAGACTTCTTGTATGCCATCCATTTCTCCTTCCTGACTTCCTGGATAGCAAGGTCAAAAATGTTTTTAATGATATCCTTAGGGTAGTTAAACTGATGTTCTAATATCAAGTATTTAGTCCTCTTCCTGAACATACCCATGATAAATTCTTCATTATCTGCACACCTGGACACAGATGATAAGGCTCAAAATACTTGTCAAACTGTGTCCACCCACATTTGGTTATGATGAAATGATGGGCTCTGGTGAGGGTAGGAAAGATGTTTCCCTTCATCTTTCTAGTCAGGGCTTCTTCCTGTAGCCCACCCAATTGCCTTATGATTTCTGCTACTCCAATCTTGAGAGGGACTCTGTAGGGAAGCACATAAGTGGTTCCCCTGAATCCATAAACCCTAATTACTATAGAAAAAGGGTACAAAATTAGATCTCCCCAATTGTGAGAAATTTTTTGCTCTGGGGCATATTCCATAGGCCTTAAAAGCCTCATCATTTCAGTGTGGACCCTAGCATTTTAGTTTCTCAGTAGTGACTTGAGTCTAGTTGCAAAAACTTTATCAAAATAAACATAACTAGCACTCTTCATATCCCATGACAGATCTGTACTCCACATCTGAATAGGCAATTCTTCATCACCTTGGAAATTAGTCAATTCCATTTCTTCCTCAAAGAAGTCTGCATTGTTGAATAAGAACATATGCATCATGAGGGAATACCATCCCATTGGTTTGTGTATGTTGTTGTCTTGAATTCCTGCCAGACCCTCATGCATTTCCTGGGCAATATAAGATGCAAAATCAAATACTACTGACAGGTGGGGATGTAGAATTTGAACAACCATTAGCATTATGTGGACAGGCATTGTTACATCTTCATCTACCCCACAAACTTGGCATAGAGAACTGTACATCTTTCTGGCCTTGCCATTAAAAAGATCCAACTTGAAAGGTTCTGGGGTCCTCTGCCCTACTAAAACCAAATCTCCTATTTTATTAAAATATCCCTTCAATGCCTCATCCCTGTAATACTCCCTTTGAGTCTACTATACTTCTTTAAAGTATTCAAAATCAATATCATCCATGTGCTCTGAGGTGTCAGTTAGCTTCAAGATTCTTCTGATTTCATCAGCCGATATAGTTAATAGCACATTTCCCTGGGTATCCCTAACAACCCTAGCCACCTTGTCATAAGTGTTTGCAATTAAAGTGAACAAATTAGTTTCCATGAACACACCAGGTGCTACCAATTTTCCCACATCTAACTCCCAAATGTTAGAGTCTGGGGTAGGGGCATTCCTCTGGCTATAGGCTATTCTGAACAAAGTAAATTCATCAAAACTAGTCTTGACATCTTTTGCCCATCTACTAGAATCAGATAACCCGTCTCCAATTTTGAAGTGGGGATGCGGTGGAACTACCCTTTTAATTTGAGTGGCATCTCCTGTGGACAGTGGCAACTGTTGTAACAAGTCTTCCCTAATGTTTCTTTTTTGATAATTAACCTCTCTAGAAATATCAACTTTAGGGGCCATTCTAAGGTTTTTCTTTTGATATTAGATTTAAATTCTGAGACAAAGTTCTAAAAAACTTTCTAAACTGCAAATCCCACTACAATCTGAATGCTGGTGAATTAGAAAAGCTTACCCATTTTGCACAGAAGTCACGTGAATCCAATTTTCTCTACAATCCCATTTTTTCTCAAATGATTTTGATGTATCATTATGACTACAAGTTGATTTAATCAATTTTACGGCCTCAATCAAATCATTCTATCGAATTGAATTTGACTGGAGTGACCACACGTTCTGTAATTAATTTGTAGGCTTCAATTTTGTGGCTTCACGACTCTCTTCAATACATTTTATCAACTTTGAATTTGAGCCATAGATTCTGGACATCATTCTCTGCGTTTGAGGGCTATCTTATTTTCCCAAAAACAATTATTCACCAGGGACACATGTCATCACCGCTTAATCACTTACTCACTAGATGTTGAGCATTTTCCTTTTAAGAGATTAAGTGGACCGTTAGATATAAAACAACTTAACTACGGTTTAAAATCTTTCCAGCTCTGAATTTCTGGGTCCACCAGCTGCCATATGTCATCTCCTCTTAATGGCTTGCCTGATAGATGTCGTACATCTTGGGTATAAGCCATTACACCCACCATTAGATCTTTCCAGGCTTTAGCAACCTTTATGTTGTCTACGACCGAACCCACATTCTTTCCTGGATAGGTGTCACTACCGCTTTATCACTTACCCATTAGATGTCGCACACTTTTTGTTTAAGCCATTAAGCAAGCCGTCAGATTTTTTCATACTTGCCCACTATTTAATTGAGAACCTTTATGACTGCTCAGCCCCACTAAGGACACACATCACCACCACTTAATCGCTTAACTGATAGATGTCATTTACCTTTTGATTAAGCCATTAAGCGGGTCATTCGATCAAAACCAACTTGCTCACCATATAAGATAATGACATAAAAGGAATTTTTCATGGTGTGACTTAGGAATTATTAAAGCGGTTAGGATAACATAGTATTTTTTTAAAAAACAACCCATTAATGTGAACACATGACTTGAGGCAACTTATGGGACCGAAAAGGTAACATGAAAATAGAATCAGCCAAGACACTTAGGGTTTTTTTAAACATTTTCCACCGGTTTCAACTAGGTTAAGGGTAAGAATAAACTTTACAGAGGCATAAGAATAATTTTAACCCTTCTTTCAAAGCCTTGGACACCACCAATGACAAAGGACCCTAAGAAAATTATAAGGCACAATTCAAATAGGAAATAGCATTAACAGTGGCTCTCTCTGAGGATGTTTAAACACTAGGTTATAACAAGAACCATAGATCTTTGGGGAAGAAGACCACAAACTAGACTAACCTAAAACTTCAAATAAACACACAACAGAAAGGAAACATAGCTATACATATACTACATACTACTATGCATGGAAAAGAAAGGTTAATTAAATAATTTTTTCAAGAATTGTCCATGCACTAGCAATTCTTGTTCTTCATCATCTAGACTCTTGAGGAAATAAGAATCTTTTCTAAATATTTAGGATATAAAAAAGGCCCTATCCATAGTGATTCAAATTTCTTGTGTTTGCCTTTATCTTCAGCCCTGGTATTCCATTGCAATACAAAATCACCAGGCAGAAACTTTCTCTCATCTGCCCTTCTGTCAAAAAGGTATTTCATTTTTTGTTGTGGTTTGATATTTTCTCTCTGGCTTTCTCTCCTTATTTCATCCAATTCTACCAATTGAACCATCCTTTCTTCCATGGGTTTAGAAATTTCTATTTCTTCATCTTGGATAAACTTGTAAATTGGGAACAAATTGTTGACAAGCATTCTTGACTGAACACCATAAACCAATTCAAAAGGAGACTTTCTAGTGGCCTTCTTGACAGTAATCCTATCAACCCAAAGGGAAAGTTTCAATTTAACATGCCAAGCTCTCTTATTTCCCTCCAAGGTCTTTTTTAATATTTCCAAAATGCTTTTATTACTGTATTTTTTTTGGCCATTGGCTTGAGGGTGGTATGGGGATGAATAGGACATAACAATTCCCATATCAGAGAAAAAGTCAGTGAATTATTTAGACCTAAAGCACATGGCATTATCCATTATCAATTTAAGGGGGACACCAAATCTTGTAATTACATTATCCATTAGAAAGTCAATAACCATAGTACTTGTTTCCTTTTTGGTTGGGATTGCTTCCACCCACTTTGTGAAATAATCAGTTGCTAGCAAAATCTAGCCATGGCCTCCACTCGATCTTTTAGCAAATTCTCCTATAAAGTCCATTCCCCACATAGACAAGGGAGCCTATGCTACTATAGGGTTTAATAAAAATGCCCCTAAATACTTCATCTTGCTTCAAAATCTCTGGCATGTCTCACATCTCCTGACAAAAGTGTGAGCATCTTGAAAAATGCAGGGCCAATAATATCCAGCCTTCAAACTTTTATGGGCTGTTGTTCTAGTAGAATAATGCCCTCCACACATTCCAGCATGCATTTCTTTCAATACCTTTTCTGATTCACCTTTGTTAAGGCATAATAACAAGATCCCATCTCTGTTTTTCTAGAAAAAATCACCCTACGACAAAACATACTTTTGTGATTGTAATTTCAAACTCCTCCTTTGGTTATCATTCAAACTATATGAATATTTAGCATTTTTCAGAAAGTAAACAATATTGGTATACCAAAGTTGCATTTCAATACTTGTCAAGTAGTTCTCTTTTACACCAACACTGTTTACTTGGAACAAATCCAAATTTTCTTCTATCATTGGCTTAGCCAACCCTAATCCCCTTACCAACTTAGTGATATGGATTTCTATGTCAAACTCTTGGACTTTGTTTATCCATTTACATCTTTTTCCTGTCACTTCATTTTGAACAAAGATGTCTTTGAAAACAACATGAGGGACATAGGATTTTACTTTTGCACACACCAAATAAGGCCTAAAAGCCTTAACTACCTTCACCAAAGCATAATCTTGTTTTTCCATCATTTGATAATTTAATTCTGCTGATTGCAATGATTTACTAAAAAATGCAATGGGGTGCTCAAATCCTTCACTATCCTTCTGCAATAAGACTATTGCAATAGTATGGAACAAGGAAAAAATAAACAAAGGAAAGGGATTAGTGTAATCAGGGGATACAAGGACTGGTGCTTCTTGAATAGCTTGTTTTATTCTTTCAAAGGCTAACTGAGCCTCTTGGCCCCATTCAAACTTTACATTTTTCTTTAGCAATTTGACAATAGGTTTAACCAGTTCTGCAAAGTTGGCAATAAATCTCCTAACAAAGTTAATCTACCCTAGAAATTATTGTATACCTTTTAAGTTCTTGGGAGCAAGTACCTTTTGGATGGCTTCAACCCTTTCAGGATCTATCCTCACCCCCTCCTTTGACACTATGTGTCCCAAAATTTTCTCCTTAGTAATAGCAACGTGACACTTTTTTGGGTTCAGAGACACCCCATATTCTAGTGCTTTTATCATGACCTTTTCCAAGTGATTGCAATGATCCTTTGCTCTTTTTGAGAAATTTGTCAAATCATCTTGGTACACCACCATCAAAACATCTACGAGGTCTTTGAAGGCTACATCCATAGCTCTTTGAAAAGTTGCACCAGCATTTTTTAGCCCAAATGGCATACGAGCATATACATAGGTGCCCCAAGGGGTAGTAAATTCTATTTTGAATTGCGTAGATTATTTAACCAGCACCTTATTTTACCCTGAGAATCCATCCATCATAGATAACAAATCGCATCTAATGACTTTATGCAACATAGCCTCCATGTTAGGTAGTCTGTAATTATCTTTCAATGAGGCTACATTTAAATTTCTGAAATCAACACACAACCTTATCTCCCCAATTTTCTTTCTTATAGGGACTAAGTTAGAGACCCAAGATGAATGTCTAATAGGCTTGATTATGCCTGCATCCCTTATCTTCATCAGTTATGCCTGCATCTTGGTATCCAGTAATGGATTGATTGGCCTATGTTTTTGTCTGAATGGTTTAATGTCTTATTTTAAAGGGAGATCATGTTGAAATAAATCTTCTCTATAGGCTTTCAAATCATCATAGGACCAGGAAAAAAACATGTTTGTACCTTTTCAAAAACTTTATCAAATTCTGTCTCATGTTGTTGTCCAATTTTTTGCCAATGTAAACTAATTGGGGAGATGTTTCAGAACCCAAATTAATTTCCTCTAAGTCTCCCACCTTGGCATTGGACTTCTGAGTCATATAGTTTTCATTTATGCTGAACATGCCTTCCAATTCAACCAACCCATTGGGAATATGATTAGTATCCAATTGGATGACTTCCTGATAAAAAATGTACTCCTTATTGTCCACAATTGACACTAGAGATTCACAATCAATCTTTTGACCATCATATTGATCTATACATTGGATAAACTTGAGGATATCATCATCATCCTAAAAAACTTACCTATTATGAATATTGTCAGGAACTGTTGGCCTACTTTTCATCTCAACCATAGACATGCTAGTAAGAGTAGCATAATTATTTTTTAGGGCAACATTTGTCAGGAAATCTACCATTATATTATTTGATCTTTCTACCCATAATATATTGAAATCATCAAAGAATTCCATCCTATCCCAGAAAACATATTTATATAATTTTAATCTGTCATCTTTAGCAGTATAATGTCCCCTAATCTGAGATATAATTAACTGGGAGTCTCCATGGGCTTTTAAACATTTAATACCATGCTTGATGGCAATATCCATCCCCAAAATTAAAGCCTCATATTCGGCAGTATTGTTTGTTCATTAAAAAGTTAACATGAATGAATACTTGAAAGTAATACCTGATGGGGATATCAACAAGACTCTTGCCCCAGATCCTTCTTTTGAACATCCTCCATCAAAATACATTTTCCATAGCCTATTTTTTTGCAACAACAATTCATCCACAATTGGGTTAGTGTTCTTTAGCTATGGCTTAACTTCTTCAACAATAAAATTTTCCATATCAACATTCACACAACAATTTAATTGGTTAGGTAAGACCACCTCAACCATAACAGATGACCGGGGTTCTCTGTACAATTTGAACTCATTCCCATTTATAGGGATAGTTGCATAGGATAAATCCAATTGCATCTTTCCTCCTAATGTTGTTGCCCATTGCCTTGATAAAAGCATACCATAATATGGTTTAGTATCCACTACCACTATGTCCATTCTATAAGTTGCTTTAGGGAAAGAAGAAATTTTCACTTCAATATCCTTCAATGTTCCTATCACAAGAACCTCCCTATTATCCATATCATAGCATCTTCCAGCAGACGTAGTAACCTGGAGGCATAATTCTTTCATCACATGATAGGACATCACATTTGCTGCTGCTCTAGAATCAATCATGCAATTTTTTACCAAGAAACTATTTACCATTAAGGTGACATAAAATGGATCAACAAACAATGGTTCTTGGGTTATATATTTCTAATACAAATGTTAGAAAATTCCTTGCTCTTTCCTTTTCCTTTCACTAGTGGACCATCTTCTCTAGCACTATTTAGTGTCAAAGGTATCTCCTTATGATTAGGGATAGATACATCATCTGCTCCTTTTAATAGTGCTAGAGTAGCTTCTTTATGCTCTTTTATTTTCAAAATTTCCATAAGTGGGACTGAGACCTTCATTTGGGTCAAAGCATGTTTCATGTCAAAATGAGGCAATTCAGGGGGCATATCATTTACTTTCTTCATTTTCTTAAGTTTCTCATTTGGTACTAATTCTTCCTTTGATATCCCCCCCCCCCCAAGATGATCATGAGAAGATCCTGCTTGCCTCCAACATTTATCATTGTCATCTTCCTTAGGATGAAAATCCTCATTTACTTGAGGTGAGTCTTTTCTATCATAAACAGGGGTAGATTCACCTTGAGCTGGTTGTACTATTCTATTTCTTAAGTTGTAAGACCTTCTTGCTTGATTAATTGCTACAATAGTTAAAGACCTTTTTTCTTCATTAGTAGGAGTCCTAAAATGAGATTGTGAACTATCATCACCCACTGTGTTTATAGTTGCTTGTGAAACATACTCATCCTGATCACCTTGATATGTTGAATTTCGTAACTGGTTTATAAAAAAATAATTATCCTCTGAACATGATTTATCAAAAGATGAAGCAATATTAGGGAGCCATGGATATGGTTTCTTTGCTATGAACATATTGATAGCAGGGCCTTCCTACTCTCTTTCTTCTATTTGGTCAAACAAAGCTTGAGCTACTACACATTGATAGGAAGAGTGTGGCATATTGTAAGCATCACATCAAGGAGTGTTCTCAACATAGTTGGCATTATTCCTTTTTAGGGGATCTAGGGTTTCTTTTGCTTTTGGGTTATCTTTCCCCTTAGGGACAGGTTTTCCATTATTCCAATTGGTCTTGTAAGGATAATCTCTCAGGTTAGGTTGTAAGTCAAATCTTTGGTTAGTATACTTATTATCTCGGTACCCTCCTCTATCATTCTTATCCATCTTGGTAGAAAGGTCTTTTAGTGCACTTACCAATTTATCCATTGTATCATCTTCTTTCACACTTTTATTGGCTGATCCTTTTTTTCCAAAGTTTATTGTCTTCTCTCTTCCCCAATTTCCCTGATGCTCTCCTATTACTCTCAATGTCAATTTCTATCTTTTAAGCATCTCTTAAGGTAGTTAGGTTCTTATATCTAAGTAGATAAGACATTTTTCCATCAACAGCATTAATGTAAGTGGTAATGCACACTTCCTCATCTAATCTCAAGACTTGGAACAATTTGTTCATGGCCTTTTGAAATCTACTGTTAAAATCAGCCATACTTTCATTTGGGAACTTGTTGATGTTATTAAACTCATTTAACATGTATCCAAAATTAACATACTCTCTATACTACTCACTAAAAGACTTTACAAATTCATCCCAAGAGGCAATACTATCATTAGGCAAGTTTATGACCCAATCCCTAGCATCTTCAATTAAAGATTGAACAAAAATTTTCATAATGACATCCTCATCTTCAATTTCAAAGTCAGTTATCTTATCACCAAAAGCTTTTAAATGCTCTTCACAAGTAACAACATTATTTCCTATGAACTTAGGGATCCTATCTCTTACCTCATTGGGGATCACATTAAGGTGACCGGGAATGCCTTCAAAGAAGAGAGCTTTGTATCTGTTTATGTGGACAGGCCTCCTTTGAAAATTCCCTAGCTCATTATTACCATTTGGTCCAGCAATTCCTCCTTGATGTTGAACAAGTGGAGGAGCACTCTACTTGGGCTTGGAAGCTTGAAAACTTGGGTGAGGACCCATAAGTTGAGCAGCTACATTAGGACTAGAGTTTTGAACATTTGGGTTCTTTCCACACTTTTGGACTTTAGGATCACCACCTTGATTGTTCACATTTAGATCAGCAGAAGGATTTAATTGTTGTACTCCTTGATTCACATGCATAGAACTACTTGTAGTAGTATTATTGCTAGCATGAAGTAAGGCTATCTTCATTTTCATATCAGCTGCAATAGCCTCCAATTCCAACTTTTCTAGTTGTTTTTCCAAGTCGTCTTTAGTCTTCCTGGCTTGTTCAATGTCCAAATCAAGTTGAGGTATTCCTTCAAGGTTGGAAAATTTCTGCTTAGGCTCATTTATGCTGATACCAACAACCTTTTTCTTACCTTTGTTAGGGGCATCTTTAGTAGTTACTTTGAGTTTCACATTTCATTCATTCTCATATGGGAACAACTACCTAATGATAGGTCCTTCCTTCTCAAACTCATCCTTGTCAGGGTTTGAGATTTTATTTGGGGCTTTGTTTCTCAAATCATTGAGGCTACCAAACAATTCTGGATCCAAACCTTTAACTTCTTGACTCAGGCTTTTAGTCTTGAGGTCATTCCTTCTAGTCTCAGCTAAGAGTTCTTCTCTTTCCAATAATAAGTCATATATTCTTTGCCCACATTTTTCCTTTTCTTTAGCCATTTCCTTTTCTTATTCTTTCTTTTTTCTTTTCAAAGCCACAATCTCATCTTACAACTTATCAGAATCATATGATGTTGTTTCAGCAGTAGAAATCTCTTCTGATGGAGCAAGATTTTCTTCCATAGGAAAGAACACTATGTCAGTATTTTCTCCATCCCTAAAAGGATCAAAATTGGTATTAGCTCTATAAGCATCAATTGGTCCCATAGGTTCTGCATCTTCAGATGAAGATGACTTCCTTTCTAGAATGGGAATATCCATTCTTCCTTTAGAGGCATGTTGGGAATCATGTTTAGATGCCCCTCTTTAGGACCATTGTTTCCTTTGAGGCGTATGGAGCTCTTCTCCAAGATTCTTTTTAGGATTCATTTTGGAATACGATCTGGTATTTCTTTTTCAGCTCATCTCACAAAAAAAGAAAATATTTCACTATGTAATAATGGAATACACAGAAGTTAGAGTTTCCACCTCTCTTTAGAGGATTAATATATATAAAGATCAAACACCTTGTCCTATCTCAGATTTCCTCTTATAGAAATAAGCGAATATGGAACTTTGTAGATAGAGTAGGCTTGATAATTCCTCACCTGGTAACTTCAAGAAAATGATCTTTCACTGCCCATAACTGCAAATCTTTTCCATTCAGTGGACTTCCTCTTGAAAAAAACAAAGGGCCAAATTAGATATATTAGAGTTACCAACTACTCCAACTGAGACAAGATCTGTATCATTTTCAGAATCAGGACCTTCAAACAATGTGCCACGACAAATAAGCAGAATAAACTCACTTTAATTATTATGAGGAAAACCAAACTAATTCTCAATATTGTAAGGACAAATGATTTCATTATCATGACTCTTAGAACATTGAAATCCCTAGTAGAGTCGCCAATTTGTTATCTCTTTTTCTTGAAGAATCAATTATAATAGCAATAAATGCCAGACTCTCTTGTACCCAATTTAGATTCTCACAGGGAAAAGGCTAATTAACAAGGATGAAAATCCTTCTACACTTTGGACTCCACATACCCAGGTAGGTGCACCTTTGGCAGAGTATTATCTCTCAGCAGTTTTAACAGTGGATTAAGGATTTGTGATCCTCCTTTTTTTTTATGCCATCAGGCTTAGGAAGGCTAACCTATTGAGTCACTCTTCAAGGAATCACTAAAATGAATTGTACTGAATACAAATAGCTAGAAATGTACTTGAGATAATAGAAATATAAAGATTGATTAAATTTGGATTGATGATAACAACCACTTGTCAGCATTTTGGCCAGTGCCTAATCATGGGTGATAGAGTCAGAATAGAGAATACATATATTAAAGATAATCAATGGAAATACAAATAAACCTCAAATATAATGCCTTACAAACTATCCTCTCATCCTCACACCCCTATATCAAATTCCTGCATTAACCCTAACCCTCTACATTTATCTGCAAGATTTAAAACTCTCCTTGAAAGCAACTCACAAATAAAGACATGGCTACTTTTTAACCAGTATACTCAAAATGCTTTGCAAATTGAACATAATAGAACTAAGAGAAAATGAAAAAAGACATCATTGATATCAAAATGGAGATTCCATTGTATTTTATTAATGTAAGTTTGATATCAGTACATTCAAAAGACTCAAAACCAACATTTAGACACAATTCAAAAGTCTTCCTTGTAGTTTTATTTTTTACCATCCCTTTTATAATATTACAACTTGATACTTATAGAGAGCCACAATCATCTTGGAATCCTTTTGGAAAATAAGGATGCAACAAGCTATGGATGACTGGGCTAGAGGACAAAATATAGTTTACAGATGAGAAAAAATTTCAAGTGGATGGGATAACAAATCTTTGTTATAAGCTATGTAATCTTTTGTCCTGTGATCGCCTGAATGCTTGAAGTTTCTCTGAGGTGGCTAGGTCCTTGTCATCTAGAATTTGTCCTCTTGGTGATGTAGATCCCCCAATATCTGATTTTCTCAAACTACTCAACCTCTTTGATGTTAGCTATCCCATTTATATTTACTGTCTCATGCTATCAGGGTGACTATACCATACTTGCTAACCCATGTGGTGAACACCTCATCATTTGGCCAACTGAAACTAAGGACCTCATCCTTCTGGCTATTGAATTCTTCCCAACCATCGTTAGCTTTCTCAATTTCTACCTCCCAAGATTCAAAAAAGGCCTTGGCTTTGTTTAAAATATCAATAGTTAACACAAACGAGCCAGTATTCCCCAATGTAACAATACTTTTTGTTCTGCTGGTTAGTGTTTCATTCAATTGCCTTAGCCATAAGGCTTTATTTTTTTATGTTCCCATCCTCTTTGAACATGTTGGGAAACATGTCATATCTATCCCTGGAGAACTCTTCTCTCAAAATTGTGACCCTCCTAATGACCATGTTCTTCTTGGTGTCCAAATTAACCATCAATTTGAGACATTTATGTGTGCTTGTTAGGATGATATCAATATTGTTCTACTCCTTTGAAAGAGATTAAAATGATTTGACATGGGCTGCCTTCCCTTTCCAGTTATTCATTATCAAATCCCACTGTTCCTTTTCATTATCATGTCTACTTATGATGCATGCAATCTTCTTTCCCATTAAATAGAGGTTCGAAAGGTTGACCTCACTAGCACACCTTTTTTAGGTTGGAAAATATCTAATTAGAAGGTTTTTGTTTCACCAATTCCTCAGCCTCTTTGTATGCAGTGGAATCATCAAGATCCCTTTTACCCTCTTCTTCTATCCTTAATCTCTCACTGATCAATCTATTTTTCTCAGCCTCTAGTTCTACTCTTTTGGCATCAATGGCTTCTTGGGTGGTGGGAATCAAAGGTGTAGGGGATGGGGGATATGTCACAAATGGACTAGAGGAAGAGGGTTGGTGAGGTTCCTGAGCAATTACCCCTTGAGGCACAAGTTGGATTTTTTGCTTACACTCTAGTACTGCTATTTTGTTATCTTTCAACAAGGATTTGACCTTTTCCTCATTGTAGGCTTTAAGTACAAATTCATACTTCTCATTTAAGCTGGAATAAGCCTCCTTTTCTTTCTCAACTACCCTTAGGCTTAAACTAGCTATTTGAACAATGAGGTTTTCTACTTCAGTTCTTGAAGTGTCAGCAACCCTCTTCACAATTAGGCTGCCTGTATCTTGGATATCATCACCTTCCTTTATTCTCCTCTTGTCCTTTTTCTTCAATGACCAAATTGCTAGAGCTGCATGGTCTTCACTAAACTAAGCACCAATTGATGTCCCAGTAGTTCTCATAGGATTTTCTTTCTTTCTGATAGCATAAAAATATAGTGCATTTTCTAAATCCCATTGAGGTAGTATGAGAACTCCCTTCTTCTTAATCATTTCCCTACCCTCTTCAGGGGTGATCTTATCAAAATTTTATACCATCTCCTTCTTAACTTCCTTCTCTATATCTTCCTTAGCAAAGTTGGGCTGGGATTCTTGCAGCTTTTGGCACTTATGATTGATTTATCAATATGTCACCTCCATAGAAATTGAATGAATACCCTAGTTTTAATGAAATTGTCATCAGATAAGAATTCATCACTGGCTTGCTTGGTTATAGGATCTAACTCCCTGCCAGTAAATTTTTCTACTGTGAGGTTAGTTTTTGTATGTTTAGGTGCCTCTGGCATCCCTTCTTGTAACTCCTGAGTGGTGACAACCACTTCACTAGCATTCCTTAATTTGAACCAATTTCTCAGCAATGGCTTGGTCATCATATTGCATGGGAGATTGGGAAGGAGAGTACAATTCACTCTCTTGTTCTTTTTTTTCCATCCTTTGTGTTTTGGGAGAGGGAACTTCTTGAACATCAACACTTGCTGGCCTCTTTCCTTTATGCTTAAGAGGTTTGTCAGCTTTAGGTGCAATAGTAGTGTATCCTCTCCTTTTATACACTGCATAATCCCCTAGTGGGACTATTCTCCCCTCTGGAAATTTATTTAAGATAGAAAGAGCCTTTTCTAGTTCATTTTAAATCATCCTCTGCTTCTTCTCATTTAGGGTTTGTATGATCCCCTCAAAAAGATTCATTAGGGAGTCAATTTTGTAAGACCATGGGAAAAATTCCTTTAAAGGATCATAAGTCTTATCAAAATTTTATACAAAGTTCAAATACTTCTTGTATGCCATCCATTTCTCCTTGTAGACTTCCTGGATACCAAGGTCAAAAATGTTTCTGATGATATCCTCAGGGTAGTTGAACTGATGTTCTAATATCAAGAATTTAGTCCTCTTCCTGAACATACCCATGATAAAGTCTTCATTTTCTGCACACCTGGACACAGATGTGGCTAGATGATAAGGCTCAAGATACTTGTCAAACTGTGTCCACCCACCTTTGGTTATGATGAAATGATGGGCTCTTGTGAGGGTAGGAAAGATGTTTCCCTTCATCTTTCTAGTCAGGGCTTCTTCTTGTAGCGCACCCAATTGCCTTATGATTTTTGCTACTCGAATCTTGAGAGGGACTCTGTAGGGCAGCACATAAGAGGTTCCCCTAAATCCATAAACCCTAATTACTATAGAAAAAGGGTACAAAATTAGATCTCCCTAATTGTAAGCAATTTTTAGCTCTAGGGCATATTCCATAGGCCTTAAAAGCCTCATCATTTTAGTGTGGACCCTAGAATTTTGGTTTCTCAGCAGTGACTTGAGTCTAGTTGCAAAAACCTTATCAAAATAAACATAACTAGCACTCTTCCTATCCCATGATAGATCTGTACTCCACATCTAAACAAACAATTCTTCATCACCTTGGAACTTAGTCAATTCCATTTCTTCCTCAAAGAAGTCTGCATTATTGAACAAGAACATATGCATCAAGAGGGAATACCGACCCATTGGTTTGTGTATGTTTCTATCTTGAATTCCTACCAGACCTTCATGCATTTCCTAGGCAATATAAGATGCAAAATAAAATACTACTGACAGGTGGGGATGCAAAATTTGAACAACCATTAGCATTATGTGGATAGGCATTGTTACATCTTCATCTACCCCACAAACTTGGCATAGAGCACTGTACATCTTTCTAGCCTTGCCATTAAAAGGATCCAACTTGAAAGGTTCTGGGGTCCTAGGCCCTACTACAACAAAGTCTCCTATTTTATTAAAATATCCCTTCAATGCCTCATCCCTATAATACTCCCTCTGGGTCTAGTATACTTCTTTAAAGTATTCAAAATCAATATCATCCATGTGCTCTGAGGTGTCAGTCAGCTTAAAGATCTTTATGATTTTATTAGCTGATATAGTTAATACCACATTTCCCTAGGTATCCCTAACAACCCTAGCCTCCTTGTTGTAAGTGTTTGCAATTAAAGTGAACAAATCAGTGTCCATGAACACACCAGGTGCTATCAATTTTCCCACATCTATCTCCCAAATTTTACAGTCTAGGGTAGGGGCATTCCTCTAGCTATAGGTTGTTCTGAACAGAGTAAGGCCATCAAAACTGGTCTTGACGTCTTTTGCCCATCTACCAGAATCATATAACCCATATCCATTTTTGAGGTAGGGATCCGGTGGAACTACCCTTTTAATTTGGGTGGCATCTCCTGTGGACAGTGGAAATTGCTGTAACAAATCTTCCCAAATTGTTGTAACAAATCTTCCCTAATGTTTCTTTTTTGATAATCAAACTCTCCAGAAATCTCAACTCTAGGGGCCATTCTAAGGTTTTTCTTTCGATATTAGATTTAAATTCTAAGACAAAGTTCTGAAAACCTTTCTGAACTGCAAATCCCACTACAATCTAAATGTTGGTGAATCAGAAAAGCTTTCCCATTCTACACAAAAGTTGCGTGAAGCCAATTTTGTCTGCAATCCCATTTTTCTCAAATGATTTTGATGAATCATTATGACTGCAAGTCAATTTAATCAATTTTATAGCCTCAATCAAATCAGTCTATTGAATTGAATTTGACTGGAGTGACCACACATTCTATAATTAATTTGTAGGCTTCAATTTTGTGGCTTAACGGCTCTTTGCAATACATTTTATCAACTTTGAATTTGAGCCGTAGATTCTAGACATCATTCTCTACATCTGACAACTATCTTATTTTCCCAAAAACAACTGTTCACCAGGGACACGTGTTTCCACCACTTAATTGCTTACTCACTAGCTATCGAGAATTTTCCTTTTAAGTGATTAAGCAGACTATTAGATATAAAACAACTTAACTGTTGTTTAAACTCTTGCCAGCTCTGAATGTCCAGGTCCACTAGCTGCCAGATGTCATCACCGCTTAATGGCTTGCCTGATAGATGACATGCATCTTGGGTATAAGCCATTATGCCCACCATTAGATCTTTCCAGGCTTTAGCAACCTTTATGCTATCTACAACTAGACCCACATTCTTTCCTGGACAGGTGTCGCTATCGCTTAATCGCTTGCCTATTAGATGTCGCACACTTTTTGTTTAATCCATTAAGAAAGCCATTGGATTTTTTCATACTTTCCCACTATTTAACTGAGAACCTTTATGACTACTCGGCCCCACCAAGGACACGCATCACCACCACTTAATCGGTTAACCGGTAGATGTCATTTACCTTTTGATTAAGCCATTAAGTGGGCTGTTCAATCAAAACCAACTTGCTCACCACATAAGATAATGACATAAAAGGGATTTTTTCATGGCGTGACTTAGGAATTATTAAAGCGGTTAGGATAACATAGCCTTTTTTCAAAAAACAACCCATTAACATGAACACATGACTTGAGGCAACTTAAGGGACCAAAAAAGTAACATGAAAAAAGAATCGGCCAAGACACTTAGGATTTTTTTAAACATTTTCCACCATTTTAAACTAGGTTAAGGGTAAGAATAAACTTTGCAGAGGCATAAGAATAATTTTAACCCTGATTTCAAAGCCTTGGACACCACCAATGACAAAGGACCCTAAGAAAATTACAAGGCATAATTCAAACAGGAAATAGCACCAAAAAATTCTTTGAACGCAACAATATTTGCATCTATTCCATATGCATAAACACACTCTTAATAAATATGAATCTTGATTACATCTAACATCCACATACTAATCCAATATACAAAACCATCAAAACTAAGTTTTAAACATAAATCTGCATCCCTCACACAAAGTATCTAATAAATTCTATGATTACATAATCAGGTGTTGCATAAAATCAAAGGATTCAACAGATCCATAAAGAATTTACATGTGTCCCAATAGTCTAGCTATAGAAAAATCAGTATTGAATAGAGATCATATAAGTGAAATATAGTGCTATTCTATGTCAGGCTGGGGTAGGCCTCACAGATTTAATCACTAAATTACATTAATTACTTTAGCCAATTAAATCAAATCAATTCAATTAAATAAAAAACAAATCAAATAAATGGATAAAATAATTAATAAAAAATAATTAAATAAATCCTAATTACAACTCCATATTTGCAAAAGGGAAAGTCAATTCCCTATCCAATGAGAGTTGAATCACTTGGATCACCTCACATGGATCACCAAAGATTCAATCTCCACCTCTCTTCCACTTTCAATCCTAACCTCTCATTCATCAAATTCTTCTATAAATAGAATGAATTTTAAGCCAATGGGCCCCTAATTCTTAATTGTTGAAAGAAAACTTATGTTGCTCTTATTTTCATAGATCTTAATGCATTTTAGCTCTCATTTCTTAGAATTGCTATAATATTTCATTTGGAGCTAATAGAATGAACATTTCTTGAGCATTTAGATTCAATTAATTTCAAATTCTAAGCTTGTATATGTCACTAATTTATGCATAATCTAAGGGCAATTATATCATTCTTCACACTCTTCTTAGATAGGGAGCAATAGGTCAATTTTAGTGATTGATATTCTTGCTAAGTCTTAATTTTCATGTTATTTCACTAATATAATGACTTATTGAAGTGTTGTGTTGTAGACAATAGGTACACAAAATAACACACATTTTTGGCGCCCACTATGGGGCAGATCCTCAGATTTTACCTCATGTTATCTTTATTTTTTACTGACTTGTCTTCTATGTTTTCAAGTACAAAGTCGTCTTTAGTCACCAAGAATTGCATGCAGGAAATGGAATCACATTGAGGAAACTGGATCGCATCTCGGACTTCATAACTCACATCCAAGGATTCCCAAATCATTTTTGGTAAAGGCTCGCATCCTGTATATTGTGTGTCACCTTTTGTGCAAATCATCGCATGTAGGAAAGGGTCTTGTATATAGTATTTCTAGGATCATATTTGGGAAAGGCAATCCCATCTGGTCATTTGAGTTGCAAATTAAAATGTCTAACCACTAATCTTTTGACCTTGTTTTCTTATATCCTTTAAGCAAACTAACTTTTGATTGTAGATTGCTGTCAGAGCCTTTTTTCTCAAAAAGGTGGAGAGAAATTACTAATTTGTGGTTTGTAGGGATTTGAAGGGTTTAATTTGATTTTATTTGTTCAAAGCATTGAAACTAAGAACATTTTCTAATCACTTGCTAAATCAATCAAAGGATTATGCTCTTTTCCTTTAAGGAAAATCAAAAACTCAAAAGTTGATTTAGGATTTGAGAAGAATTTGTGGGATAATTGAACAAGTTAAACCTACATTTCATAATTTTTTTTGGGAAGTAATTGAACAACACAAAGTGTTGAATATTGCAGATAAATGAAAAAGTTCAATCATATAATTCCTTTTGGATAGTAATTGAACAAAATAAAGCACTAAATATTGTGGGAAAAAGAGCAAGTTCATTGTCTAAATTTGGAGAAGAAATTGAACAAGCAAATCACCTAATTTTGGGGAAATTGAATAAACAAAATTTTCTTTTCAAGTACTTTGTGCGTTCATAAATTAGGAATTTAACATCAAACTTAAGCTTATCACTTAGTCTCACTAGATAATTTTCCCTTCCTTCCAAGTGGAGGAATCGAAGAATCGTCATGGGAGATTGAGTTTTGAGTGAAGTCATTTGAGGGAAAGAACTTGCTTGGAGTGTTTGTAGGAGAAAATGGCATGGAATAGGAGAGTATGCTCTTCTTCTTTTAAAGAATTAGAAATATAGACTCCCAAGCTCGCCAATCCTTTTCAATTGCTTTCAAAATATTAGAGGGATTTCTGGTTGAGTAAAAAATCTCCCAGGATGACCCAAGTGAGGATAGGTTTACACCAACCCTTCCAACTCACTATAAATAATATGCTTCCTTGTAGTCTAAAGCCTTGGAAGACGTAATCTATTTTGTTCCTAGAATTTTGACATCATTCCTTGAACATGCTTGAGTGTGTGTAGAGAGGAGCCACTTGAATCTTACTTGCAAGACTACACACATTTGAGTACTCATAGGGCTATACGCCTCAATTTTTCCTTATGCAATTCTATGGGAGACAGTTGGGAATGGATGCACCAACATAATAAACACTTTTAGTCAAAATTACCTGATTCATCTCCGAAAGGGTGATAATATTTGTGCAAGACAAATAGTAATTTCCTCAAGATACTCGTCATTTCATGCCCTCACTTGCATTTGAAGTCAGCTAATACGACATCATGAATAGAGCCATTGCATGCTTGGTGATGGCAGTATTCTGATTAGCATTTGAGTGTGTACCTGAGTCTACAAACAAATATTTTTATTATATTCTTAGAAAATAGGGAATAAGGAAGGTGTTTTGTCATCCCTTAACAAATAAACATTGCTTGATGTGCTTTAAACTCACTAAAAAGATAAACTCCAAAAACAAGAAATAATATTCATTCCCTGACATACAAGTTGTTTTCAACTCACTGGAAAGTCTCAGAAAAACCTTACTGTCAAACAAAATTTCATGTACTCTGAGATAAAACAAACAAAACAAGAAAAACCATTAGAGGCTCATTGCTAGTTTGTCTTAGGTCGCATCTGGTTTCATCATCTTGCATCTAGGGAGAAAAATCACTTGTGGTCATTTTTGCCTCACATTTAGGGAGAAAGATCGTATTCTACATTTTAAAGCTCACATACAGGATTTAAAAGCTCACATCTAGTTAAGAATAACATCACATGTAGTGTGTCACATCTAATACAATGGGCACTTGTAGACTTGTCTCTCAGAGAAATTTAGTATATTTGGATACCCTTTTGGCTCTTTAGTCTGGTCCTATTTCTTTTTTTGGTCCACCAGTCATTGTCTCAAAAAAATTTCAGAAGTCTACCTTGCATGTCCTTTTGGATTCTCACAATTGGTCTCAAGATGTGTGGTCTACTCACTTCTCAAAATAGCTTGATTCCCAGCTATAACACCCCAAAATTGGCACCTTTTAATTCTAATCAATTTTGGTGCGTTCCTTCAATTTCTCATCATTGAAGTCCTATTGTACTAGGCAAATTCGCCTTCCTATTTCACTTTAATTGACTTAGTCTCAAATGCAGAAAACCTAAATTTGCATAAATCTGACACTATATTTAATTCCTAAATTATCAGGGTTTATTAGCTAAAAATCCCTATGATTAATTAATTTAATTCTAAAGACCTAAGTGCTTTTACATTAAATTAATTCCAACCCCTTTAGCTAATACACATCAAAAGGAATTGAATAGTTATTTAATTATTTGAATGGATTATCCTAAAAAATAATTCCATAATTCTATATGAAAAGTCACTCATGTGGCAATAATCCACTCTTTTTATTAAATAATTCTTGCATTTTTGTCTCAAATGAAAGTGAAGAGGCAACCGTTTCTTTTCAAAGAATCTCTTCACCCTCTTTCCATGGTTTTCTATAAATTGGACCCCTTTTTCTTCATTTGGGAGGATGATTTTTGAAAGCATCAAATCTATAGTGAAATTTGCATTGATTATTTCATACTTTTGATCTTAAATTTTATAATTAGATTAATTTCAATTTGGATTAGTAATGATATGTTGATTTTATTTGCAATTCATTTACATATCTAACATATCAATGTTTTCTTTCAAGCTCTCTAGTTTAAATGCAATTTCATTTCTAGATTTAGAGCATTTCAAGCTTTCTAGATTAAGAGCACTTGATTTCATAGATTAATTGCAAATTCAATTCTAGACTAGTTGCAATTTCAATTCTAGACTAGTTTCAATTCATTTCATAGATTAATTGCATTCTATTTCATAGATTAATGGCAAATTCATCTTCTCTCATGCTTTAGAAATCCTCCATGTTAGCAATGGTTAGGTTGTTGTCTCTCGTTCTGAGAGTAAATTCGACATCCACAACTAATTAGGAGGTAGCAAGTCACTTCAATGGAATTTGCAAGATGAAAAATTCATGTTTGTCTTTGTGAATTGAATGATTGAGTAAGTACTATGCTAAGTTTGTGCCTGATTTAGAGGTCACGTTCAAGCACACACATTTTGGTGCCCACCATGGGGCAGAAAAAATGATTTATGGCCTCATTTTTGAACTTTTTGACAGTGATTTGGGAACTCTGTCGTACGTCCGTACAATACTGGTATGGAGTCTCGCATGAGGTTTCAGGTCAAGCCGCATGAAGTTTTGCTCTCTGTATCACTCTGTCACATGAAGAAATAGGATGATCGTGCACCTCAAAGTACTTTCTTGCACATAGCAAAGTACTTTCTCACGCAAAATTTAGCAGATAGACATTTAAATTCCATAATTTTCAATTTACTATTTTTCTTTTCTGACATTTTCTCTCTGTTGTGATTTTTTGTTTTTGATTTCTACTGCAGCATAACAATGGTTTGTAGGTTTGCTTGTCAGAGATCAAAAAAATTTCTAACAATTTTCTTGTAGGACGATTGTCAAAGGCATAATCAAAACATCATGTTTGTTTACTGTTTTTCATTCACATAGTTTAAATAGGGCTTTGTTAAAATTTCGTAAGGATCCCGATAGAAAAGTAGGGGAATAGGCTCTTCATTACATGGAAATTATGCCCATAGATGAAACTGAGACCCAGATGTTGCTACCATGACACATACTTGGGGAAGCAAAGAAAGATAGCGAATCTTTAGCACTTCTACTTGTTAGAAGATTATGCTCTTCTCTCTTTGAGAGAATCAGAAACCCAAAGGCTTATGGATTTGGTGGAGTGAAACTATCTCGGTGATGAATATGCTTGATGTGTTTGGGTAAGGTGAAAAGGTAGAGAAGTATTATCTTCTCTCTTTGGGAGAATCAAAAAATCAAACCCTTGAATCCAAACCAAGTTGTGTCACCTTTAGAGGGCCTGCTAGAAGTTGAACCTTCAGGAATGACCCAAGTGAGTACACACCTATTTCCAGTCTTTCCACCTCACTCTAATAAAGTCTACTTTGTTAAGTCCAAAGACTTTGAAGCCATGGTAACTTATTTCTCATGATTTTGACTATCATCATGAGAAATCCTTGTTTTTCGTATTGAGCGGCGCCGCTCCCAGCCTTGCTTGCAAGGGTGTATGACTTCCAAGTATTGGTGTGGCTGTGAGGCCCCAGCTCTGTATCAGAGGCACCAAAGGTTACTGTGAATAGAAGCCTACTAAACACTCTCTTAGTTAGATTCCTACCCTGTTCACCTCCAAAAGGAGACATAATCTATGCGCAAGGAGAGGGAAGAATCTCTCCCCTAGATTATCGACATAGGTATGCACCTGGATGCTTGAAGTAGTATATGAAACTGGTCCCTACTTTAAGGGTAACCTTCAAAAATATATACTTGGTCCTTGGAAACACCAAAAACATGAGCGCTCTTTCAAGAGTGACACTGCTATGTGAGGTGCACGAATACGCATAAGACAGCGGGGCACATATTTTGTCTTCTCAACCAATTTTCTTTGTAGGGATAACTGAGTGGTTTTTTTTGAGTCTTAAACTATCCAAATCATCATCAAACGAAGACTCCCATTATTTTTCCAAGTTGCTTTGTCCTTGGCAGAACTGTTTACAACTACTGTTTGTGTCACAATTGCTTGATTGAAACTTCATGTTTGTAAACGAATGCTTGTCACCTTGAAATAGAGATTGCTGATTTGTGTCATCTTAAAACTATCCTAAACCTAGAAATCTTGTCAGAGAACAGTTCTCACTATGTCTCAAAATCTAGTTTTTATCTTGAAAACTGAGTCTATTTATCTGCCTGATCTGCCTTTTGTCTGGGGTTTGATTGCTTATTTCCTTGTTGTCTGCAGTCTAAAACTAGTTGTTTTGAGTTGCAAACTAACTGATTCTTACTCAAACTTGTCTTGTCTCTTTGTCTCCATCCTATCTTTTTTTTTTTTTTTTGTACCTTGCAACACGATAGTCATATCTCGGCTATTCTAGCCATACTTCTGACGATTCATGTTGGGTGCATCTCACACCTTGTTTGTTCTAGCCTATTACCTCTTTTTTTGATATCTCTAGAGATAGAGTTCTAAGTTAGATCTTAAGTTTCCTCTTATTTCAGCTCCGTCTATGCCTATTACGACTAGGAGTGGCAATATTTTTCCCATACGTGGTTTCAGAGTAGGTAGAAGTTGTATAGTCAAAAAATGGAAGCACTTCCATTGTAGACATGTTTATCCTTCCAAGTAAGTCGTTTGGGGTCATGGTAAGTGCCTTGAATGGGTTCCTGATCTTGACATTACTTCCCCCCTATTTTGTCCCTCTTTCCACTCCTGTTTAGCCTGATTTCTACATTCAAGACTGTAGACTGGTGAATCTAGGCTTAAGGGTCAGGGTTGACCTTTTAGGTCTATTTCAACCTTGACCCTGACCTAGGTTAGGGTCAACCTCTACCTTGACCCAAGGTTCAGATCCCGGGGTCTCACAAATTTTGGAGGTCGGCCTTTGAAAAAAGTATTTCCTGCTTCTGGGTCGGCTGTTTCAGGTTCTGAAGCGTTGATTCCTAAATTATATTTAATATAGGTCCTCTCCTAGGGGTAAAGGTTTTAATTGGAATTTAATCCTCGTATGTAGGCCTCCTTAGAAGATTGTGCCCTAATTCCATATAAAAGAGAAGCTTTCTCTCTCATTTTCTCTAAGAACCATCATCAAGCAAACAAAGTCTTCTAATCAAGAATTCTCAAGCTATCTTCAAGTGTGATTCAAGAAAGCAATCATGCAAGACTTCAAGAAAGCATCCATTCATTCAAGTATCCATTTCATGAAGGAGATCCATTGGAGGCCATTGAAGGATTGAAGCTACATAGTGCCCTTTTGGTGATCTCTCCATCCATCTTCTTCCAAGCCTATTCTAAATTCAAGAACCCATTCAAGAATTGGTGTTGGAGATCTATAAGAAAGAGATTGAAGACATCCTACCTTTCTAAATTCCACATTTTGAAGCATACTTATGGATTCAAGGATTCGAATCTGCCAAAAGGACTTTTACAAGCAAGGTGAATTTATGCATTTGCTTTGTTTACTTCTGCAATTTCAATTATATATTTGAGGTTAATTCCAAGACCATGGTTTGACCAAGGCAAAACCCTCCCCCACAACAAAAAATCTCCTTTTTCTTGCAGGTACAAGTGTAGAACAACAGATTTGAACCCAAATCTGGATACCCTTTTTAGCTTTCTTTCAGATGGCGCGAACAAAGTCACTTTCAGATCTGTGTAGGTCAGGGTCAACATTATTGGGTTAGGGTTGATATTTATGGGTCAAGGTTGACCTTTTTCATAAGACGAAATCAGAATGGAAAAAGATTTCTGGGTTTTGTTCATCTTTGCATTCCGGTTTGGGATCAACTGTTAGTTTTTCTAGAAATAGTCTACAGACCTCAGAAAATAGCATTCTTTGATCTGTAATATTTCAAGGTTAGTGAATTTCTTCCATTTCTTAAATTACTATCATATATCATTTCTATACATATAATTAGTAGAATTTAAGGTATCCCCTTTGTTATTCTCCTTTCTAAATATTTGATTCATTTGTGCATTAGCCCTTCCTTGGGGTTGATCAACTTGGATCTCCCATTTGTGCATTTGAGGATAAAAAGGAATATCTTATCTTCTCCTTAATCACAATTGAAATACTTAATCAATACAATTCAATTAAGGTTAAGGAATTCAATACATCCTAGGCAACTTAAAGGACAATTTACACATCAATGCATTACATTTCAAGATAATCAACAACTTCTTAATACATTACATATTCTTAATAAACACAATTTATTACCTTATATTTTGGTGACATCTATTTTATATGTTACATTTTGGTGAACCCGCAATAGACAACTCTTTCTTTTTGGTGTTAGATTTACATTATTTACGCTTGATCTTGCATTTTCTTTCAAATTACATTTAAATTCAATTAATCAAAGTTCTGTGTTAGTTCATTGGCATTGTATTGGTGTATGAGCTTTACCACATCTAGTCTTACTTATAGTATCCCGGTTAGAAGAAGTCGTAGACTTATGGGTTCCTTTGATCCCGAGTCTTCCTCTCCTTTCCTTAGGATCCCAGATGATAATTTGATAACTCATGATTCTAATCCTTCCATGGAGCATAACTCTTCTCACTCATCTCATGATGAAGATGATGCTTTAAGGGTTCCTCCTGAACAAGTGCAAAACCTTTCAACCGAACTTGATAAAATGGGAAATTGGCTTATCCAAGAAAACCATAATCAAGATTCTATCCAAGCTATAGAGGCTCTTAAGAAAGTTCTCCATGATAATGATCAAGGTGTTAATTTCTCATGTAGTATTACTCATCTTGTGAATTTGAATGTCAAGCCTTTAATTCAAGAAGTTCAAGAGTTAGGGGTCACACCTATTATCACTAGTGTAGGACCTTCTTCTATTCCTCTACCTAGTATTCCTACTTATACTCCTCCTTTGATAACAACTTCTCTCCCAAGCGCACCTATTCCTATGAGTGCACCGGTATCTTTACCTACCTCACAACCTTCATATCATAGTGTGCCTTTTACTTATACTAATCCTCTTCCAACTGTGGTTCCTAATGTTCCACTAGTTGTGTCTTCTATTCCTACTGCTTCTTACAC